>VXBU01012528.1:29394-124689 GCA_013400315.1 Bombycilla garrulus | reverse complement strand
GGAAAGGAAAGGGAAAGGAAAGGAAAGGAATAGAGAAAGGAAAGGGAAAGGAAAGGGAAAGGAAAGGGAAAGGAAAGGGAAAGGAAAGGAAAAGGAAAGGAAAAGGAAAGGAAAGGCAAACATGAGCTTGCTTTTTGGTTTTTAGTTTGCCATTGTTTCTTTTCCCCAGGCCTAAATTGTCAGGCTTGTGGATGATGCTGGGACAGGCACTGTAAGGTTTGCCTTGCTTTTCCTCATTTATTCCCTTTTTGTTTTCCTTCCTAAATTCTAAAAAGTCTACAGTGAGTTCTGTTAGTGACCATACATTTATAGCAGATGACTCTACTCCCACTTTACAGACACTTTCTCTACTGTCACTCATCAGTGCTATTCAAACCAGAGGTACTGCTGTAGTGATCTGAATAACTCAACCCAACAACCTCACTGAAACACATTTATATCACAGATATCATTGCCTTCTCCAGCTGGAATTTTTTAAAAGGAAGTAAAACCTTCTGGGTAGAAGAATGTGGCAGATCATGCTGCAGAAACATCAATGTGCTGACAGCCCTTCTTGAGTATTAGCTCCTGTGATTAGCTTCTTTCCGACCATAATGAATATTATTATTCAGTAAAAAAATTTATTACTATTATTATTATTATTTCATTTTATTAATTTAAATTTTTATTGTAAAATAAATGTCACACAGTCAGCATTTGGTGCACGCCCAATACATTGGAACTATCCATGTTTTTTAGATGACCCCATCACATTTGAGAGGAAATGGCCTCAACTTATGCCAGGAGAAGCTTAGGTTGGATATTAGGAAAATGTTCTTCACTAAAAGGATGGTCCTGCCCTATCCCAGGCTGCCCAGGGCAGAGGTGGAGTCCCCATGCCTGGAGGGATTTAAAGGCTGTGTGGATGTGACACCTGAGGACATGTGTTAGTGGTGGCCTTGCAGTGCTGGGAATGGTTGGACGTGGTGATCTTTTTCTGAATGGCTCTATAATTCTGTGAATATATACATATACAGATATGTACATATACAGATAACATATACAGATATATACATATATATACATATATACATATATACGTATATATGTATGTGTATGTATTTTACTTTCTGCTTCACAAAGAGATTTGAACTGCATCCCACCCATTCCATTATTAGATTTCCATCCTGAGAATATTATATATATATATATATTCTCTTTCTGTGAATGCAGATGAAGCTGCTGGGTTTCTTATTTTCTTTCTCTGGAATATTTTCTGTGTACTGAGAGAAAAAAGGCAGTTCATTCTCTCGAGCTCTGGGTAGCAGCAGGAGAGGAAAAGCTGCTGTCTCCTCAGGTGGCCTGTGGTGCCCCAAGGCTTGCAGTGAGGGATTGGGAGACCTTTTGGGCCCCTCCAGGGCTGGCACTGCAGGGAGCAGTGAGGAAGCCCAAACGTGCTCCTCTCCTGCCCTGGTGCTTCCCACAGGGAGAGGTGGAAAATATGCTGCCAGTCTGAAGCTCCTGGCACAGGGAATAAAGCTGTCACCAAATGGATGAGTGTCCCTCGAGTGACAGGCTTGGAGGGAGCTGGAGTTGTTCAGCCTGGAGAGGAGACAGCTCCTGGGAGACCCTGCTGTGGCCTTTCAGTGCTTGAAGGCAGCTTATGGGAAAAATGGGAACAGATTTTTGAGTGGGGGGACAAGGGGGGATGGTTTTAAACTAAAAGAGGGTCAATTCAGAGTAGATGTGAGGGAGAAAGTTTTTGCTGAGAGAGTAGTGAGGCCCTGGAATGGATTTCCTAGTGAAGATTTCTGTGGCTGCCCCTGGATCCCTGGAAGTGTCCCATGCCAGGTTGAACCGAACTTGGAGCAGCCTGGGATGGTGGGAGGTGTCTCTGCCCATGGCAAGGGTGGAACTGGATGAGCTCTAAAGGTCTCTCCCAACCCAAATCATCCTGTGATTCTATGATTTCATTTTGGACTCTCAGCTTTTACCACCAGTTTCATAGAAAACATTGATTTTTTTCCACACAGCTCACTTATTTTAGTGGTACATGATGTAGTCAAATTCTGATTATCTTACTGTTCTATTGACTGAGTTTGTATCTATTAACACAAATTTCTCAGTTTTTCAGAGACACACATTTGATTTCAAGGTACTTCCCGAATGTCTCCTCCTTTAATTAATCATTTATGAAATTAAATTTCACTATTCAAAAACACCCTCAAAAATTATTATATTAAAATGTAGGCTTATCTGTATAGCAACAATAATTATTTTCATGTATTTTTTCACAGAACAGATCTAGGTTAATGTCAAGTTCAGCTTACTGCTGTAATTTAAATTTTCCTGGTGTGTTTTTAAAGACTTCAGCTGATAGACATCTTTTATTGAAAGAGCACCAATTTTGCAATTGAGTGAAAATGTGAAATGCAGAGCAATTTTTATTACTGAGGTCATATTAGCTGTGAAGATACTATTTCTCACTGAAGACAGTTAAACATAATATTTTTTAGAAAATACTACTATGAATAAAAAAGGTGTGTATAAAAGTATTAAACTTAATTAATAAGCAATATCCTACCTCATAAGTGATAACTGCAAGACACCATTTGAATTCTGTGACTGGCAAGAATACTTTATCAGAAGTTTAAATATCTGCTAAAATAATATTTTATCCGGATTTTTATTGTTAAATAGCATTTGTTTTGCAGTTTTAATGCAATTCAGTGGTGGCACAGTGTGCACAGTGTTTGCCTCAGTTTTTTTCTCCCTCATAGATATTAGTGACTAAAAATAATCTAGAAATACTTATACTGTGGCATTCGCTTTGATGACTCCAATAACCATCTTTTTCCCACTTTTCTACATTCAGCTTTTTCTGTTTCAACGTCAGAAATTCAGAAGGCAAAGTTGTCCCATTAATTCAATTAAGCTCCTTGTTATAGAAACTTTATTGGCTTTAAGTAACTAATTTTGGTTTATATGCCTGTGTAAGCTTTGCAGTTTAGATCTTTTAGAAGAAATAAAATTAGATCTATCTTGAACTTATAAGGCTTTTCTTTTATGGTTTTCCATTCAAAAAGAAATAGAAGAAGACAAAAAATGATTCATTTAACTATATAATTAGCTGGGCAAAGGGGCCAATATTATTATTTCAGAGCTCTGAGGTTTGTGTGTTGGTTGCTTTAGGTCTGTGACAGTAATGGAACAGATATTTCATTTGTATATGAGGTCATCAGCATGACTTTGGAGTGGAATAACCATTTTTAGATGAGCCATACAATGACAGGCAGAGTAGTAACAACTTGATTTATCCTGTTTCACCTCGTACAGCTTCTTGTGGGATGAAATAGGAGTTTCTCATTAGAACCTACATTCTTGTATCTGCACATCGGGGGAGACAAAGATCACAAAAGTTCACGGTGTATTTTGAAAGTTTTGCTTTATCAAAGTACATTTGGATGATTTTACTCTCTCAGTGAACAGCAGTTGAAGTGGGAACTGCTGACAGCAAGGTGACAGGAGGCCCACAGCCACAGGAATTGAGATGATTTTGGGGTAGCAAATGGGGGATCTTAGACCAAAATGTGGTTGTAGCCTGAAGTGAAAGGCAAACGTCTCTAAGGAGTATGGGAAGTGCTGATAGCCATGCCCACCTGAAGAAATCAATTTGTAGTCTTTTATAAGCTCTTACATGCATGACCTATCCAGAAGTCTCTTGCAAGATCTGAAATTAGCCTGTGCTTAATGAACAAGTGGGATTTACTGCTGGTTTTCTGAGTGCAATGTGTTATTTAGCATCTAGTGCCTTAATTTTTAGAAAGTTTGCCTCCCACAATTGTAACACCTCTGGGAAGGCTGCACCTTTCTCTTTGTGTTTCAGCTTGCCACTGGGGGAATGTGACAGGAACAAGGCTGTTTGTCTTGTTCTCCCTTCCACCTCCCCAAGCACTGTCAGCTGCTTGGGGAGGGTGCCCAGGACCCTGCCATGGATCTTTGCCATAATTCCCTCACAAACACAGGGCTTGTCACATTGGCTGCTAAGAGACTGAACAGGCTGTATTTTTAACACCCTCGTTCCATAATTTGAGTGTCTCCTAGCACAAAGATTTTTAAGGGATTATTTGCCATGCTTGGGATGGGATTATATAGGATCGGCTTTTTCCATGCTGATAAGCATTTTTATTTTTGTTTTCTTCCTTAAAACTGAATGCAGTCCAGGAGCTGATGGATGCAGCCTTTATTCAACATCCATCACATCATGGTAGTAGGAAGCAAACTCAGATAAATATTATTTCAATGAGCTTTGACTTCATTTTGCTTTGCTAATCTGAACAAATACCCATTCAAATATGCATTATTCTGATCAGTAATGCTAATAATTATTTTAGTTTTGTCATATTATTGGCCACTATCAAAAGAAGTCCATATGATTGTTGCATTATATATAGTTATTAGTGAGCTGGAGAAAGTAGTTAAGGTCAACAGAAGTCTGATTTGATTATATTTTTCCTCATAAATATAAAATTATTTTTTATTAGATTGAATATGCACAAGGAAAGGAAAAAACTAAAAAGAGTTAAATTTTGGGAGGATCAGAGGAAGCAGCCAGAAGTCTCAAACAATTAACTTCTGCTTCTCATGTGAAAGGATACTTGTTGGGAAGAGTGTAAGGTGTTATTTTTAACGTGTGATCAATACATAGAGCTGGCAAGGACCACAGTTAATTCAAACTCTATATGACTTGTTGTTGGGTATTTTTCCCAGATAAATATATTGCTGAGATTTACTCACCTGTAATTTTTAGTTTCTGCTTGTGCTCTGTTAAATGCACAATGCATTTAACAGAGTTCCAGCCTCCTGGTTACTCTGAACAAGTTTTTTAAATAGTGATGAAATATTTCGCACAGGTGACTTTGGTTTGATTTACTGCAACTCCTGGATTAAGCTTCTTTTGTAGACCAGATGTGCCCTCTTAAAAGGCAGAGTTCCCAGTGTTCTGCTTGGGCTACCTGAGGAATTAGATTTTCCAAGAGAACTTGGAGTGCAGAAGCATCCTATATTTTCTTTCCAAAACAGAGCACCATCCTACCCAGCAGGATTTTATTTTGCCTGTGGTCCAATGCCTGCTTTGTCTTAATGCGTTTTGTGTTGAGATTCACTGGTGGAGGCAGGCAGCAAAAGGGGCTCTCTTAGAATGTGTCTCAAGCCATATTTTTAAGTGGATTAAGGTGAAAATTGTGCTTTCCTTGGAGAATCCTCCCTTGGTCCTGTCTATGCCAAGAGCTGATGCTCACTTGGTGCTCAAGCCTAACTCCCCACGAGGGGAACAAAACACAAAGTGTTTGACACACTCTCCTCCTGAGCCCACAGTGTCACTCAGGATAACTCTTCCTGAGCGTAAGCTGGAGCAAGGATGGCATTTTGAGCTGTATGTGCTTAAAATACTCCTGTGGTGGGTTTCCCTGGGAGAACTTGAAAATGTTCCATGAGGTTTGACACCACCATGGACCCAGGCTGGGGACTGGGATGCATGACAGGCTCTTGGTCATCCGTGGAGCTGCTGCTCTGAGCTGCTCCAGCAGGCAGTGAGAGAAGGGGGAACAGAGCAGGGGTGTGTCCCTCAGGCCCATATCACATGATAGGTCCGAGTTTCAGGAGAGATCTGGGATCCCTCTTCTTCTCCTTGAGTTGAGTTGGGTTGGGTTGGGTTGGGTTGGGTTGGAGTGTGTTCCTCGTGCTGTTTGCAGCCCAAGCCCTCCCCTGCTCCTGTGCCTGAGCTCTTTTTGCTTTGCTCAGATATGTTGGCCACTAGGTTACCCAGTGCTTGCTGTCCATCACAGTTGTAATTAGTTTTTGGTGATCCTGGTGCTTTTTAATTTTCTTTTTTTTTTTTAATTTTTGCCTCACTGTAGTGACAACCCAGATGCTCTAGCTATTTTCCAGGTTAACTTACTGATGATACTTGGAACCGCAATAATGCAAAATCCTCCCTGTCATCTTTTCAACAAGAGAGTTTTTTTAGTCATTAAATCTGCTAAATGGGTGGTTATCTATTTAAATCTGTTGCCAAAGTAATTAACCCTGAAAAGTAATTCCCCTGCCAAATCAAATCAGGGTTGTTTTTTTCTGAGATTCTTTTTAAAAGGCATTAATTCCTGCCAGTAAAGACCAGGGTTCTTAAGAGAATTCTGAAAGAGATTTTAGAGTTGTGCCAGTTTCGTTCTTTTAGGCTTAGTGAAAGAAGCATTTGAGTCTCTTTTCTCAGTAAAGATATCCCCAGCAATCATGGCAAGAGACTGAGTAATGATAAAGGTGTAAATGGGAAAACTGCTCTTGTTGGATAGAGAGCTTGTCCCACCCCACACCTCAGCAAGGCACTGATACAACATTTCTCAAACAAAAAATTAAATATGGAGTTATAAACACAGATGACTATGGGGTTGGGGGTTTTTTTGTTAGTTTTTTTTTTTTTTTTCCCCCAAAGGCTCATAGCTCAGCTCTGAAGCAAAAGTAGCAGAGGGGTGGCACAGTGCAACAGAAGATGAGGGGGCAAGATGGCAAGGCAGGAGGTCAGTGGGCCAGAATATCTGGAAACAGCTGTTGTTGGGCCCTGTTTAGGTTTCTCTCTGGTTATGCAGATTAAAATATAATTTTTCAGAACTGTGGCACAGTCAGGGATTTTTTGAGTATGGAAACTTCCTGCTGTTTGTTTCTACTGTGTTCCCAGGAAATACAGCTTAACTCGTTGCTTTTGTAAATTGGCAAGATAATAGAAAATGATTATTCCAAATAGAATAGCTGATGAATTGCTGATACCTGAGCATAAATATCCTCTTAAAGCCCTTGGACTAACTGCTCACTCGAAGGAGAGTGTTAAGGCACTAATGGAAAGATGTCCTGAGCCTTCAGGACAATGTTTATGGCCTCAGTAGGCACATGTTTTTCTTTAGTCCTCAAGTGAGTCCTGGGCTCAGGAATGTAATAAAAATTTTAACACTAGAGCTGTGTTTTTTCATACTTAAAAAGTCCCAAACCACAAACCATTCTGTTTCCCTAGAACACAAATGTGGAGTCCTGCTGGCTAACTGGAGGATTTCTCTCTAAACTTTTGCCTTTTTTTTTAATTAACATTTTTTAAATTATAGCAGCCAAACTCTAACACTGCAATAGTTTTCGGATCATTTTCAGACTTGGGGGAAAAAAATCTCTGTTTTTCTTTTTTCCTCTTAATTTTTACATGGACAGGATGACATTCCCAAGGGAATTTTGTGCTTATACTGCAATACGCAGTGCAGCTACTAAAAGTGTCATGGCTTTAATCATGTGTGCTTTTGGAAGGACACCAGCACCGGATCTTTGCCCTCCAAAAGAGACAAAAAAGGAGAAATAACATGGGATTGCTCCGTTCCCTCTGGCTGCCCTCTGTGCTCTTACTTGGCTGGAGAATTTTCCCTCTCCCTGACTGTGTGTGGCTGGAGACCACTTAAAGAATGAGCAGCTGCAGTGTCATGTCAGTGTCAGCTCGTGCTGACATTTGCACTCACAAGGAGCCTCATGCATTGATCTGGTGTTGATCTCACTCACAGTGACTAAGGCAAAGTGAAATCATCAGATTCAGTTCAGCTTCTCAAACCAGGTCTGAATTCTCTTCCCAGTTTTAATATTGCAAAAGCTTTGAATCTTGTTGAACTTCAACCCTGTTCATGCTCAAAGGGCTGGGACTGGATCATCTTGAGGGTCCCTTCCAACCCCATCCATTTTGTGATTCTAAATGCTTTAACTGAAAATTTTGGAATTAAGAGAGTTGGTTTGGGTTTTTTCTGGAATGCAAAAATCAGAGTCATTGAATTCATCATGGTGCAGATAACGCAGGTTGGGGCCTTGTTGGAAGCAGCACAGGTGGCAGCAAGCAGGTGCCAGGACAGCTCTGGGATGTGTTGGCTCTGTAATCTGAGAACAATGTGCTCAGCAGGACAGACACTGCAGGCCTCCAGTTTTGGTTTTGTGCTTGCTTAAATGCACTTTTCCACGTCATACGGGGCCTCAGACCACTGTAGAAGCCAGAATCACAAACTTGGAAGACATAAAAGGGGACAGGTCTGTGGGTGAATCTTAAGACCAGTTTAAATGTAACTCCTGGAACAATCAGTGGCTCCAGACTGAGAGTGCACAAGGGGAAGTCCTTTGAAAAAGAAGTTCAGGGGAGATGGGATGAAGCTCTGGTTCCTCATGGTCGCTTCTGCAAATCTTGCTAACTCATTGTTAGCTCATGCACATAGCCCACAGTCTCCTGAGAGACAATGACTTACCTTCAGGCTTCTGAACTCTTTCCCTTTTCTTCCCCCAAACTCGAATGCTTTGCCATTTATGTAGATGTTTTTCCTTATTCTGTTAAGTTATATAACAGAACAACTGGTTACATCTCCTACTGTTCAATTAAGCTTTTAAGGTCATTTTCAGAGGACAGCAGTGCTTTTCCAGAGTACTGAATCCATTAGTATGACATTGACTCAAACCTAAACAGGGGATTTCACCATTTTGAGTGGCTGTAATTACTATTCCATACAAAAGTATACAAAACTGATACTTTATTCTTTGCTATGCTGCATGTTCTCCTAGTCTTTGTGATTATGAATTTACAGGGCGCAAGCACACAAAAATAAAGTTAAAAAAATATAAAGGCTCCCTTTCATTGCATTCAGCTATGGAGAGCTTAATTAAGTAGGTGGTTAAGGAAATACAAATTGTGACTTGTTTTTATAGATATTACTGTGAGCTGCCATCCATGCTTGGAATGAGATTTATTCATAACTATCTTGACTTCTACCAAATGTCTTCTACTGGCCTAAAAACACATTATTTAACTTTGAGATTTAATGTGATTTCCTTTATCCACATCCAGCACAAAACACAAAGAGTAACTTCCCACCTTTGGTGTGAACACAATTCTTTCCTTGAATATTGACTTTGACCTTATGGCAGCCTAATAACACCAAAAAACAGAAATGAAAGGTGTCACCCTTGGAAAACTACACATGTACAAATAGTTTTAACATGTGATTTCCATAGCTGTTAGCCCCTGGTTTTGATATTATTTTAGGCTGTCTTTATTTAAGGAATAACAGCCCTTCAAAATATGTCACATTTAAAACATGGGCGACAAAAGAGTTTCTATTTTCAGAAAAAGTAATGTTGGTTTTTTTAGGTTTCTCTGCACCAAAAAATAATCATATAATGTTAAATCTTGCATGTTTCAAGCTGTGATTTGGGGGTAGCTCATTTATTTTCACTGGCTTGTTTGGCAGGAAAAGGTAAAGTCTTCTGGATTCTATTTTAAACATTAGAATACTATTGTGATTCTTGCATTTAATTCACTACCTGGTGAGAAGAACTTTTTTTTTTTTTTTCCTGTCACTGTAGTATATCAAGCTTTTAAATGCATTTCTTTGGTACTCTCCTGCCTAGAGATGTTTGATAAAATGTGGATGGGTTCACAGACAGACAGACCAAGGGACTGATTTATTTGGGTGTAAACATAATTTATATAGGTCTGTAGGTACACTCTTATCTCCATATGTGCATAGATATATATCAGAGAAAGCAACACATCTTGTAGACAATACAAATTGCAGGGTTTAAATTCTTCTAGAATTGTAGGAAGGCATTTTTGCATTTTGATTGTGGTCTGACAGCATCTGGATCTCCAGGATGTAAAGTTTTCAGGAGAGAACATGCATGTTCCTTGAGACAGCTGTTAGGATCTAATAATGTTTGAAGGCTAAAAATCTGAGTCTACTTAACAGCCTTCCCAGTTTGCTTCCATTCCCATTTCCAGGGTGTAAATAGCATTTTAGCATTCTGATGCTGATGATAATTTGTACTCACGTTACTATTTTACAGTTGAAAAGGCGATGATTATGTCCTTCTAGTTTCACCTATGCCGAAGCAGAAATGTCATTGAATGCTTCATTTTTATCAGGGCTTTCTAGAGATGATGTATTGAAGCACACCCTCAGCTGCATTTCTAAACCAGCCATATGTCCATTGAAGACTTGCATATGTTTAGCAAAGCCTGGTTGACTTGATCCTTAAGCACGCCTCAGCAGCAGTTTCTAGTAGAGTTTTAAATGGATTAAATGTGGTGAGGTGCAGATAGTGGCTAAAATTGTTGATAGTAACTAGCTGGGGATGGAAGGAGCAGACCCCATGGACCTGCCTTTCAAGTCAAGCTGGAATGTGCAGCTTTACAGAGTGAGAAGACACTTTGAATATTTCCAGTTTGGAGGAGTAGGATGGTACCTAGTGGAGGTGGTTCTAGACTGCATATTTTTTAGCTATAGCAACGCAGATTTTTGTCTCTTTACTCCTACTTCTAGTGTTTTCTGAATACTTTCTAAATGCCCGTGCAGCAGCACTGAACCTTGATTAAGTGATGGAACATAACTGAAGAAATCCATAGCAATTCAGTGTACAAATGCCTGACCTAAAGCTGAAGTTAACAGCAAATAAATTATTATTGTTTCCAGAGTATGTTTTCATTGTAGGTGTGGTATAAAGTGAATATTCTGGATGTGGATATTAAAAGGAGAAACCTTTGATCTGTCACACCTTTATCAAAGAAAAGGAAAGGGAAAACTGTCTTCAAAGCTGGTAGAATTTACGGCTGCCGTAGTTAACCTGAAGCTTGCTAGAGTTAGACATGACCTGCTCCACTTTAATACCAATTTTATGAGTACTGTGTTTCCTACTAATTGCTACAGGAGCAAAACCACTTTCCTGAAAATCTAGACCTTTTCATGGATATCTGTAACTGACCAAGAAAATTTGGTGATGTGCTGCTTTCAGGGAAGGTTTTACATTCTGTTCGTGCACATGGTGTTTTGTATATGGAGGTTTTAGAATGTTTCTGTTGTCATTCCTTATAAAAAAACCCTTTTTTTCCAAATGGAACATGCAAAGGCCTTAATTTAGACTACTAAATTCAAATGATGGAATACATCTTGAACATGGGAAAATAACTCTGGCAGCATGTACTCTTCCCTCACCTGCACTGCTGGTGATCATCTTGATACCTGGTTTATGTTATGACTCAGCAGACAATTTGGATTGATATTTCTTAGATCCTTTGCACACCAGGGATTTACTGTAGGGGCTGCAAAATTTTTTTGAGGGGGGAAGATTTTTGTTACTCATGGCTTAGAAACATCTCTTTCAATGGGTGGGAAGATCAGCCTTTGCTTTGTAAGGAAACAAAAATTTCAGCAAGAATAGAATTTTTTAGGATTGACATCTTCAGGTTACAAGCATCACCTTACACAGCAGCAACAGAGAATGTCAGAACATTGGTCTGGAGCTGGACTTTGGGGAACTGTTCATTTATTTGCTGTATTGAAGCTGTGGGGATTTATTTCATTGCAGCTTTTGAGCCTTGTATTTTTCTGTAGGGAAAGGAAATGTGTTGGAACCTTAAATTGGCAGCTTTTACTTTTCAGCAGTCAGGGACTGGTTTGAATTTCCCTGCTGGATTTTTTGGGTTGGTTTGACTGTTCCCTGAGGCAAGTGTGGTCTGTGTTCAGGGGTCTTGTCTTTTCTAACATTTTGCTGAGTGTTTAGAGAAAACAACTTGTCTCTGCATCCTGGAGTGAGATATTTACTGCAAAAAGGAAAGAATGGAGGAAACAGAGGCATCTGGGACAAGTTTATTCACTGCTGTATGAACTAAATCAGGCTTTTTCTTTCTTTGGGGATAGCTATTAATCTGAAGGTAGGTTTTGTAGTGATTTTATTGATAAAACCCAGGTCGGCATGGAGCCGCAGAAGAACATACAGACCATCCCTAATGCAGGTTTCTAATCTAGGAAAAGGAATCAAACGTTCCTTCATGTGTCAAGTACTTCAGATTTCCCAAAGCTGAAACTGACAATGAAATACTTACTTCTAATATCACTTCTTGGAACCTGACTGCTACTGTGGCAGTAGTTCCACTCAGCTGCCTAATTTCATGTGACTTCTCTGGAATGTTATAGCCTTGATTTTGAAGCTAAGAGCACTGTTTCTCCTATTAACAAGCAGCCTGACTTAAATAATTTCACAGGAACAGAAAGCTTTTTCTCTAGAACTGAATCTACAAATCCAAGCACATTATTACCCTGATAGAAAAAGGGGGAAAAAATTTAAACAGGTATTTCCAGAATAACCTTTTTTTTCTAGGAAAATACTTTACAGACATTTTCTTGGATTCCAGAGATGCCATTTAATATTGGTCTACATTTTAACATATTTTCTTGATCTTTTCATGAGGAACTTGATATTATTTTTGTTTCTCATAATTATTTGCCATTTTATGGGAAATGAAGGGGTAGGGGACATTAACAAAATGCACTTCTGTTAATGGATTATGGCATTTCTGCATGATAGTGGAAAAGCCTGGCTGGCTTTTTGCTTTAGTCCAGTGACTACCCTAGTAGTTTAAAAGAAAGAAGTTAAAAACTTGGTTTTGGAATAAACAGCATTCCCAAGTGGCTGAGGTTTGGATTGTTCATGTGGTCTTGTTAGAACCCCACATTCTTCTTCCACACATCCAGGACATTTTTAAATTTGTTGTGTCATTAGACTGAGCTCCAAGCTTTGTTTTTCAGTGAGTGTAGAATCGCCAGCACTCATACTTGGGTGAGCCTCAAATTTGAATAGAAAACTCCTGCTGCTGGTGTGATGTTCCTGCTCCTGTGCCCGTTGTGATGTTAAAGGTATTTCACAGAATAAATTCAGTACTTTCTCTTCTGTCCTGCAGCATCCTTGTGCTGTGGCCATAGCACCCAGATAGGGACAGTTCTGCCCCTTGCTTGACATTGATATAGCAGCACATTTTTGGTGCAGTTGCCACTTTGCTGACGTGAAGGAGCTTTTGTTTGCTCAGTGAGTCTGAGTTGTTTGCTCAGAGATGATGCTCCAAAGCCAGCAGAAAAGCTCTTCTTATCAGCATTTCCCATCTCTCTGCTGAAGGGGCTCTGCTGACATGGCACTGGTGCTGTGAACCCTGTAATGAACACACACAAAATTAAACTGGAAATTAGAGGATAATGGGAGAATTTTTAGGGAAAGTGCAGCTCAGTGGTAAATAAGTGGTAGATTTGAATCTGCTCCATTCTGCTGTTCTGGTAGGTTTAACGGAGGTTCGTGTTTTTATCTCTGTGCAGGAAGTAATGAAGAGTGAACTGACCATACTGGAAAGCAGGAAAGCCTTCCCTGAACTCAGAATGCTTTTATTTTTTGTGGGAAAGGATGAGGGCAGGAAAAGCTTAAAAGTGTAAGAACCAAGTGGTAAATATGAAGGCAGTTTATATTTTTATAGCATGGAGTTTATAAATAAGTGATGGGAAGAATTATCTGAAGCTCTGCTGATATCTGAACAACGATCATAGAGCTGTTGGTTTGTATCTGCATTACTAAGGGTATGTAATGTTCTTAGATGACTTACTGGCCATATCATACTCTCTGGTATTTTTTCAGAACACAAATAAGGAGTAGAGACTCAAAATCAGAGATGCAAACGGGGATTTCACTATGAAAGCTCTATTTCCAGTCCTGGGGAATGGCAAAAATCATTTATGGTGAATTCAACTCAGCGTTTGTGAGCTGGTTCTTCTCTGCTTGTGTGACATAATCAGGGGTATTTTGAATGCACTTGGCATGTGATCTGTGTGTGTTTCAGATCATGCTACTTTCCACAAAGCCTATTTACTTGGTATGAAATATTTACACATCGTTCTACACAAAGATTTGTTAGTCATGCATAATGCAGAGTGTTGAGTCTTTGGCTGTGTTAGCATCTGCCATCTTAGCTAGCAGTAGGCTAGCTAATTTAAATATTTTAATGAATGAGTCATAACCTTTGTGTAATACCACCAAAATTATAATTGTCATTTTATTGGATCCACCAATTTACTTTTAGCAAAAAAAAACCCTGATTTCAGTGATCAGTATGAGGTATTCAGCATAGTTTCATATAGCACCCAGCTTGTAAACTGGCGGAATTCACTTTAATAAATGTGTAGGACAGATATATTAGATAATAAATACCCTATTACTTTATTTTCTCCAAATATATTAAATTTTCTGCTTTATCATTTCACCTTTGAATGAAGTTGCAAATTGCTGATGGGTGAGATTTGAAATCCTTCAGATCTAGATCTCAGGTGGAGAGTGGCTTTTTATTCAGAGGACATTTTTCCCTCTGTCACACACAGGAGTCAAAGAAAATGTTGCTTCCAAACACAGCTATCATCCTCTTAAGCCTCCTGAGCCTTAGAGGTGCCACCAGAAAATTTGCTGTGCTTGTAAATAGGTACAGAAAAGCCTTCACTGTGATTAGCTTGGATTCAACTGGAAGGGATTCGTACAACTCTCTGTTATTTAGGACTAGTGATGTACAAAAAAATACTTGTCACAGTCATTATCTTGCAGCTTGATAGCAGAAGAGCCAACAAGTAGCACTGGGAGATTAGCCAAAATTTTAGAAAAGTGCCTTTTATGTTGAGCATTCAGGTTTTACTGGCTTGAGCTGCATTATAAGCCAAAGATTTTTCCAAAGGATTGTTTGTCTCATTTGTGTTGCACAAATACGGAAGAAGCCTGTTTGTCTGGGAGCATCAGGAGTTTGTTCTGAAGGATGCTTGCAGCTTAATTGGTTTCCTTATATTCTGGTGCATAATTATTCCCTCATACCCCAATAGGTTTTGGTGCCCCACTTACTTTAATTGTGAAGTATCACAGGCACTGCATAAATATAAATAAATATCCAAATACTTCCTTATCTTTAGTCTGCACAAGATTTAGGTGTCTTGGAATTCTCAGGCAAAAGATAGTTAGAAATCCTGCTCACAGCTGAACTGTTGGGCTGTTTTATGATAAGATGATTCTGTGAATCAAAAAGTATTATGTTGTTGCAATACTGAGAAATGCAACTAAGATTTGTTTCTGTCCTTTTTTAAATTTTTTTTAAACAATGGCTTTGCTTAGAGCCATAATGTAATTCCTCCTTTGCAAACACATGTCTAACAGAGAGATCAGACTTCAAGAGCAATGTGGATGATGTAAAGAAAATTTACATTTTTTATTTATTTATTTATTTATTTTTAGAATTGTTCCTATTACCATGTGGCAGCAGGTTTGATGATAACAAGACATATGTGTTCTGGAGAGCAAGCTTAATTAGCTTCTGAAATTATGTCCCCTTGGTAGCTACTTTGTTTTTCTTTTTTTTTATTTTGATGCTGGGAGAAGAAAGATTGTGGCCTTGTTGCCCACCAAAGAACAGCAGCAGGAAAATATAAGGTTTTTATTTGCAAGTGCTTTTTGTGGAAGATGACTGGCTCAGACTCCAGACATCTGCTACAGAATAAAAGTGAAGAGGGGATCATGCCCTGTGACTGAGCTCCCCCCTTTCTGGAAGGAAAGTTTGCAAATCCTCATGGATTTTATATGTGGGTAGGTTACTGTACGAGAAGGAGGGAAAAATGTCTTTAAGGAGTAGGAAAGGACATGCTGAGGAGGATGAGTGGATGGTGGCCTTCACTTCTTCACTGTTTCCATGCCTGACCTGCTTTGGTTCAGGGGATGGGGGGCTTTGGTTGTTTCTGCAAGAGCCTGAAAAGGTTCAGTGCTGAAGAAATGCCCGAAGTAGGCTCAGAATGTGTGCACTGGATCTTGCTGGCAATTAAATAAACCCAGTGGTGGGATTGAGACACTCTTCCTATCTCTATATCTTTGTCTTTTACTTAATGTGAAATCCTGGTTAAGGTCCCACTTGTCTCTATCTCTCCT
Source organism: Bombycilla garrulus (assembly GCA_013400315.1). Classification (NCBI taxonomy): domain Eukaryota; kingdom Metazoa; phylum Chordata; class Aves; order Passeriformes; family Bombycillidae; genus Bombycilla; species Bombycilla garrulus. Next base: position 108,882 of record VXBU01012528.1, on the reverse strand, counting down.
TTAAAGAATTGCCTTGCCACATCTGAGGGCTTTAACCATTTCATATGAACAAACTCAATAAATTTTTATGTTGGTGAAGTAATATTTTTGTTACAGGACATATCACTGTAGGAAATACCTGCATTTGGGACTCATCACAGATATTCATAAATTGAACCTTGGATTGAAGATTTTGTGAGAGTGATGGTTAATGAATGAGAGGATTATTATTAACCTAGCAGGTGAATTTAGCTGTGTGTAGCATCTGTTTCCTCTTATGCAGGCTTAGTATTGTACATCTCATTTTAAAGATGATTTTTCTACCTTCTGTATTTACATCCCTTCATCAGTGCAAATTTCACTGGACAGAAACAGTTTGTGGCACAGTACCAAACGTGTGAGGCGTGTGAGAGTGTGGCATTCCTCCTCCTGTTCCAAGTACACGCTTCCTGCAGCCCAGAATCTGTAATTTAGCAGAGGAAATTGCTGGCCAGTGGGATTATTGCTTCATATGCTTACAGGAGTAAAATGAAAGGATAAGAAAAAAGGGGCTGAAAATTTAAACTACCTTCCATTTGCTTGGAGATGAGAGGGAGGAAAAGGGGAGAAGTAAACCCTTAAGTTCATATTTTAAGTGATGCCTCCTTGCCACTTCTACTTGGGTTTCTATGGAAACAGAAGCAGAAACTGGGCCATTGGCAGCCAAGAATCCATTTACTTTAAATTTACTGCTTAAGCAGCCATGCAGTTTTCTTGTCCAAATTAATTCATAATGGAGTAACACATGCTAAGTAAATTGGGGGTAAGTTGAAAACAGCAAATTTTAAATATCTTCCATGGATATTCCAAAAACCCCTCCACCTTTTTTTCTGAAAGACCATCAAGTGACAGGTCAGATTATATTTAATAAAGAAGCTACTTTCCTGTGGCTTTACAGATATGCATTGGAAGTGTATAAAGCAAATAATGATGTTCTCTCTGTTAATTAGGGATGTAGTTACCCTCTTAGGCAATGTGGCTATTTCAGTGCTTGGGATGCAGGAAATAAAAACAAGTTGCACTTTCCTTACTGCTCTTCCTCTAATAAATCCTCTGCTGAGATTCTCAGGCACTGACATGGCTCGTGGATGTTGTACATCACAACTGATATTTATTTAAGCCTGATTAGAAGATAAGGCCAGCTTACATGGGGTCCTGAGCAACCTGCTCTGGTGGGTGACATCCCTGCCCATGCTGGCAGTTTGGGCCTTTCCAACTTAAATAATTCTGTGATTCTACAGAATCACATAAAAATGCTTCTGCTGCTTGGGTAAAACTGTTGTCAGATACTTGCCACTGTTAGAAACTTTGCTTCAGTTATTAAGCACTTGCTGAAGCTGAGTTGATGTTTTCTATTTTAGTTGGTTTTCCTCTTTTTCTTGATTTTTTTAAATTCTGCTGAGCTTTGATTAGAAAAAAGATAGTGCTTCTGTGCTTTTGACAAATAAGTTTTCTTTTGAGAACATACCCAAATTATGGGCTGCGTTTGGTTCTGTTTGTCAGACTCTAACTGCACTTGCTCCCTCAGCTGACTTTCCAAAATCTGGTGGAAATCCCAGATGTTTTTCTCCAGTGCTAATTAAGCTGGATGGTGGGTTACACCTGGAGTCAGGGAGCAGGCTGGGCTGAACCATGGCCTTATGAACAGCCATGGAAGAGAGACAGGAATTGGAGAGAAACAGGGATAACCCAGAAACCACTTCTGTATGGAAGGAAGAGTTAAGGAAGGAGAGAGCCTGAATGAGGGGAAGAAATAGGAGGAATAGATAAAGAGAAATGAGATGCATCATGAGGAGTAGAGCAGGTGAATTACTCAAATTACAAAGACAAGGAAGCAGGGGTGACTGTAGAAGATATGTGGGACTGAGGATAAACTGGGAAGACTGGGACTGGCAGAAGAAGGAGGCTAAGCCTATGCTAAAAAGTCTGAGGAATGGAGAATTGGCAAGGAATATGATTCTAGAATGAGAAACTGCCTGGGATAAAGTTTGGCATGAAGTATCTTCAGAGGCTGAAATGGCAGCTAAGAGAAATACCAGAGAGCAGTTTAGTCTGTATTTGGGATCTCCCTTGCCAGATTTTCCCTGGGGGCTCCCAAGAGAGAGCTGTAGTACCTGCAGGGCTCTTCCCTCAGCCATCTGACGGGGCTTCTAAAAGAGTACCAGTGCCATGCATTTCCTGCACAGGCCTCAACGTGATGGCAAAATACAAGAATTTGTTTTGCCTTTGTGAACCTCATTTCCATTCATATTTAATTTTGTTTGTTTGTTTGTTTGTTTGTTTGTTTGTTTTCCCGAGCAGTTGCTGGCTTTTGGGTCTTGCTGACACCAGCGAAATATGCCAGTCATGAAGGTAATGAGTGCTGGCAGGCAGAGCAACTGTTTTGACAGACCAGGAGATGTGCAAAGAAAGTGTTCCTCCATTTTCTCCTGTTACTGGTCAGGAATAAACATTTGTATGGCACAGGGAGATTCCACTGGGTGAGAATTCCCAGGCTGCCGCTGCTGCTCCTGCTGTGTTTGATTGTGGAGCACACAGAACAGTCCTGCTCTTATAAAAATGGGAGGGAAAAGCCAGAAGCACCCAGTGTGTGGAAGGAAAGAAAGACCAGTCCACGGAGGGAGGTGAGAAGAGGGAACTCATTAAATATGTCCAGCATCAGAGTCACAGTGAGTTAGAAATGTTTTGAGGGATGAAAGGCGAGGATCACTTTACAGGCTTACTGGCACCTGAGAGATCTGAGTCAGTGGGGGCTCATGGCAAGGATAGATATATTTGTCAGGAGAAAACCTATATAGAATGTTGACAGCTGAAGGAGGCAGTACAAGCCTGTGTTTGAGGAACAGAAAAGAGGCAATTCATTGTTATTACTGGTGGAACAAGTGGTACAGCCAGAGTCTTGCTGAAAAGGTATGACACAGTATGAAAAATGCTCCAAGCCATTGCAGCTCAGGTGAACTTTAGTGGGATTTCTCTGGAGAAATAACTCAGAGTCATGAAATGGTTTTTAATATAGTTTTAAAAGAATGATGATAGTACTAGGAGAAACTTGGGATATTTTATTTTCTTGAGGAAGAGATGGCAGCCTTCTGTGGGGACTGAATAATGCCCAGATACCTGCAGGGCTATCAGCCATCAAAATTAAACGTGCAAAGCACATTTAAAATTAGAAAGTCTACAAAGGAGGCTATGGAGATCTGTAGGATTTGAGGGGAAAATTTTAAAAATGTTAATTCCTGTTTATATTTGGGGCACATATATCACATTCATACCTCTCCCAACATGTAGGACCACTTGTTCTTTGAGTCTGGCCAGAAAAAGGAATGCTTTGTGCCAGTGCTCTGTGGGGTTCACGTGGTGCATGTGGGTGATCAGGTGCCTGCTGAAATTGAGCCTGGCAGTCAAGCACAGAGCTGGTAAACAGCATTTGTGGTGCTTGGATTTCACAGGAGTCAGAGTATAGGCCTGCAGGAAAGATGAGTGGTGAGCATGACATCTGTGCTCAGAAAGAGAAAATGTGAGGCAGCTGCTGGTTTTCTAATGGTCAATTCTGGGGCAAGTTTTAACCCAGAGTTTAAGAAATGATAGGTGGCAACCTGAAAGTGAATGGGAAGCAAATGGGAGCTGGTATAAATGGATTTTTTTCATGATAATGGCAGAGATTAGCTGGGTTTTTTTAAACAAGATTAAAGGAGGAGAGTCAATCTGTTTGGTTTGAAATAAAACATTACTTTAGCATTCCATGGGAAATGATTACTGAAGGTGGAAAAAAATTGATAGCAAGATGGCTAAGGGGTCAACTATAAGCAGCTGTGAACAAAATACAGTTCTCAGGATGGATTGAGATTAATGATTTTGTGCCATGATTAGAAGATATTATTAGATGTTTGCTCATTAAATTTTGGCCAGTGTGAAATTGAGAGGGTTTTGCTCAGATGGAGAAAAAACTTATCATGCAGGGCAAATATGAAGGAATTGCCATAGGTCGATATGGAAAAGTTACAGCACACTGGTCAAAGTTGTGCCCCAATGATGAGAATTATAAACTGGGGGTGGTGGGGAGATTTTGGAGCTGGAGATACTGGGCTGTGAGGGGGGGCTGCAGCTGAAGAATATAGGGAGATAGGGAGCAGCAATTCCTCATAAAAACAGCTCAATTTCTGCCCTGCCTAATGCCCTCTTTTTCTCTATCTGGATTCTGAGAAAAGTTGCTTTCCTTTTTTCCCCTTGGTTTTGGAAAATATGCTTTCAATTTAAGCAACAGTAAACCCACAGGTCCTCAGAGCACTACTGTGCTCCTGAAAGGGCCTTTAGGTCTTGCCTGCTACCAGCGAGGGCCTCCCCACAGTCTGGAGCTCACTGATAGGCATATTTCACTTCTCTGATCATCTGTTTACCTATCAGCAATAGGAGAGATTTTGAGGTATGCTTCCTTTTCATTTAGAAGCTCAGCTGCCATGGAATGCAAAATGTGAGCAGAAGGACCTGTGCAGTGAAACCTAAGTCCCCTGTTCCCACAGATGAAATTTTCCCTGCTATCATACTGGAAATTCACTTTCCCTGCTTTTAGGTTCCTCTTGGAATTTCAGCAAGCTAAAGCTCTGACTAAGAGTGATTGTCTGCTCTGGTGGTTTGCCTCTCTTGCTCAGGCTGTCTGATTCCCATCGGGAAGTGTGGGACATTGCATTTTCTCTCAAGGCTTGAAAAGGGGTGACTCATTCCTCCTCTTTTGTCTGCTCCTTAACCAGGTTCTGCTGCACAGCTTCACCTCATGCTTTCATAGTCTTTTCCACAGAGCTTGTCAAAAGGGCTTTAAACTCTGAGTAAACCGTCAGGGAGGTTCAGCCATCTACATTTCACTCTCCTCATGTGCTCCAGGGTTGGAGTAGAAGCACGCTGGAGTTTTTCTTTTCTGAGGATGCAGCCACACATATAAACATGGATTTATCCTTAATTATTTTAATCCATTTTCTGGTCCCAGGTGAAGCAGAGTGGACTGAATTCTTAGGGGGGAGACAAATACTTTAAGCTGCAGAAGATCTTGGAGTGAGACAGGATTTTAATCCATGCATATCTTTATTATCTTTATTCCTGCACATTTCAAAAGACTTTCACTTGTTACTTCCCTGGCTAGAAATGTATGCACTGGAATTTATGAAATACAGGCCATAAAAATTTATTCTTTATATTCAAAACAACTTCTGATCCTCATCTTTGCATCTCAACAAATATATATATATATGTATACATATATATCTTTATGGCTATTTTTTGGGGTTTTTCTAAGCAAAAAATAAACTGAAGACAATTTTATGAGCATGAGACACAGGAACACATTCATTTGTTTCCATCTGCTGAATAATTTCTGTGAATTTAATTGCACCCCAGTTCTTCACAACACATGAAGACATATGTTCCTAAACTAAATGAATATAGCTTCTGGTCTTGGCAGAGGTCCTGTACACTGTTGAATCAACAACAGTATTAAGAATTATTTCAGTTCTAGTATGTTAAATGATCTCTTCACCATTTTCAAATTGGAAAATCCTGTGACAAAATGAAATATGGGCTTATAAAAAGCTGGCTAAATACCCCAAATTAGATACTAGTTGCCAATAATCTTTCTGATTAAAATGGTAATTTTTTGCCATTTGTGTGTTTTGGCTGTAAATTTATATTGCAGTGCACCAGTGTTCTTTTTGCTAGGTTGATAAATGTGGCTGCTGTGGCCTTAAATTCCTCCCTTGCCTTTCTAAATGAAAAATACTTAAAAATCATACGGTTTCTTGTCTGTGAGATTATCAAGTTGGTTATCAAAAAGTGCTGAAAATCTGCTTCCAAACCCAGGTCTTGATAAAATGTACTATCTCAAGGATATCCTAGACATATAGACACAGCCCCTCACTCGGAACGTCATGGGGATGCCTTCCTTCTGCTGGGTTTGGGTCCAGCATCAGCCCTCGCCCTGCTGAAACTCAGGCTGAGGGTTTCACCTCATTAAAGTGCTGCTTTTTTCTTTTTATATAGGAAAAGCTGTAATAAAACTTTTCCTTTTTTTCTCTGGTGTTCATCTCCTCACTCCTTCAGGCCATCAGCTGAGTTTTGTGGCTGTTGACCCTTCCTGGACCTGTGTGGTCTGATAAGAACCAGAAAGATGCAGAGTGGGAATTTGAAAGACCCCTGATCTTTCCCAGCAAGTTAATTATGGTCCCTGTGTAATTACAAGTGTCTGGGTTCAGCAGGAGAAGCCGAGCCCAAACTAACCCGTGTGCTTGCTGCTGTGTCAAGGAATTTCAGTAATCTGTCTCAGAACTACATTATGCAGATGCAACTGTGTTATTGAAAGGAAAGAAATAAAAGTAATTGCTTCCTGCTTCTGAGAGGGGATGCACATCTTAGAGTCGAGGTGCGTGTTCTGGCTTGTGTGGTAAAGTTGCAGGAATTTTATTCAGTCAGTGCTCAAAGTTGGAGAAGTACTACCCAGTGCTTGGTATATCATGAAACTGAAAAATCATGTAAATGCAGCTGAGTTTTTTTACTGTGTACTGACTCTCAGCCCAGTGTTAAGTTAGCTTGAATAAACATATAGAAAACTGCTATTAAATACTGGTATTTAAAGGTCAGAAGGTGCTTTTAGTGCTTGGTCACTTCGCAGGATTGGTGAAGCTACAAAAATGTCCTGTGTTATATTTATCTGCCTGAATGTCTATGAACTGGGTTGTTTTCAGAACAAATTTAAATAATTCATCAGGTCTGTCTGTTGCTTATGAGTTAATAATCCTTCCTTGCACAGAATCACAATGCATGTTAAAAGATTTTCTTCTGGAAGCAGGAAAAATGCCTTAAAACTTCGATACCCCTGAGAGGACATGCTGGAACTCATCTGTGCCTTTTTACTTATAGTTAATAGGCACAGAATTGTGGTTCAGCTGGGTTAATGATTGGATTCCATGAACTTAGAGGGCTTTTCCAACCTAAATGATTCTGGGGTTCTGGTGGAACTTCTGTGAAACCCACTCCTGCTTCTCACTGATTTAATCACCTTGGTTGAGGAGTATTACTAATTCCCAATATTACTCATTCCATGGTGACAGTTTCCAACCCAAAAGGTAAGAAAGAATTGCAGACTAATTCCAAGCTTTTTTTGTGGATAGCAGGGAGGTATCCAGTCATGCTCTCTTGCCCCATGGAAGGATGAAACTGTACCTAATGACACAACTTGGCATGAAAATGAACTGAAAGCCTTGAAGAAGGGCTTGAAGCTCAGGCTCTGAGGTGTGTGGATGTGTTCACATACTAGAAATAATACGTAGAATATAACTTGAAAGTAGCATCCCTGAGGGAAGAGGGAGGGAGGAAGAGTAATACACTAATAAATCTCTTTATGTGAAGGTTAAAAGCATGCTGAAGCAGAAATTGCAGTGTTCAGTGCATCCTGTTAGATGACAAATAACCTCTCTGAGTCCAAGTTGTTCCTTCATAACCAACCTTTCCTTCCTTCACCTATTAAAAGTGTGGATGTAAGTCACATGTTATGTGAGTAGAAGCAGAAGTATATGACAGGCAAAATATTGAATCCAGGGTCCCCTTTTTAATACAGCTTCAGGCTTATGGGAGTTTGCACTGATTTTTATTTTTCCTTAAGTCCAAGAAGAGGAATATCCAACAGCAGGGGACATAAGCACATTTATTGCCATCTCTTTTAGATGAGACCTTAAAAGAATCCTCTCTTGATACATTGTTCATCAAATCTCCCCAAAAAATCAGGCTTGAAGGTGTCTCCGTGCCCTATCTGGGATAAGCTTGCAGAGGGAAGGTTGAGCAAGGAGCCTTTTCCTTTTCAGTGCTCTGTGTTTAGGCCCAGCACTTGTAAACCTCAGTGCTGCAGGCTTTGATGCTCTCCCTCAAAACAGCATTTTGAAAGCAGATCTTTTTAATTTGAAAGGTGCATTTTGTAGCACCAGCACAGCCGAATGGTTGAGTTCATATGAGGCAATTAGCACAAGTTTTGTCTGTATACAGATGCTGTCCCTGACTGCTTTGAGCCAAGATCATTTCCAAATTAAAAGGGAATTTTAGAATTTTAGTTAAAAAGAGTCTGCATGCTGCTTCTTGAATCAGCAGCAGCTGCAATCTCTGTGTGTTATATTTGCCTGCGTCTGGCTTGGCCCGGTACTGCTGTACATGTTGATTCAATAATAATGTACAAATAACAATAACAAATAATGTACATTTGAAGTGGTATGTGCGTGTTTTTCCTTTCTATCTGAAGGAATGTGACCTTTCTTTGCCACATTGATACCACCATTTATTTCTCTTGTCATGTTCTATGATAGCTGCCCACTGTTATGATTTAGAAATGCTTTATCTTAGTTTTCCAGCAGTTTAAAAACTGGCTTAATTGCACAAGGCGAGTGTTAAACCTAGAGATGACTGTATCCTTTCTATTAAATATGGGATAAAACCAATCTAGCTCCAGAAGGTAGAACTTGTAGAGATCACTTTGATATTCTTCCTCTCTTTGGTGATTTTAAAACTCCCTTGTCTTATCAATGCAACCAGATTATTCTGAGCAAAAGAGCATTGAGAAAACAACAACTTCCCTTTAAAATGTGATGCTGCCAAGCCAGAATGGAAGTTCTAGGCTCGGATCCTGCATGGTTGCTTCCCAAGCAGTGTCTGTTACCTGGCAATCCAGGCGGCAAAGTTTGCTGAGGACATTTACCTCACCTCATGCCTTGGGCTTCTTGTTTTTAAATCACAGTGCTTCAAATGGATTCACAGACTAATTATATATCTCTAATTCACAAAAGAAATCAAGTCATATGATTGGTTTTTTGCCTAGCTTGGCTAAATGGATGAGAATTAGATAAACACAGAAAGAGGCCATTGTTACTATGCCACAGCTCCTATACTACATGGGAACTATTTATTTTTGCTTTGCATTTAGAGAAAGGCAGCATTTAAAATCTTGTCTGAAGAATGTTTATTCAGCATCTAAGGGTTTCTTCCTTGAATATGCATTAATAAGTCACAAGAATTAATAATTTACAATAGAATACAGATAAAATGATTGGATTTCTACTCAGCTGCATGCAAATTTAGCTTAATTCATCCACACAGGCAAAATAAAAAGAAAAGAGGCTGCAAGACAAATCTGAGAACTACACAGGGGTTGACTCCATCCATCTTTACTCTTTGTGATTCTGGAGCAAAGAGATAAATGGGAAAAGCCACTAGGAAAAAAAAACAAAACTAAACTCTCTTGGTTTTTGGGGAAAGATAGACAAGACATTTTTAGAAAACACTTTTAAATAAATATTGCTGTTAGTTACAAGTGTACAGAGCATCTAATTGTCTGGGTACATTTTCCATGCCAGGAAGTTAATGGAATTAAATACATAACTAGATTTTGAACTGAACCAGATTTAATTTATAGCCATTAATATTAGAAAATGTAACTGTGCTAAAATGGCAACCTGAAAATCTAATCCTTTGAAGTATAAATTCAATTCTGGAGAAACCAGTTAATGGAAGGTCTACATAGATAGGGCCAAGTGCTTAATATCATCTACAAATGTGCTATTTTTGGCCACTCTTCTGTAGGTACCTTTTGAATTTCTGGCCTCAAGCCACTACTTAAATGCCTTTTCCATGCCAAGAACAGACCATCTCACAGTTTTTTTTCTCAGTCTCAGTAATCAGCAGGAGAAAAATCCAGTAGCAAATGCCCCCCTTCCATCCTTCATCCAACTAATCTGAAATAATGTGGATTTTATCACTTACTTTTGGAGACAAGTTTCTTTAGTTTGGTGACTCTTCTTTTAAATTTGGGGTCAAACAGCTGACTAAGGATTTTTTGATGCAAAGAATTCATAATAATAATAATAATAATAATAATAATAATAATAATAATAATAATAATAATAATAATAATATTGACACTGCAGCTACGTAATTCAAACCCAGTTTTCAACCTGATTTTGAATATGTAACAATAGATCTCAAATGTTTGTTTTACCAACCTCTTCACAGGGAGAGATTGAGATAAAAAGTTGAGCTTCTGGGTGGTGAAGAAATCCGGCAGATTACAGAACACTGAGTATTTATTTCATGGCATTTTGCTAAAAAATTCCATTGACACAAACTATGTCTCAGAAATTCAGAAAAGTCTCCCCAAATCTTCATGTAGTTCCTACTTGCAGGAAGTAGCATTTTTACTGCCTTGTCTCCTGTGGGGAAAACGCTCATTAAAACTCTATTTAATTTGGTTTTAATGATGCCATTAGATCCTCCCCATGTTTTGTGTGAGTCCTCCCCCACATCTGCATTCTTTCTCCCAGTTTTCCACCACTCACTTTTTCTGTCCCTGAAGTCTCTCCTGGCAGTAATAAACGCCAGGCAGGACCATGGAGCGTCTTTTGTAGGTTCAGAGGAAACAGTAAAATGTGGGCACTGAAAAGTGGTTTATTTGTGGCATTTGTCCCATGGAGGCCTGGGAAAACAGCCTTCCATCACAGGAGTGCTCTGGTGAGCTAATCACCTTGGAGAAAGAGACTCCAGTGTTCAGTTCTCTGAGTAGAAAGTCTCTTGCTCTGCTTCCCATCTAAATTTTTAATGGCTGAGATTCCTCATGCAAGAAGAGAGTCTGCTTTTTATTCAGGCTTATTAAGGATGCTTACAGAGTATTTTTTTATCTATATGCTTCCACTTTTTTGTTTGGTTTTCGTTTAAGCATCAATATTGGAATTTACTTCATTTAGATAAAATTTGAGTTGAGTTTTACATTAGAATTACAATTTCACAAGTAGAGACTCAGATATTCCAAATGACCAGTTTTGATTTGAGCTTAAAGCCCTTTTCCAACTTTCCCCATTCTGTTCATACAAATAAAATGCAGTGTATGAGAGATAAATGCATACCCAGCATTTGCTGGTAGGTGTGCTGGTAGGTGAAAAACATCTTTTCTTCATTACAAGCCCTGTGCCCTGCATCCCAAACATGTTTTTCCACCTCCAGTAATCTCCACCCGCTCTCCAAAGTGCAATTCCACTGCAGCAGTTTCTTCAGCAGGGTACAGATTTCCCATTTCCATCTGTGTCCTACTCCAGTGGAGAAAGGACTTGGGATGCACCATGTAAGACACTCTGTACAATGAGGAAGGGTGGAAAGGCTCATAAATAGCAGGTTGGCTTAATTCCTGTTGATCTGGAGCTGCTGTAAATTGAACTTTGTTCACACTCTTCAACTTGGGAGTTGTTGCCCGCTCTGGAGGGAAATGGTTGCCAGAGAAATTTAAAATAAATTGATTGTTCACCTAGTTGGCTTTTTTATTTATTTTTAGCCTGGCTTCCTGGGGGACAGATTTTGCAGTCTCTGTGTCTGCCTGTTCAGCCATTTATCACTACCCAACCTCCTCCTCGGCTTTCAACACATTGGTTAATTTAATGCAAATGTGACAAAGCCAGAAGTCATTAGATCTAATCATTAGTCATAAGATCTAGTCATTATATTTAAGTCATTAGTCATAAGATCATTATTCCTACAAATTTAATAAAAAACCTGTGGTTGGTTTGGTAATGGATACCCAAAGTACTCCATTCTCTTGGGGGAACGATGGGTAGTAGCCACTTGGCCTCTCTATGTGCATCAATTTTGGGGCTGACAAATATGGTACTATTTTACTGAACATTGTTTCCTGTAACAGCCAAGATCCTTATTTTTATTAGTCTTCTTAATGGTAAAAGTGGCAGGCTTTTCAATTCCCTTTTGATACTTGTCCTCACTGTTCATAATCACTGTTCTTAACAGGTTCCTCAGGCAAGAAATTGACCCAAACTGACCAAGAAGTCCTTGCAAAATTTCAATAGCAGCAACTGGCCTTTGAGTAAAATTTTCTTTCCCAGTCAATCTGATTTTGGTTATTTTATTGGGTCTTATTTCTTACCTTGGCAAAAAAAAAAAAAAAGATAATCAAGTTAATATGGTTATGAAAAGAAAGCAAATTTTGGTTTTCTCAATATAATAAAACAAGGTATTTCTAGGCAGACATGACAGTGAGGTTCATCACTGCCCTAATTATCTTTTCACCTGTCAGCTTCTGCTGGCTCTGACTGCCAATACTGTGAGGTAATCAATACAGTTTATGTTTGCCCTTCTGTGCCGTAATAGTCTCTGATAAACCACAATGAGTGTATAAATTTAAATAGCTGAAGTACTAACCCAGAAAGAGACAATAGTAATTTCTGATGGGTTTGGCTTTTTTATGGTGTGTTGACACACTCTCAGAAAGTATTTGGGGTCATAAAATGTTAAATTCCCTATTTAGCTTCACTGGAGGTATTCTTGCAGATTATTTAGAAACTCTTAGAAGAAAGTTCAGAAAAAAAACCCAGTATTTTTTCAGGCCAGATCTTTAAGTCTGTATATCTCCTTTAGGATACATGGGGTTTTCTATCAAGAAATTCCTGGTGACTTTGTAGAATGCTTTCTGTCCAAGTATTTTTTCCCTGACTTTCCTTGTCTCTCTCCCAATTGTTTCATCAGTGAGTAAGTCTGTGGGCTGACTGTCACTGCTTCACAAGCACCCAGTGCTTATAAAGGTGAATACCAGCCCTTTTTTGTTGCGCACCTTGCTGTAAGGTTTTGTCCCAGGACAAATAACACAATCAGTAATGCCTTTTAAAAAGTTGTGGTCCAAACTCCTTTTTGCTTCCTCCTTCCATCTTTTAGTGAATATATCCTAATTGTACCATGCTGATTACATGCACAGAGCAAAATTTTGCTAGAAATAAAATTCATCTTTAAAATTCTGCGTTCCTGACAGTGATTATAGAGTGATTAGTGACAAAAGTGGCTTTCTCCTCAGTTCATCCCTTTTGATGGTTCTTTACCCAACTAAAGCCATGGATCCTGGGCTAATACCTGTCACTGAAAATGAAGAGATGGGGTCCTGGCTCCACAGCAGTCAGGGTGTGACAGACAAAGTGAATTTTTCATGTTCATTAATTTTTGCACTTAGGGTATTGGATTTTTCGCTTGTTCTCAGGTATTTATTATGGTTATATTTAGATTATCAAACAAAGTCAATTCACAGCTTGTTTATAACACACTGACCTCTTTATGCTCTTAGTCTGTCACAAATCCACGGAGTTATTAGCAGAAAATCAAACCCTGAATTGGCATTGAAGGAACTGGAATTGTTCCATGCATAGGTTGGCCCTGTCTTTCAGAGACCTCAGGCAGCCTGATTTATTATTTATTCTTTCAGTTATTTTAGATTTTCTGTCAGATCACCCTATACATGAAAGAAAGGAAGTCCCTCAAAGTGGCCTGACTCTTGTACTGGAGCTCTGAGGGGGAAGAGGGTGCTATGGAGAAATAAAGATCCCAGTTCTGCTACAAGACTCTGGAATGTGAGCTGGAAACTATCTGTTCAGACCACCTGCAGTGTTAAACAATGAAATATATGTGGCTGATTTAATTAGCTATTGATGTGTATCATATAACAGCAATATCACACAAATGTCCTGCTTTTAGTGCAAAAATAAGTGCAAAAGAAGAGATTTTTTTAAAATATGCCTTCTGGAAGGCAATGATTTGTTACAAACATGAACAAAGCTTATAAATTATATAAAACACACACTCTTGGGATCAGATTTATACAATTTTCAGTGCTGATCTAGCACAGCTCTTAAAGAAAGCTGTATCCACTTAACCTTGGGTTCAGCTTTGGCAAAAAGATGTGAGAAAGCATAATATTTGCAGCTTTTGTGAGCTTGGGAGACATAATGAATAGAAAACTGTAATTCTCCTATTTGGAATCTTTGAGAGTCCTTTCAGGATGCATCACGGTTTATCCCAGTTAAAGCCCGTAAATGATCTAATAGAATGTTTTTGCTTTTTCTGTAAATAACAAAAAAAGACAGCTCATGCCTTAATTCTTTCTTTCTGAGGCAAAGTAGCCCTTTTGGATTTGTTGTGAATTTCCATGGATTACAAGGAATTTTCAGGTTAAATATTAACTTCATAAGAGGAGTTTGAATTACTCACGCTGTGCTATTCCTGGCACAACATGTTTCCCATGCAGGCATGGTCAAATAATGAGATAATCAAAGGTGCTTTGCTTGTAGTGAAATCAGCTTTAGGCTCACATCATTCCTTCACTGAGCTGTGATAATCCAAATCCTGAGTTTCATCTGTGCCCCTGTTTGGGGATCTTGATTAAACCAACCACAGGATATTTTCTCTTTTTGTGAAGGTGAGCCCTTTGAGATATCATGTGGCCCCAAGCTTAAAAGAAATCCCAGTGTCAGCCTGAAAGCCAGGCAGGCTGTTCAGTGACAGATGATAAGTCCGTGTTTGAGAGGAGTCTATGGAACAGCTTCAGTCTTTCTACTGAAAGGGGGAATGAAGGGCAAAAAATTGAATTTAAGTAAAACCTAGATTTATTTTTGCGGGTTTTGAACTCTCCATGTTCTGTGTTGGATTTTTCTGATGGGGCAAGAAAGATTTTCTTCCTGTAAGGGAAATACAGACTTAACAAGAAGAGCAGCAGAGTTTTTAATAGGATTGAACCCCCAAGGGATCATCAGGTGTGCATTCAACAGGTACCAGTGAAGCAGCTGAGACATATCTGGAATTTCACAATGCAGTGTGTGGTGTGCAGGACTGTGGCATGATTCACTGCTAACTTAAATTTCATGGGGAATATTCAGACTGTTTCTTCAATCCAAGTAAAAGATTTGTGGCATAAAAGGCACGGAAAAGAAGATCCCAATCTGTTCGTCCAAGTAATTAAAGGGACAGTGGAAACTGGTCTTGGGACTCCAGGGATGAAATTAATTATTCGTATTAGCAGAGCCTCAGAGCAGGAATGATTGCTGCTCTCCTAAGTGGATGTGATGGAGACAACAGGGATAAATTGTTAACTGCCTGTGTGGGCTGCAGAATGATGTGGTTTGTGTAGTGATTGTCATAGAGATGCAAGGCTGAGCTGGAGAAAGAGAGAACAGCACAAGATATGAAAAAGAACATTAAATATTTTCTTGCTATTGAGCAACATTGAATTGTTCATTGTTGCTGGAGCTGTAAATAAACAAGTTTATTGTTGTACTCTGCTTTTGCATCAGGTTTTAGAGAACAGAATTGTAAGAAGGTCTTACCAGTGCTACACAAAGTTTTTAGGAGCATGAAGTTGTCGCAGAGGTGGGGTTTTCTCCATCTCCTTGTCATGTAAGGTATTAGGCCTGAACTGCACTTAAAACTTTAACAGCAGCACACAAAAATAGAAACCTCTTTGGTTTTTCTTGGGGTCTCAATATACTTATAAAAAATTGAATCCCATTCTTTACTCCAGGTGCTTAACTTGAATGGGCCTAAAATATATTTTGAGCCTATAAGCAGGAGGTGCAGTCTAATGAGTTTAATTCCAATGATTACCTGCCTCTCCAAACTCATTTCTAATTGAGCCACTGATGATGGTTCATCCTTGATGGGCTCCTCTGGCTTGGTCCAGGCAAAAGTCCTGCAGCAGAGGAGTAACCCCTGGATAAGCCAGTCAGGGTAGCAGCTGTGGTATGAGGTGGCAGTACTTTTGCTGGAAAAAAATCAGACTGCAACAGGAACTTTAATCAATAAATAGTGAAGGTGAAGGAATATTTTTATTGAATACTTCTAGAGAAGAAATTTTATTTCCTGGTATTGCTAGGAATTAGAAGGCTGAGTGCTCGTCCTTAAGAAAAACTCTGGCTGGGATGGATAGTGGGGCTTTTCCACTTTTCCATATCTGACTAATTCACAGCTTCATTTTACAGGGCTTTTTTAATGGTTTGTATCTCTATGAGAGCAAAATAAAATTTATGTTACTGCAAATCCCAGAATCATAGAATATACTGAATTGGAAGGGGCTCATCAGGATCATGGAGTGCAGCTGAAATGTATGCTGTACTGAAGAACTAAGCTCTTCTGAGGTGAAAAATAACTAAAAAAGGCCACATGTTTGCCATGAGAGAGTGATTGCTGTCTCTCCCTTTCTTAAATATATTTTAAGTGCTCTTCAGACAGTTTGGTGATTTCAGGAGTAATAAAGATAATGAAATTTATGTGAACTGTTCTGTGATTGTAGCAGAGGAGTTTAAGCGCTCACTGATGTTCTGTGGCATTTCTATCTCTGATTTTAAGGAGTTCCCCATGATTCCCTCCTAACAACCCAGCGCTCCTGAATGAGAGCAAGCTCTGCAGATAGGAGCTTTGGGAACCAGTGGGAAATGTTTAACCTGGTGGTGCTGTTGCCAGAGAGCTGGAGTTCATTGCTTGGCAGGAAATGAGACCAGGGTATTTTTCATTTGTTTCAGACATCAGATGGTTTTTCAAGCATTTGACATATTCTAGGGGATTAAAGAACCTTCAGTTATCAGACACAGTCATGTCAACACAAAATGAAGTACTCTAAATTCTGTTTTACAGACACTGTGGTACCAGCAACAGGAATATCAATTGCTTTTAGTAGAGAGGGAATTTGAGAAGGAAAATAGGACCCCAAGTATTTTATCATATTACCATGGTGCTTTCCAGCTCCAATGGGCAAGAGGACTCCATAAAAAATGTACTTATTTTATATTTTCTTCCAACACAAATTAAGATGTAAGTCTCCATAGGTATAGATAACAATAGTAATGATGAAGAATCCATATGTCTAGAGTAAATATATCTGTATTTACTGCTGGAAACTGTTTTTGTGCATCAGGCCTTTTGTTATTAGGCTGATCTCTGTGTTTAAGTGAATCTACTAGGCTCTAGGCCTATCAGATAAAATAATGTTATATGCAGCAGCTTTGGGAAAGGAAAAATGCAGTGATCTGTGGCACTTTGCATGGAATATTAAATTTAGACAGCTGGGAGAGCTGACCTCAAAGGAGAAACTCCCCTTTAGAGCCTGTGGATTTCTATATAAGCAAATTTTAAGTATAGACTCTCCTAGAACTATCCCGCTAAGATGATGAATAGAGGAATCATTAAATTTAGGCAAGTCACAGTCCTTAAAATAGATTTGGGAAAGTCACAGTCCTCAAAAACTAAAATGGCTTTGGTCATTCTGTCTGGATTTGCCATTTTAAAGAGGTTCTTGTTTAAATCAGCTGAGGGAAAAGATGTCCATGAGTGATGGAGGGATTGACAGCATAGGCTGTTACAACCCATTTCGCAAATTTACCTGCAGTGATACTGGTAGAAATTTATGGCACACTATTCCATATGCCAGATGTTTTTCTATAGATCTGGATTTTATAAGTTAATTTAAATTAACTTATAAGCATAAGTTAATGCTGAGTCCCTGCCAAAACATCACTAAATCACTGCTTTGCAGCTCACTAGTATTTTACCTTGACCTTAATCTTGGCAAAAATCTAATTTATTCAATTTAATAAATTAATGCAGTTTGAAATGTGTTCATTCCACCAGGGTTCAAGAAACCAATGCTGTGTATCCCTCTGCTTCACGTGGACTTCAAGTATTTTTTGCTTTGATTCTAAAGATCAATGTCTTGTGACCAACAGTATCAATTTAATAATATTCAGGGGAAAAAATCAATGTCAGTAATGAAATATGTTATTGCTGCTTGAATCTCCTCCATTTCAGTGTATCATTTTTACACCTGTGTTCTCTGCTGGTGTTTACTCTTTTCTTTATTGACATCTCTAAAATAATTGACATTCTGCAGTTACAGAATAATATTCAATTTTGCCTTTGTCATTTGGATTGAATCCTCACTTGGGGAGATGCAATCAGCTTCCCACTGCAAATTGAATGCATCTTTTGTCTTTTTCTTCAAGTAATTCTGTGTGTCGTCAATATTTTTGTCCTAATAACTCTGTTCTTTCTTTCACATCCGACCAATACCTTTGTTTTTCACCTCCAAATATTCAGGAATCTTCTCTCCTCTATCTTGACTTTAATATTTTCTAGCCCTTGATTCGTATCTGAAATGAACAGTTCTGGATTTACATTATTTGCAGAGGTTACCTGTCTCTTCGTCTTTGATCTCTGTGATAAAATCCTGTGGCCAGATCACTACTGAACCTTGGGCAGCTCTGCTGTTCAGGCCTGCTGAGCACAGCTGAATCCCTGGGTCACTGTAGAACTTTCCTACCTCTGTCTACACATTTCTGCATTGTTCTCTGAGCAACCTTCAGCTTTTATTGGTTCTCTGAGTATTTTTCACTCGTGACCATCTGTATTTTTTGCACTCTGTCTCTTACACTGCCCTCTCCCTTGAGCTGAGTGACCTCTGTTTTCTCTCTCAGATCTGCTGCTTTCAGCATTTGTGTGTTGTCATTATAGGGTGGGTCTCCTCCCTTGGACTTGTCTTGTCAGAAGTAGCTTTTAGCTGGAAATCTGAGTTTTTTCCTTGCCAGTGCATTGAAAAATGGCCTAGGGAGGTTCTTCTGGAGAAGCCAAAGCACCTAAAATGACTGAACTCCACATTTTGAGGAAAACAGAGAGAATATTTGTGCTAGGCTAACATTTTGATTCAATGAGCTTGAGGTCTTTTCCAGTCTAAATGATTCCATGATTCTCCAAGGCTTTTTATAACACTTTTTGGATAATGGCAGTTTTTAAAAATGTGAGGGGTAATTTCGGACCTACACATGGGGTGCCAGAGGTCTATGCCATTAACTATTAATGGATTTGGAAGGAAGCTTGGATGTGTTTATCCTTGTGGCCACAGGGCATAGGATATAGTAGGGAATCATGGTTTGGGGAATCAGCTGTTGGATTTTCCAGCTCTTCCTGGAAAATGCTAAATGGTGAAAAGCTTCAGTGTCTGACCCAGATTCTGACCATTACTGAAGGAAACTGCAGTGTGTTGTGACCAAGATGAGCATTTCCATTTTTCCATAGTTTTACTGCTTGGTCTGTTTGCTCTAATTAACAGCATTCAGCAGGGGATTATTTTGCTGATAGCAGTAGCTAATAGCTGGTTGCTTAAGGCTTCACTCATGCAGTTAGCATTTGTTTTCAGTAGTAGTTTTAACTTCTTCCTGACTGCTAACAGAGAAAAGAATAATTACTGATTATTGCCATCATCCTCTTGGAATGCTAATATATGTTATAAATTTATCTGGGAATTAGCTGAGCTTTAAGGTCCCTTCCAACCCAAGCCATTCCACGATTCTGTGATGCAGACATGAATTCTGTAGATTTACATCATATAAAAATTGACAAAATTTGGGGTTTTTTTTTAGTAGAGGTACACAGTTATCAAAGAAGTGTTGAGCAAGCCAAGCTTATTCTGTGTTTCTGAATTAAAATGAATAATCAAAATACACCATCTGGATTCTCTGCTCTGCTGAAATACAATTAGTCTGCAAAATTCCATGCTGAAAGTGAACCCAGGGCTATTTGACTGGCCACATACTGGTTTGGCTACTGACCCACAAAAATGCTGCTTTATTCAATGTTGTTCCACACACCTCAGCATGAAGATAAATCAATCATTGCCTGACTAAGTTTTTGCTGGTAGATTGTTTTTAGCTCTTATTGATTCTTTCTTACTGTCACTCATTAATTTTAGATTAGTTAAAGAAAGAGGATTAGCAAACTTCAGCTCACAAGAGAATGATCAGCTTCTAATGACTGCCTAACATATTGATAACTATGTGAGTTTTCTTAGTTAAAAGTCATTATAATTCAGGTCTGTATGCTGAAATTATTGTGTGTTAAGTAAGCTTAAAGTTCATATTTTGGTGCTTGCACAGGAGGGTTCTCTTTGTTCAAACCTGCTGTTATTTACATTTATGTCAATTTATTCAGCAGAATATTTCTGACTTTATTTATCAGTGTGGGAAATTTCCAAGTATTTTTTCCTTTCCTAGCAGACTTTGGTAAATGCAGCATTACTGTATCACTGTAGGCCAAGTAAATCTAGCTAGGCTAGATTATGCTGTTGCTTTTATTTTTTAGAATTCATTATCTGGGAAAAAAAAATCAACAAAACCCTTCTGATTATGCTTTTATTATTTTTATTTTCAAGGTATTCATAATTTCAAAGAAGCTAATCAATTAATTACTTAGTATACTCTAAGAAGTTGTGAAATAAATTCATTCTCTGACTTGATTCCCTGGGTGAATTTGTCTCTAAAAACATTCTCTTGATGGTTTTACTGACCTTGCTCCTTGAATGCTGAACTGAAGTAGGTGTCAGATATTTGAAAACAATAATAGGCAAATGCACATATCTATCTATTTAGATAGGACAGGGTTCTTCCCATCAAAAAAAGTTCTCACCTGGACATTTTCTGGGTTTCCATAAAGGTCTGGAGTAGCTTGTGCCTTTTGGAAAATCAAAGCTGTTGTGGGTCGAGGCACATTTTGCATAATCCTGGTCTCAAAAGTTTCCTGCTTGGTAAATGGAGAATTATCTGCAAAGAGGATTAATTCATATTCTGGAAGAAGATGAAACAAAGCTGGAAATTATTTCAGTTACTTTCTAAGTCAATACCACAGGGACTTTAGTCTTCCTTTAATCTGTTGTAAATGACACCTTCACTTTCCTGTGGTGGAAGTTGATCGAGCCAAGTGGATGTGACATGCTTTGCTGTAGCTGTTGTTATTAATTTCTAATTAAAGTGGGATTTAACAGGTTAGACCTGCTGTACTGGGAAACAAAGGCTGGTCTGTAATAATATTCAAGTAATGGGGTACAAATAACTACATGTTATTTTATAATCTGCAGACTTGCTTTGACACATTTGAACAATGTTTTCTTATTCATATTTCCTCCTAATGTGATGGCAGTAAATCAGACCTCTGACACTTCTAGAAAATCTGTATTTCTATCCAGTTTTTTGTGTTACTGCACAGACACTAATTGGATTAACAGACTTCATTTTTTTTAATGTGCTTTGTCCCTCAAAACTTTTCATTGCTTTTGTAGAAAGAGGTTGCTGTGTTTTTACCCTCCTGATTCCTTTCGTGTTTCTGGGAAATAAGTTGAGTTTTATGCCCACAATTTACAGACTAAATATATCTGTGTATATATCTTATATATCTTATATCTTATCTGTATATTTTAAGGGCTGAATTTTCAAAAAATACACAGATTCTTGAAGTTCAACATCAATAATAAACCTCTAGCCTCTTCTGCTTCAAAGTCTGGGGAACTGAAAGAGAAATAACTTTAAAGAATTTTCAGCCTTTTGCAGAAATTTTCTATTTTTTTGTTTATTTTTTGTCCTTTTTTGTTTTTGTTTTTGGTTGGTTGGTTTTTACAAGGGTCTAAAAATGATGTAGGCAGAGGGAATGTAGGGGTGACATTATGGCTGAGTTATTCATGAAATTATCTCTATGCTTCAGATGAAAGGAGCACTATCATTCACATTATTAGAGTAGGCAGGATCACCAAGGAAAATCAGGTCAGAAACAGCTGAAGGTTTTGATCAGATGATTCAGGATAAGCAGGACAAGCAGGAAAAGGCTGATAAATCCTTCTGGATCCACAACAGGCTCACATCAGTGAGGTCCAACCTGGTGTTGGACACTTCCAGAGATCCAGGGGCAGCCACAGCTTCTCTGGGCAACCTGTGCCAGGGCCTACCAACCTCACAGGGAAGAATTTCTTCTCAATATCCCATCTAAACCTACCCATTTTAGCTTGAAGCCATTCCCCCTTGAAAATCTTGAGATGTTCTTCTGGAGTGGATGATCTCTCATATGTTTTTCATCTTTCAGAGACACAGACTTCACAAAATTCCAGATAAATACTTCAGGGGATAGGTATTTTTATTATTTTTTCATGGATTATAGACATTCTGTTCGTTCTTTGACTCCAGAGGCGTCTAATATGGATAATAATTGTCCAGATGCTGCACAGGTAGAGGTTAAAAATGCGTTAGAAATCATCTGTGCCTTCTTCAATGTAAAATGTCAGAGCCTTTTATCACTGGATAAGTGATAAGGCAAAAAAATATTAAGAAAATTTAGGAAATCTAATGGAAGCTATCTCTTTTGGTTTATCAGTTACAGGGGTTGTGTAGAAAAGGGTGTATCTGTGGAAAGATCTACTAAAATATCATCACTAAGGAAAGAAAATATTTCAATTTCTACCACTTGTTTGTTGTTCTGAGAGGGGTATAGAGTTTGCTGTTCCTTTCCATGTTTTTCACTTGACTTCCTCTGTTCTTCCAGAGAAGAGTTGGAAAAGAGGTCAAACAGCACCAGCAAAATTTTAGATGACAATAGAAGGAGGCAGAAATCTGCATTACAAATTTTGCTCTCTTTTTCTGCCATCTACCAATAGAATTTTTACTTACATTCCATCAAATTTGTGGGTTTTTTCTCCTGAAATGCAGCTTTCATTTAATTTGCATGAGGAAGACTAGAGGTCCTTCTGTGCTCCATGTGGGGCTGTACATCAGAGAGAGCTCTTGGCTTATTCCTCCTAGATTTTTAAGCTCTTGCTTGCACCTCTGTTGGAAAAATTGCATCACGATCTTCTCAAGCTCCACCTCCAAATGCAGTAGGATTTGAGCCCAGTTCCTGAAGGAAGTGTTTCCAGGACCCCATTCATCTCTCCTTAGATGTCCTATGCAGCATTTATCTGACCCCACACCCAGGGAGGGAGTGAATGAATATTATTCATCACAGCTTTGTGTTGTGGCAGTAGAAAAGTACCCAGGATGACAAAGTAGACAATGGTGCCTCAAAACAATTAAGCAAAGAAAGTAAGCTGGAGAAGCCCTGATGGACTATTCTGGCTGTTGGGGTGTTATGAAATTTTTCCCTCAAAAAATGTTAGTGGGCCATGGATTTGCTCCTTTAAAGGTTAAGGACCACTGTAGCTCATGTTAAGACTAATGCAGTCTGCAGCTCTGAGCAAAACCAAGCCTCCAAAGTTGTCTGGTGTCACAAAAGTGAAGCTCTGTTTAAAATGTCATTTGTGTACAGATAATTATTTCAATGGAATGAGACAGTTTTAGAGTGCTGGATCCAAAGGAAGGAATTCAGAGATACTACTGATTCCAAATGCTCACCGCCATGCCTGCACACATCTTAAATTAACTCCCTTTCCTCCAATTTTGTTTTTGGCTCTTACTTCTCCCTCCCTATTTTACCAAGATCTGAGCTGTCCAGACCCTCAGAAATCTGGGTTTGAGGAATTAATGAACCCTTTAAGCATCCATCTGGGATACTGTGTGTTTGAAACATATGGTGTGCTGGGAGAGCCATTTGGGACAGCAGGGCCAGGAAGTCAATCCCCACTCCTTTCTGCCATGCAGGTGCCTTCCTGCCAACTGACCTGCAGACCTCCCTGAGAGCAGACCTGGGAGTGCTCTGCTGGAATATTGCCATTTGATCCAAGCTTCTATCGTGAAAAAGTTTCTAATAACCTATTAATTCACTGCACTGACTTAGTTCATTAATTTAGGAGAATAAAGTTTTACATAAATATATGGAAACTTGGAATACTATCTATTCCAAGTGGAGGGGGGAGGGTGAGCATGGTTTCAAGGCTACAAAGAAACTGCTCCTGCTGCCAGGACTATTCACTTTCTAATCTGAATGGCTTCTCTTTGCCAGAAATAATTCAGAAGTGCCCAAGAAAAAAGATTAAGTTCCTTTCGTGTTTGATAAAACACAAATGACATATGTTCCTAATGCAAGAGGACTGTGAGAGCCATGGAAGAATCTGTTGTTGTTTGGCCTTTCCAAGTCTGGCTACATAATTAAAAGAACTTCACAGAGGAAATGAGAAGCTAAATGTGGTTTTTAAGTCTTGGAGAAGCCACTGACAATGTTTTTCTAGTAGGAGCCAGTCTTGGTTGTCTGTTTTGAAGGACAATATTCAGTGACCTGACAGTTTGAGGCTTGTTAATGAAAGATCAGTTGTGTTAAACCTGCAGGGCATTCTCTAGTTTTTCTAAAAATTGCTCTCCCTCATTGAACAATTATCAAATGTGCTTTAAAAGTTATCATTCTGACCATCTTGAAATAAAACAGCTCTGCTGCAGATATGGGTTCTAACTGGGATAAGTCTTCCCTGTACAGAGACCTGATCCAACCGAGAAAAAGATTGTTGTCCATAATGTCTTGCAGGATAACAACCAATATATCAGGCTCATTGTTTAGCTACTGTTTTAACTGCTCAGATGAAGAACAGGAGGTAATTGTTGTTATGGAGAGGTTGGAGCGCCAACCTGACAGCACCTGAAAACTGTTAAATTCCAGAGAAACGTAAATCTAATGCAGTTGTCTGAGGCATATTCAAGCAGGAAGAGTCTGTCTGTTGGGATAAGTGGGAGGAGTTCCTCATGGTCCAGTGAGAAGTTTTCTTCTCCTTGTGTTTATTGAGCTTTGCTGTGCTGTGGAAGGGGTTTTTCCTTGGCTGGTGTTCCCTGAGTAGTGTTCTGCACTTGACAAATATCTACTATTTGAATTTTCTGTGTAAAATACTAGAGATGGTTAAACTCCTTCTTACCCAATGACACCTGAAAGACATGTAATGGTTTAATAGTTTCCTCAAAGTGTCAAAATATAATTCATGTGTTTATTATGGGGTGCGCAAGTTGAAAACATTTTATCTTTGTACAGAAGAGTTCACGGGCATCATTTATGTTTTAGGAATAGAAAGTAGTCCTGTTTTCTAGTTAGAAATTGAGCTTCCCTTTGGTATCTGTGGTATGCAAGGTTCATGAATTTACCAGTGTTTCAGGGAGAGAAAATACCCAAAAGGCTCCTGGGCTGAGATAAAGACAGGGAGAGATCACTCACCAGCTACTGTCACTGGCAAAATGGATGTGATTTGAAAAAAAATTAATTTAAACAGCTCAAGTCAGGGTAATGAGAAATATAAAACAGACCATAAAACACCTTCTCCTCCAACCCTCTCTTCTTGCTGGGCTCAACTTCCCTCCTGATTTTTTCCCACATCGGCACACTGGGATGGGAACTGGGGTCCATGGTCAGTCCATCACCTGTGGTCATTGGTGCTCCTTCCTCCTCAGTGGCTGGACTCTTCACACACTTCCCCTGCTCCAGAGAGGAGAAAAGAATCCTCCAGGAACTTCTCCAGCATCAGTCCTTCCTGTGGGCTGCAACTTTTCCCAAACTGCCCCAGCGTGGGTCCCATCCTTGAGCTGAGTCCTTCAGGAACAGATTAGTTCATCATGGGTCTCCTGCAGGATCACAGGACCCTGTTCCAGCACAGGCTTCCTGTGGGGTCACAGCCTCCCTTGGGCATCCCCCTGCTCCAGCGTGGGCTCCTCCACGGGCTGCAGAGACACAGTGCCTCTGGCATCTGGAGCACCTCCCACCTCTCCTCCTCCCCTGACCTGGGGGCCTGCAGAGCTTTTTCTCTCACATTTTCTCTCTTGAGATGCTTCTATGGTTGCAGGTGGGAAGTCCACCCTGGCATTGGCTCCATCAGACCCAGGAGAACCTTACAGCAGCCGTCTCCACAGCCCTCCCTACTGCCAAGCTGTGCCACATAAACCCAGAGGAAGTGTCTGCTGTGAATTGTCTGTTTTGATACCATCAGATCAGGAAGGTGCAAGCAGTAGAGATAGAATTCATCCCTGAGTGTTCTCTGCTCCATACTACTGCTTTAGTAATAGAGTAGTTTCAAGTGGGGAGGACTAAAGATGTAGCAGCTATTATTAGCAAGGCTGCCTCTAAGAAGGTGTTTATTTTAGTCTTGCATGACTCATCCTTATTCTTACATAAAAGAGAAGACAAAGTGCAGTTCACTGACTGTGGTCACTAATCAAAACACTGGCAAACCCTCAAAGTGCCTGACTTCCCTGTGTCTGTCCTTTCAATCTGTGTCTTGCTGCATGACAAAGGGAAGGAAATAAGTAACCAGAGTTTATTCTTTCTGGGACTAAGTATTATCTAGGAAGCTTTTAGCTAATCCAGCTTTTACAGTGAAAGTTCTGCAGCTAAGTAATTCACAGTGAGGGTTTTTTTGTTGTTTGCTGCTTCTTGCTGGCTGTCACAGCGTGGGATGAAATTATTGCTTTCGGCCACATTACATCTCCTGCAACATTCCAGATGGGCTGCAACTATGTCAAACAAAATTCTTCATCTCTTCTTGATAAATTATGTGATAACCCTGGGGTGAGTCAAAAAAAAAAAAAAAATCCAGTTATGCAGGGAGTGGGAGGCTGCCCATGAGTTTTGTAAAGAGGTGGTCCTCAAAGGAAGAGGAAAATATAAAAGCAGCACATGCTCCAAGGCAAAATGAATGTCATTTTTCCAGGGAAAGCAAAAACAGGAGCAAAGAAGGCAATTGAAGCCACAGTTGATAATTAGGATTTCCCAACGGAAATATTTAAGAGGACTTTGCTAATGTTTTGTTTGGAGCTGTGATGAATTCAGTACTACAGACTTTAATAAAAATTTAAAAATTATACTGCATTTCCTGCTTAGAAGGAAAAGCAAGAAAAAAACCCATAAAATATATTACTGGTTTGAAATGTGGAAGATCACCACGTCTTTCCCAGGTGGAGAAAACTAACCTTGATTTCTTATCACAACCTGCAACCCATCCTTCCTTTCTATTCTTGGCATGTAAAATTTATCCATTTCTCTCTCTTGTTTGGGCATGTGCCTTCCTGGCTGAAGAAGACAGGCTCTGTCCTAGTTCTGAGTTAAGCTTTGTTAGTGGCTTAACTCCTCAGTGTTACCAGAAACATTTTCCATAGTTAAAGGATGAATTGGATCCTAATTCTTGCTCCATCCCTGTTTCCCTGATTACTTAGTTGATCTTACTGAAATTAGTGGGAAAGATTTGCATTTGTCGTATTCCTGCCTGGTTAGGGTGATCTACAATTTGTAAAGTGTCTCAGTGCAGAAAAGCTGAGCCACCCGCAGTGGGAATAGACTTTAATGGCACCAAATTAAGGCTCTGATGAAATACTCTTAGAGCTCAGAATTCAGGCAGACAGGAATGTATTTCCCATGCATAGCAGGAGTCAGGTTATCAAAAGAAAGGTTTAGGTGATTGCTTTGTAGCTAAGAACATCACAGCTGTGCTGTCAGGAAGGAAAACTCCAGGTTATAATCACGAAAGATGCTGTTTGGCCTCCTTTGGGTTCTGAAGGAGAAGTTTCAATTGCTAAGCAACTAACCCCAAGATCCTGCCTTTTCTAGAGCTATTATCAGTTTAAACTTGCTGCAGATAGGTAATGATACGGTTTTAAGATGCAATCTTGGCTTAGTTTCTAAAGTTCCAATAAATTTGCTTTATTTTATGTGCATTTATTTGCCTCTGTCCTAAAGTTTGGGTTTATGGGAAGGAACTCAACCTACTGAACCATGTCCATGCCCATGGCAGGGGGGCTTGGACTCTAAAGGTCTCTTCCAACCCAAACTATTCTATGGTGCTTGGATTTTATGATAAAATATTTTTTTTTTTGTGCAATGATGGAAATATATTAGATAGTAACTTGAGAATCTGATGCTTTGAGGAGGCTGCATCCTGTTTGCTAGGTCTTTGATCTCTAACCAAAGTGACAAAATGTCTGTTTTTAGAGTTCTTGCATCCACACAACTTCCTACACATGCCTGTGCCATAGATGCAGAAAAACTTTCCAGAGGGTTGTT
This sequence comes from Bombycilla garrulus, assembly GCA_013400315.1. Classification (NCBI taxonomy): domain Eukaryota; kingdom Metazoa; phylum Chordata; class Aves; order Passeriformes; family Bombycillidae; genus Bombycilla; species Bombycilla garrulus. The sequence continues at coordinate 81,264 of VXBU01012528.1, read as the reverse complement.
GCTACTTTCTTCCATATCCTCAGTTTCTGAGTACTACTCTGTGACACACTCTCTTTTCTCTTTGAAAATAACACTGGACCAGAATGTTCACAGAGATCAGGAATTCCCAAACAAACAGGCACCAGGCCCGTAGGAATAGCACAGAAAATCAGGAAACTCAAATTATTTGCCTTAACTTTGGCATACAAACCCTAGTGAATCTTAAAAATGAGTTTTTACAGTTTTGGATGCAGCCAATTCCTGAATTAAACAATGAGAATCAGTCTCTCCAGGAGCATGAAACTTCCAGGTCTTCCCTTCTGAGCAAGAACCCTGAGAAAGAACTGCCATGTAAACATAAGAAAAATGTCATTGAAGCTTTCTGCTGAGGAAACATTCAAATTGGAGTCAATTTGTGCTTAAAAGGATGATTTTCCCTGTCCTTTGTCCATTTGTTTTGAAGTGGCCCTTGAGGATTGTACCAACATTGGCCATTTGATGGAGTTGGTAAAGTCTCTATCAGATTAGAGCTGCTCTTCCCCGCTTAGAAATTAGAAGGACTAATTAATGGCATCTTTTTGTCTGCCAAATAGATTTATTAATTTAAGTGCTGCCTCAGAACCCCTCCAGCTTTTTGCTGTTCCCATGCCTTTTAACAGAGCTGTTTCTAGTGCCTCTAGTGCACATGCCTACATTTTTCTCCATTCCTCGGGACAAAATTGTGCTCCCTCAGTAAGAAATGTGCTCTGGGTGATAAGCATGTATTATACATGTGTGTGAAAGGAACTATGTATTAGCAACAATGGCTCACAACTATTTCAGACAGCTTATATTTAGGGTGGCTAAAAATAGTTTTAATTTCAGAGACTTTCGTGAGCTTTTGTGGTGGATCAGGCATTCCTTGAGTTCTGCAGGAGGATGCTCTGAAGGCTGACAGCCATGCAGCGATCAAAGCCAGTGGCAGAAAATATTCTGCCTTGGATTTGTGCAGTTCCAGCAGTGCTGCCTGTGCAGGATTTGGGGGACACAGTAGTAGGAGTGAGTAGCACACACTAAGGTTGCTTTTTAAAATGTTTCCTAGAGCTGAAGCTTTTATAGTACCTCAGTCATACTTCAGAATCTAAATCATGTCTTTCATGGCTGTCTTTCTTTTAGTCTGAAAAAAAAAAAAAAAAAAAACCCACCTGGAAAATCAATGAAAAGCATATTAGGATGCACAGAAATTGTCCCTCTAGCATTACCAGACTTGTCAATGCCAGTAACTGGGACAAAGCTGATTTAGGTCAAGGTATTTAGAGAGAAATCAGATGTGATGCTACTGCAATTTGGGCAATTAGGCAAAGAGCTCAGAGGCTGAAATAAAAAAGGAGGATGGCACTCAAGGAGAATTAATCACTACCTTAAGGTCATCTAAAATTTATACATTAGAGCTGTGAGTGTGCCTCCTTCTCACAGTTCTGTCACCATGTGAGGTGGGAAAGCTATATGAGCAACATGGCAGGAATTGTTCCTGCCACCTATGAAATGAAGTTGGCAACCTCCAGCAGGGTTACCTGGTGCATGTTTGGCAAAAAGCAAAGTTCTTTTTCCCAGGTTGATCTACGGCATGTAGAATTCACATAGGCTGGGAAATTAGAGTATTCCACATTCTCTGGGATGTGTGGCCACTGGCAGGGAGCAATGTGCTGTCACGCAGATGGATTCAGGCTCCAAAGCAAGGCAGCTGAGCCTATCCTTTCCCTGGAAATGGTCCCCAGCCCTTGCTGCTTCCCAAATCCTGTGGTGGGAGTGCCCTTGCAGGTGCTGGCCAAGCAGGATTTAGTAGCCCAGCAGAGGGTCAATGCTCAGGAGAGGCTGGGTGAGGTGGGTGACATCCCATCTGCATTGCTGTCCCTGGCCCTTCCCAGGATGGGGATTTAGGATGAAGTTTTGGCACATCAGGTGCTCACAGGAGTCATTCCAACACCTTGGGTGGTTTTATCTCCTGTGCAGAGGGATGGAGGTTGCTGAGCACCTCGGGAATCTGAGCTTGTGAGTCTCCCTGAACCCGTCCAGCAAGGGCAGTATCCAAGTCACCCTGACACAGTTTTGACAATTCCAACTTTGTGGGAAATATTAGCTCTTTCCTCAGTGCCTCCAAGTTTTAAACCTTTTTCTGAAAGCTTGGTTAACATTTAAATTCCATTCTACAGCACCCAGATACAAATTTAATTTGAATTATAAGGGATTTGCATAATATTTGGTGTTTAAATCAAGTTTCCCTTCCTTAATTTTGGAAGCACATAGCATTTCTGCCCTTCAGTGTGGCACAGCACCATCTCTTTCTGTTCTTAATAAACCAAATTCTTTTTCTGATCTTTCCCTGTGTGCTTAAGACTTAGTTTACATTCCAAACTATTCAGCATAGAATCAAACTCAGTGGGGCTTTGCTGTTTGTTGATTTTGGGAGTTGGGTTGCAGAGACAATTTAGGTAGCAGGAGAACAAGTCTGCAAAATTGTGATTTTGGACATCATTTTTTGTGATTCTAAAATTGCTATTGGTACAAATGAGGCTGCTGCTTTCTGATTGACAGTCCTGTTATGTTCTTGTCGACTGGGCTTTCTTTGTCATTCGTGCTTTGTTTGTCTCCCTCTCTTCAGTGCCTGTGCTCAGGTTTGGGGCATGCTTATCTCCAAAGGGTCTTCTGCTGAGCTGCTATGTTAGCACGAGGTTATGCAGCTCTTGAGAGTCTTCCTGAATTGTCAGAGTGTAACAGCACTGATTCACTGCAACATGGCCCAGCTGACGATGGTGCTGCTGACTCTGGGTGCTGAAAGGAAGAAGGCGCCAGGGTTGCCTTACTTCTGGCCACTAGAAGGCAGGAAGTGTCTCCAAAGGTGTTTCCAAAGCCTTGTTTGGATGGAGAATCGGGCTGTGGAGCAAATGTCTCTGAAAGAGAGGCTGCAGCATCTCTGGCTCCTGTAGGCATCCTCAGACTGGGAGCAGTGCAGGAGGCAAAGCCTTGCTCCACTGCTTCTGCCTTTTGCTGGGAGGGTGTTCCCTCAGGACTGCTGCTCTCTGTAGCCAAGGTGGAGCCTCTTTAAAGGCGAGGAAATTGCCTCATGTTCTGTGAGTCACCAGATTGTCCCAAAATAGATTTTTATTTCCAAACTGTTTACAAATAAAATCAAACCTAATGAAAGGTTTGCTGGTGATTCTTACTCGCTATGACAATGTGCTCTGAGAAATCCGCTGTTATCCTCCTCTTGTTGCTTGCTCGCTCACCAAAATAAATCTTTCATTCTTAACAGAGGAGTTTTTTTGCACTTATACTCTTGCTTGAGATGATAAAAAGTGGTTATTCTGTGTGGAGAGTAAGTAAATTGGAACATCGCTTGTTTGAAGTGGTAACAAAAAGTCTCATTATGAATAAATGAAGTTGCTCTTATAAACAAGTTTGTTGTCATTAAGAAGAGCTGCAAAAGTTGTCTTTGGTAGCTTTTCTTGAGTTAATGTTGTGTAACACGATATTTGTGTCTCGTGTAATGTTTTACATTACAATTGCGCCTATAGATTTAGATACTCTTTTGAGGTTCTTTTAAGCTAAACATTTCCATGTTTGTAACTGTGCTGTGCAGTGCCTCCATTGCTGATATCTCTTTTTGGGGTTTATCTTCAAATTGGGAAGTCTGGCATAAAATAGGCACAAAAGCTGCAGTATGGTTAGTGCAATCAGTAATTTTCTAAATTAAAATAGGACACTCACACGTCACCAGCTGACTTCATTTTGATCTAACACAGAAAATTTTTTTTGTGAGTTTGGTTATTCTGTATATGCTTAGACACTTCTCAGGCCCAGATTTCAGTCCTCATTCCCATGGCCTCCAAATTAAACTTCCAAGGCATTCCAAGTTTAAGGCAGCCTCGTTAAAACTAACATGCCTTTAAGAAAGAATTATCTCCATCTGCTCTAAGATTAGGCTTTCCTGCATACATAGGGATGCATGAGCAATACATTTTTTTTTAAATATTGTTCTTAGAGCAGATGCATTTTCTGGAAAGTGACTGTATGTGGGAGGAGGAAATATAGATTATCAACACATGATGTCAACACTTTCTGTCAATATATCTGTGTAATCTCTGGGAAGGTTTTAAGAGAAAACCATTGAAATGTACAGAACCAGGCAGTTTAATCCCATGTACAGGGTTTAATTTTAAATTGTGTTGCCTGACTAATGTGTGCTTACCTAATGTAAATTAATATTGGGCTGTATTATTAATGCTCATAAAACATCTATATTTTGATCCATATTTTAGAATTCTCTGCCTAATGGCCTTTAGTGTAGGTATGCACAGCTAAAAAAATAGAAGGGCTCAGCCTGCAAGCTTCTAGCTCCTGTAAATATTTATCAAGTAGTTCATTTAGATTTCAAATAAAGATCCATTGTCCTCCCAGTGCTTGCATAATAACACTGCAACTCCCCATTTGAAAAAATGATATTTTTAGGGTGGAACACAGCATCCTGTTTTTCTCCAGCATTGGGTTGGGAATTGTTTAATTGGGGTCTGAAGCCCTTCATCCGTTTGAGGGGTAGGGTGTGCAGGTGGGTGCTGTTCCAAGGGCACAGTGGGAATGGGAATGCTGCTCAGCTCCCTGTGCTTCCCATTCCTGTCCCACACAGCACAGGAGGAAGGTGGAGCTGGCTCCAGGGATAGGCCTGGCTTGGAAATGCCAAAGGGGATCCTGTTCTTCGTGCTGCTCTGGAGGAGCTGAGAGAGACAACAGGCGCCGATGGTGGCAAAGGGCTGCCAAAAGGTGGCTCATCCAAAGCTCTTGAGCAGAACAGACCAGCTCCATCCACTGTACTGGCCAGAGCTGGCCCACACTCAGATCACACTGATCGTCTGTGATCCAGAGCAGAATTATCCTTTTGATTTTTGATTTTTTTTTTCCCCTCTGGAGTCAATTTATCAGAAGGACCTCATGAAGCATCAGCTACTCCGCTGAGGGAGCGGCATACTGGGATGAGGGTGTCTGGGAAGCAGAGGAGCACGGAGGGATGAGAGTTTGTTTTCCTACTGCTTGAATGAGCAGTTTGGGTTGCATTTCTTTTCTTTGTTTTCCTCAGTTTGCTCCCTCCTCAGAGCAACCCCCAGCAGAGGAGGATGACCATGGATAAACCAGGGTAATGAGGTGGAAGGAGCTCTGGTTGCAATAGTTAAGCAGCTGTAGATTTTTATGCATGCTTTCATCTGTGAAGGGCAGATGTGCTAGAGAGTGTCACTTCACTATATGAGTGACCTCTAGTTTGCTATTTTTGGTACCTTATTTTTGGTGCTTTCTCTGTACCATAATTTATAGGCTATGAGAACAAATTCAATATAAGAGGCAGGTTCACAAGATTAATAATGTTGAGGTACTCTCTGTTGCACTTCAAACTTCATTTTAATTTCACTGAATTTTAAACTAGAACATATTTTTTTGAGCATTGAAATGTGGAAAAAAAATTGTTGCTGGCTTATCTTCAGTGAGTTTATTTTAAGGAAAAAAGAAGCAAAAGAGATGTGCACAGTTCATTGAATTTTTTTTCCTGAGAGAAGTTAAAATATGAGAAGCTGCGACCTCTTGCACCTGGCAAACATCAGACAAATTCATCTTAAGTGCCACTTAATTGATTGCGGAACACTGCAGCTCAATCAACTGCAATAAAGTTAATTGAACCTCTCCAATGAAATGTGACTTAAACTAAAGGATTCAAAATAGGAACATGTACTAATTAATGGAAGCCATTATTTTTAATAGGACAGGGTCCAAGTAATTTGAGTGATGTTTAAATGTTCTATGTAGTCTCATGAGGATGGGAGTCACTTACCTGCAATGGCTTTCAGGTTGCATATAAGTATGCAAAATGCAAAATTTTATTAGGTGAGAGTGCTAGTTTAACATAGTTCTGCCTTTTAAATCATGCCATGGGTAAGAGATGAAAAGCAACCCTTAACCTTGCTGCTTTTTTGGGACATGCTTTGATCCCAAGCTAATCCAGTGAGTTTGTACTTACTAGAACAAGTTGTGCATTTCCCTTGGTGGAGGTCAGACAGTGGCATGGGTTCAGTCTTAGCTGGGTGAAACACAGATGAATGTGTGACCATCATTATAGGCTGGTTTGACTAAAGTTAGACCATTAAAAAAAAATTAAAAAGGTCTTTGAGGGACTGACAGATGTTATACTCCATTCAGTTTTTCAGCTTTGTCATATTATTAAAACATGTGTTTAACCAAGGCAGGACATTACTCCCACATGATATGTTTGTAGAATGCTGGGAAAGAAAGGAGAAAATAAAGGCTATTTAGGCTTTTGGTAGTATGACACAGGAAAAACAAAAATTAATATAAGCTGGTCACACCTAGGACAGAAATAAGAAAAAATACCATTTCTTCTCAGAGGTTCTGGGCCTAACAGAAATAGCAGGGACGAGAAATCTGAGAAGTTCCAAGATGGAGCTTGGCTAAATGTTAAGAAACAAATTTTCTGATGCAGTTGCCGTGACAACCAAGGAGTCTGGAGTTTATTATCTGAGATGCCTCTTCCTTCCAGTGCCTCTCTTAGAAATAGATGCTCCTGAGTGCAGCTGAAGCTTTGGTGTGACTCAGGGTGATGAAAAGCTGCCAGCTGAGCCCTTCCTCGACAGCTCTGCTGTCTCCAGGCAGAGACCACATCCACTAGAAGGCAGTTTTGCCATTGCTGAATCAGCCCAGGGAAAACTCTTTGCCTGGCAGGGGCAGCCCTGCTGATCGCAGGTTTCACCAGGCTTCAGCCTGTCCTGCTGCCCTTGGCCAGAGCAAGCACCAGGCAGTAACAGCTCCCTTTGCCGTGGGAGCTGCAGCAAAGACACAGCATTCCCCATGTGCAAACAGAGGGAAATGTGGTGACAGGATGGAATCCAAAACCTCAGAGCATTGTCTCTCCACAGGGTGTTTTCCTTTAGGCACCTTATATTTTGTTTGTGTGCCCCAATATTTGAGTTTATGCCAAGAAATTTATAGTGTAGCAAGGCTACGAATTATTTTGATGTTTTTCACTTAATTCATATGTACTTTTGTGCTGTCAAATCATGACAACTTTTTGTTTCTGAAAGGTGTCAAATACTTCCTTATAATAGTTCTTCTTCTGGAGAAACCCTATAAATGACAGAATTCAGATGGGAAGTTGCCTCCTTTGATCACCTAGTCCAATTCCATGCTCACTAGCTTCATCTTTACATCATCCCATGCCACCAGGGCAGGCAAATCTAGAGCAAGCTGATTACTGCAAAAACATAATTAATGCAAGATTCCAGCTGGAATTTCCATATCCTTGTATCCCTTCTTCTGTAAAGCATTTTTTTTTCCTTTTTAATAGCACCTTTTGGATCAACAAAATACATGAAGCCTCTGGAGCATCTTTTCCACCAGAGTAGATTAAATGGGATATGGTCAAATACCAGTGGGAATCAGTGATGATTGTGTGGGAGATCAGAATGTAAACAGACTTCCCATTTGTATTAGAAAGTTTTCAGGAATTTTTCAAGAGACTGTTCAAGGGCTGTTTCAGAAACTGTTGAAATAAATTAATAGTTGGAGCCCGGTGGACTGAAGCCATTTGCTTCTGTCTGTTTAAGCTTCTGTAGTGGGATGGGAATAATTGGGTTTGCAGAGACAAATTAATAAATTAATTTCCATTATGGGACTCATTCATATGTCATATTATTACTTGTTATTTTAATCTAAGACACAGGTTAAAATCATATGCTAGCTTTTTGAGGCAGTGAATCTTGATATCATTTGTGGTGGAATGCATTTTGTAAGCACATAAAATGTCATTACACCAAAGCACCTCTTGGCTTTGGACCTTTTTAACTTGCCTCCTCATTTGGATCAGTGATCATTTCTGCATTCAGGCCTTTCCTGGGATGCTCAGGGAGAAGTATGCTGCTAACAGAATTCGTTCAATTTTACTTTCACAGAAGTTTCTGAATTCACTATGTACCCTTGTGCTGTCCATGAGCCCATTAAATCCAGCTTTTAGAATGAATTTAGAGGATGAAAGAATAGTATTTTTGACACTAAATATGCTTGTCAGATGCAAATCTGGGACATTTATGCTGGTCTATGCTGAATGCTACTCCAGCCCATCCCAGTACAGCCACAGACACAACAACCCTTTGCTGGTTTTCAGTGGGTGACCCCTACGTTGGCACTGTGGGTTTACTGAGAGTGCAAATAACTTCCCCTAAAGTGTCTGGGTCACTGTGTCTTTCTTCCTCTCACATTTTAGTCTCCAGATGGGAAACGCTTACTGGCTGCAGACAGGCAGTGCCATATGTACAACTCCGTGGTTACTTGAAATGCAGAAACATCATTTGAGCCTGCAAAATCACTTGTCGGCTATTTATTTTTTGCTGGTACAAATTGTGATTTGGTATATGTATGTGAAATATTTATCAAAAAGGGTGAATTTTAAAAAATGTGTAGGCAGGGGGTTGTAAGTGTGTGTAATGGGTTTGGGGGTTTGTTGGGATTTTCTTCAAGTAGTTCAGTGGATAAGGAAGAGCTTCTGAGAAGCTTCTGAGAAGCTTCTTCTGTGAGAATGTGGATTCCCCACTTCAACCACTCCACCAGTGGGCATTCCAAGCATAATGATGAAATTCTGTCTACTTAATTACTGTTAAAAATGATTGACTGCCTTTTCCACTGAGGGAATGTTTTGGTAATGGAAGGATTAGGATGACACATTGAAGAAATCAACTTTGTTTGTTTGATTGTTTGTTTGTTTGTTTGTTTGTTTTCTTTATTAGAACAAAGTCTGCAATGGTATTTTTCTCTAGTAGTGGTTTTTTTTTCATTTTGCACCTTCCTGTGGGAAGGCTGCCCTGGTGAATGCATTCCAGCTCATGCATCTGCACAGCTTGCAATGAGCAGGTTATTATTCTATTCTATTCTATTCTATTCTATTCTATTCTATTCTATTCATCGTATCGTATCGTATCGTATCGTATCGTATCGTATCGTATCGTATCATATCGTATCATTTTTCACCCCATTGCATAAGTGTGCATTTCAGAAAAAAATATGCTTTTATCCAGTGTGTTTAGGCTATTTTTAAAGACATTCAGCCTAGGAGATCATGTTATTTCATAAATTGATTCCCTCAAAGTAATTTCCATCCCACTTCCCAGTAACCAGATGATAATAAAGGATGATTTTCAAAAATACAGAATTCTGATGCTTTTCCCAGGAGTCTAGAGTGGATAGAGGAGAGTTGTTCAAATTGTGGGCTGTCCCAAGGGACAGTTTTCCTTGCATTTGGTTTATTGGATGACCAGATTTCACTGATGTAGTGTAGACCCAGCCTCCTCACATGTCTATTTCCATTATCTATTTTCATTTATTTATAAAGGGCAAGGGAGAAAAAGCTTGGAGCAGGAATGTTTTGTGGAATAGTAGAAAATAAAGAAGAACCTCAGGTTTTGAAGTTAAAGATTGCAGAAAATATGCGGGAAGATAGGGTTGAAGAAGAGGGAAAGACACAAATTTGTGCCTGCAAAACAACTTTACTCTTTGTTCCTAGAGCTTCCTTCCAAACACTTTGCCACTAAAAGAAAAAGTAGGTTTTGAGTTTTTTAAAGGATGGGATTACATTTGATACCAAGAACACAGGTGATTACAAAATGAATTGGCACAGTTGGAATAGATATCTGCTTTACTGGTTTTCAAACTCCCCCCTGCCAAAGCTTGAAGTGGAAGTTGAGAGAGATTTGCCTCAAATTATTCACACCTGGAAAAGTTTTGTTGAATAATATCAAACTAAAACTGTCAGACAAACCTGCTTGAACTCTGGCGTCTAACTGCTTCCTGCAGTCATTCGGCTTCTGGATGAAATATTGAAGAAGGGTGAAAGAAGTAATGTCACTGAAATCCTTGTAAACTATTGACAATACCCAAGTTATTGCTTTGTAATCATGCTCTAGTTTTATCCCCTGAGCTGCTAAAGACTGTGAAGATGAGGTTCTGCTCTGCTGGTTTCATGATTCTTTTGTTCTCTATTATTTCCGTAAGACTCTGAGTTAAATAACCTCCAGCTCTCCTATCAATGTTTTTATTTTATTAATTTTCAGATAAATCTTTTCAATCCCAGCTTTTGTAACTGTGCCTTTTCAACAAAGCTGCTATAAACAGTCATTTACAGGTTCTGCTTCTGAGGCAGCTTTAAAAAAACATGTTGTATATATTTGCTCCTGCTCTAAATGTTAAATATCATTGCAAAGAACGACGGGAACAGATGGGATGCTGCATAAGCTGTTTATCATGTTGCACATTTATCACTTTACACTAGTGAAGTGTACATGTGTTTGATTAATATTGACTTTTGATTTATTTGGAGGGCTCTATTTTTTGACAGCATTAGGGATTACATTGTAATCCTTACTGGCTTCCAAGCTTGAAATCTAATTCCAGTAAAAATAAAATGGATGCATTCCATAATTCTTAATTACATGATTTTTGTTCCTTTTTTTTTTTTTTTTTTCCTGTGGAAGAGAATTACCTGATTGAGGCTTTAATACTGAAAGGAATTCAGAAGTAAATGGATAATGCTGTTTGCTTCAGTATTTTAGACAGATTAAATTTAGATGCCGTTGGTCCAGCTAAATAAATATCTCTTGGAATTAAATACCAGATGTTAAGGAGGTGTAAAATAAAGCACACCGGCAAGCGTCCTATTTAAATCAATATTCTTTTATACCCTCCACCTACAGAATGAGAGAACTTTGTCTTCACCTGCTCAACAGGTCTGGATGTTCAGCATGTGTTCCACCTACGTCACAGTACATGGAACCAAAAAAACATCGCCAAAAGCACCTTGAGCTCAGACACAGAGCACGCAACTTGTCCCATAGGCTCCCCACTGCAGCACTACATTGAAAAGATGGTTTACCAATGTGTTGCTTCATTCAAATGCATTTTGGCTCAACTGAAGCCTGAAAAAAGGGAAGGTATTCCTTCCAGACAATGGATGGAAAAATGATTTCAAGTTGGAGTGGGGTGGCTTGTGCTGTTTGTTCTGCTAAATGGCAATAGTATTTAATGAGATCCTGCTCTAAACTCCAAATCCTTTTGAGTGTGAGATCCCTAGCCTCTCAGAATAAACAGAGAAGGCTAAAAACACTTACTTTGAAAATGACTGTTCATTTTGGAAGGCATTGAATGATCTCAGTGAAATATTACTGAGTCAGTGGAATTTTGGAAAGAGATCAACTTCCCAGCATGTATCCTGGCAGCTGCTCTTCCTCCATTCCTCAGTATCTTTTATGTTCAAATAACACAGGCAGCACTTCAGTCTTACATGTTGTCATCATTCAAATTTCAGATAACTTTCAGTGAATCCTTACAGATTGAATGAATAAATAAATTACTTTTAGCCATAAATTACTTTTAGCCATGCTTATTTGCTTATTTATTTTAGTTTTTATGCCTCTGCTTTCTCCTATGTCTATTAATTGATATTATGGAAAGACATATCCAACAAAATGGATGATTTAGCACTAGGAATTACTGAGAGAGTACATAAATTATTTTTTTTTTCCTTAAGCTGTTGCAGTGCAGTTTGAAGTTTAATTGGCATGGCCATGGTAACTGCTCAGATCTTCATGTATTTAACTCTTCTTTTTCCATGGACACTCTTTGGGCCTGCTATGGCCTTGTTGCCTTTGCTTCCAGAACAGGAGATCCTTCCAGAAACTTGCAGAAGGAAGACTCTAGTTGTTGTAAATAAAATATGTAAAGGGCAGGATTTGGTTGAATTTATTTAGATGTGCATTTACCACAGGAGTAGCTTTGTTTTCTGGTCATCATGTGATTTAGACACTGTTCCTCAAATACATATTTTGATTAAAAGGCAATATCTAGAAATTCTGTTTCTACCTGTTCCTTCCCTGTTCTGTGTATAAAAAATGATAGAACAAAAATTTACTGCATTTTGGTCTAAAAGACTCCTTCCTTTCTGTGCAGGTTAATAATGAGAATGTAGTGAAAGTTGGCCACAGGCAGGTGGTGAACATGATTCGACAGGGGGGCAATCACCTCGTGCTGAAGGTTGTCACAGTAACCAGGAATCTTGATCCAGATGACACAGCAAGGAAGAAAGGTACATTTTTTCTCTTCCTAATGGACTATCCTGATCTTCCTTCACAGAAAACCGAGTATGAGCGTGAAATTGCTGTTTTCTAAATTCTGGTTTATTAGACTTTGCTTCTAAAATTGGAAATGCCCTGTTCTTGTTTCATTTGGAGTGATTTAATTCTATTGGGTTAGACATTAACACGTGGCTGAAAGAGCAATATTCTCCCATCATGCTTGGTGTTAAAGTTCATCTTTTTGGGTTTTTCACATGTATATGTTTGAGGATCTTGTATTAAAATTTCTTGCAGTAGTGAGAGAGGAAAAACACTATCTTTTATTAATTTCAAATGTTCTTGTGGTAGGGGTAGTTCAGCAGTGTGTTTCTCAGCCACCCATCCCAAAAGCCACCACAAAAAACTTCACCCTCCAAAAAAGAGGAAACAAAAAGGGAATTTACACTGTTTCCTTCACCTTAGATGCCCCTGAATTTGGTTTCCCAGCTATGCTGGGAAGTCATTAGGCCCTCATAATTATCATTAAGCGAGAAAGATTGCAGCACGTTGCTGAAAGTTCCTGCTCCTCCCACAGTCCCGTGATTTATCACTCTCAAACCCCTGGCTCTTCAGCACAGGAGGAGCTGTGGAGCTGCCACTCCAGGGCTCCCTCCTGCTCTGTGAAACTAAAACTTTCTGTCTGTGCTGCGTCTTTCACCTCCACTCCTTATTAAAAGTAACAATAATTAAAAAAAAAAGAGTGAGACCAGCTTATGGGGTGGAGGGGAAAGGCTGTATTAAACTAAATCATGTCCCAGCATGGTCCTGAATTATTTTTGGCTTGATGGAATTACTGTTCACACATTTCAAACAAATTGTTTTTTCTCTGCCTTTTGGTATGTATCATATTGACCTTAAATGTAGTGACAGGACAAGGGACAATGCTTTAAACTGAAAGGCAGCAGGTTTAGACTAAATATTAGTGGGAAATTCATAATGTGGGGGTTGTGAAGCCTGGCACAGGTTGCCCAAAGAAGCTGGGGCTGCCCCATGCCTGGAATTGTCCAGGGCCAGGATGGATGAGACTTGGAGCAACCTGAGATAGTGGAAGGTGTCTCTGCTTATGGCAGAGGGGTTGAATGAGATGATCTTTTCTGATTTTCACCAGAAGTATTTGTTATCAGACTGTAGTTTCTGTGCTAGATTATTGCCTTGATATTTTAAGACCTTATATATTCTGAGGATCACCTGTTTCCCTTAGAGTCACTTTAACAATTCAGATACGTTTGAATGCTCTTTCCTGTATTTCTCAGGTTGAACAGTTTCTCTGGCAGATTAATCTGCCAGAGATTGACTGGTGCCCAGAAGGTTTTTAGCCCCGTATATTTCTCAGAAGGGGCCTGACTGCTGCGAGGTCCTTTCTCTAGAAAGCCTCTATCCTGCTGGGAAACAGAAGTGCACAGTTATTTAGCTTTAAATGTTTCTATGTATCCTGTTACATAAAAGCTTGCGGATGTGTCAAGCAACCTACGCTAGAGCCAGAAACAGTGGAGAAATTCAGTCCATGAAAAGCATCTCAGGGCTTTTTCCTCCGCATGTAGGTATTTATTCTCGCCTTATTTCATGGAGCTTATTCTTTTAAGTGGATATGGAATGGTGGCAGTGAGCACAGGACTTCCAGAGGGTGTATTTTGGCTGACACTTGTGTGTTTTTCTGTTCTATGCACAGCCCCACCACCTCCTAAGCGAGCTCCAACCACTGCACTGACCCTGCGGTCTAAGTCCATGACCTCAGAGCTTGAAGAGCTTGGTAAGAAAGTGTTTTTTGGCAAGCATGCTGGCTTGGTGGAGATGTAAATATCTATCTATATGTCTCTATGTGAAATTGATGAAGGGAGCTGCACTGTGTACAGTGTCTAGAGCAGAGGAGGTTTTAAGAATGCTGCATCTTTGGAGAGTTCAAAATGTGCATGACTCGCATGAATGATTTTTGTGGAGACTTGTGCCTTTACTGCTGCGCAAGGGAATGTTGATACATTTTATGCATCATCAAAGTTTGGCACATCAACCAAAATAAAAAATAAAAAAAAATTATAAAAAATATAATGCTGTATCATGTTTTGTTAGCTTTACTTTTTGAATTTTCAGTTTATCTAATATTGTTTTATTTTAAATTTCTGTGGCCTCTCATTAGTGGATAAAGGTAAGCTGCCAGAAGCTGTTGTTAAAAGCTGACAGTGTTAAAGCAGCTTCAACTTCGACTTGTTTCATTTGATCTGAAAAAGTGCATATTATGATATCACTATGTCTTCTGTGCATGATATAAACTTAATTCCGCTCAATATAGGTAATTAAAAAATATTGAGAATTCAGTCTTTTATTTGCTACTTTTGACAAATGTGGTTGTAGATTCCTTTGCTTGATCATCCACATTCTAGATATGCATAATTCTTCAGGTATTTGTATTAATTTTCTAGAAATGAGGAAGGTAATTGTGCTTTTCTTCCTGGTTTTAATCTGTTAGTTCAATCGAAGGTAGAATTTCTGCAGCTAGACTAAGACATGGAAATAGGAATAAATCATATATGAAAAGAGAAAAGCCCAGTGCATATTTCTATGTGGCTGTAACAGTAAAACAGTGTGTTTAGCAAGTGAGAAGGGGGTATAAAACCAAACCACATCCCTCACTGCAGAGTAATAGATTATAATAATCCACACAATAAAACCTATGTAATAATTCCCATGTAATTCTACAGTGATTTAAATACTTAATTTTATAATCTTGGGGTTTTCCTGACATGGACTTATCTGAAGGCCGACTGGAAGGACTCACAGCCTTGTGGCCCCTTTTTTCCCCTGTAAGTCAGTGTTTTCTGGGGCAGGTGGACCCCATCCATCCTTTAGTGAGCCAAGTCACATAATTCCAATGGGAAGTCTCCCAGCAAAGTGGTGCTGAAGTGGGTAGTGTCTTCTCTATGGTCTAACAACCAAATGAAGACCAAACAAACCACCCCAGTCTGATTATTTAGCTCCAGTAGGTCTCAGAAAAAATGTTTTTTTATGTACAAGGAAGTTTAGAAGCTTATCTCAAGGTATCAACAGCTTGTGAATGCTCCATCATTTTTCCTCCAGGATTAAAATGTAAAATATTATTTCTGGAGCACACTTTATGGGTCTGGGTGTTTTTCATTTGCTTTTCTTTCATGGAGTGCTGAGAGCTTGTAAAACTTTGCTGGTTTATCAACCACCTTTCCCAAGGGGACAGCAATACTTAGGCACCATTTTTGCCCCTTCGTTATCCTCTTCTGCCAACTGCTTTCAAGCTGAGGATATTCTTCTATTTCTCTGACTTTTCAATCTTCTGCAGGAGATACTAGTCTTAAAGCAGAAGCAGCACATTCCTAGAGGATAATAGCTTGTTAATAGTAATGTCCCCAGTGGAGACCATCATATTTTAGCTTTCCCACCCCCCTGCTCAGGCTGTGGCCCTTGCTCTCCTGTTTGTCCTCACCAAGTGGCAGAAACCACTGCAACTCTTTTAACCAGCAGCCATGTGACATATTTCCATTTTTAAGCACATTCCTCATTGATACCTTTATCCAGATGGGGCAGACACTGCAGTGGCAGGAGTTTTCTGTTCTGAAGAATAGTTCTGCACCATGTTCCAGAGGTGTTTGTCCCCTACAAAAGCTGTAGTAGTGGCAGAAATTTGCTTTCTTCCTAAAAAAAGTCTGCAAATGCTACTTCTGTCACACTCTGAACATTTGCCACCCTAGCAAACAATGCGACTGCTGTTCCAAATAATATCTGTGGTTTACCTATTTTCATATTTGTCCTGGAAAAGGGCTGTTACCAGAAGGTATTCTTAAATTGAATTCTTAACTTGCACAGCAACTGAACAAGCTTCTGCAGGGAAAATGTTCTCCCTATCATCAGTTAAAAGTTGTCTTCTGACATAAAACACAGCTTGTATGTGTGTATTTATCTATAATTTATATATCCCTCTATGTATTTGTGTATATATTGGACATCTGTGAGAGCTATGAGAACATCCACATTTTTATAGCCATTAAACTCTCTAATGAGTGGGCATTTTTTCATGCCATATATGTGCAAACCAAATAGGAAGTACCTATAAATGAGCACTGTGGATGTTCCTAGCAATACCTATGTGTAATCCTTTTTCCTGAACTGGAGAAGCTCATGGTCTCAATAATGTCTCGTGAAAAAGAATGCCACAGGCTAATTATGTGCTCTGTACAGATGTATTTCCTTATTATTGGTTTTGAATGTGATGCTTTTAATTTTATTGAATGTCCCTTGTTATGTAATAGAAGAAAAAATGTAAATAGAAAGTCCCCATTTGTTTTCCCTTAGAGTGCATAGTTTTGTAATGTCTTCTAGCTAAGTTAAACATAATTAAAAAAAAAAAAATAGTCTATCTTGTAGTCACTACAGTCACTTCCTTTGCCTGGCTCTGAGCCCTACTTACAGTTTTATTGTCACGTTTTGAGCTATTCTGTTCTTTATAATACAGAGAAGACCATCTGAGCTGTTCTCTTTTAGATTAATTAATGCAAAATATGGCAGTGTGCTAATGATTCCTTTCTATTTCAGTCTGCAAAGATTTGGAAATGCCTGATGTTGTCATGGTTGACAGCCCTATTATCAATAAGTTGCCCCAATTACTGTTTTTAAAAATTTAGGAAAAAAAAATTCTGCATGCATCCCTAATACCTGCAGGGGAGAAATTCCTTGTAGTTGTCATAAACCCTCATAAACACCTTGGCAAAAGCAGATTTTATCTACTGTGGTTTGAGAGATACCTGTTTAGTAGAGGTGAACAGGGAGAGACTGGCATCTTAAAGGGAAGGATGATGTTTGAGCTCAAAATGACAGACGAGGATTTAGCATATAAAAAATTACCTTCAGAATTGATTCACAGTTCATTCCCTTTCTATTTCCAAGCTTCAGTACGGAAGAAGAAGGGTAAGGGGAAGCATTTTGTCTCTTGTTTAACCTGTTTCTCACCTTTCCATAGTGAAGGATAAAAACAATGTAAATGTTGGCATATGGTCCAGTTTATTTTATGGTGTCAAATGTACATTAATTATTGTATATGTTTTTTTAGTTATTTAGTTAATAAATTGCAAACACACTAAGGAACTCAAACAGAAGACCACATTCGAAAATATCCCCCGCATTTCTTCCTTTTGTCTCCTTTCCTTCACCTTGCCCTTTTTTTCCCTTCTCTGTACCTGACTCTTTTCCAACCCCTTCCATCTCATCTCCTCACAGTTCCTGTGCTGACTGGCAGCCACAGAGAGTTAGTGGCCAGTGACATCCCAGTGCAATCCTACGTTAGCGATCCCGCTTGTCTCCTGAATGGCCACACGTTCTCCCGTGGCCACACTGTCTGTCTCAGGAATCAAGGATCTTGCACACCACACCTGAGCTTCTCACCCGCAGAAATGCTACTCTGTCTGGTAGAACATCTTCCACGCTGTCCTGTATGCATGGAGTGCCCTCCCTGGATTGATTCATTGAGGCCACCCACCACCTTCTCCTTGAAATATCTCCCAAAGACCCACCTTCCCTAGATCCCCACTGAGCAATTATCCCAGTACTGATGGCGAGGCAGGGGGGCAGGTAGAAATAGCAGTGCTATTTTAATAGTTTCCATAAGTGTATTTTTGTGTACAGAGAGTCTGTTTGTGTTGAGCTGTACTTTTTCCATGCTCCTGTATGTCATTTTGCTTCCCTAGACTGTGAGCTCTCCCGAGCAGGGGCTGTGTCATTTCCACGTTCTCATGGAGTCTGGCCCAAGGAGGAGTCTCCCACTTCCTCCCTGAGCCCCTGGGTGGTAACTGGTGAAAAATAGGCTGTGTCCTTCTCTTGGATGAGGTTCAGTGTCATGGAAAGGAAATCTAGGCTGTAGGCAGTGTCTTCTCTCAGCAGGGAAGCTTTCCCCTTTTTGACATTTAATAGGATGGAATTGGGTTATTTTCCACTCTTTATTTTCCTGCTCTTTCCTGACCTCCTTTCAGGTGGTTCCAGCTAGGGATATTTGCCGTTCTCCATTCAGAGAATATGACAGAATAAACCACACTGCTACTGAAAAAATATGTTTTGGCAGCATATAAAAAAATCTTTGTGTTTTTGTGTAGAGTCTTCTGTCAACCAAAAATTCAGTTTTCTGGGTTAGAGATGAGGGAGGCATTAAGATAAAAATAATGGCTTCTGTGGTTCTGTCTGACTGGTCGTGTTGGTCATCTCTGGAGATGGGTTCTGGTTCACTGAGAGAGCAGGGGAAAGGAAGGCAGGACAGGACATAGGCTGTATTTTTTGATATTCAGGATAGAAGATAGGGTATCTGTGTCTAAAAAGGTGATAAAATCCTTAGGTTTGGAGCAATATGGCATGGACAGTTCTGTCATTTTACTGCAGTTACGAAGCATGAATTACTAAAATTTAACTTCATCGGTGCCACTGACTTCCTGCTTGCAGTAGTTGCCCAACTCAGAGGTAGCTTCCAATCTTGAAATGCGTGTGTGGAGGGGTCATGTTTGCAAGCTACTTTCTGGATTTTGTGGGATACCTGGGATGGGGGGAGAGGTGTTCTTCTATCTTGTGCTTTGTAGTTTTCCAAGAACTGTTGTATGAGTAAGCTATGGCAACGTGTAAACTAGGAGTTGTAGCAGCAACTTGTTGGAGGCAGCACTTCAAATGTGCTCCATTAATACTGAAGAATAACTAGGATATTCATGCAGCAAATTGAAATGAAGGCTTGAAAATACTCTGAAAATGAAAGATTAAGGGAAAACTTTGATGTCATAATTTTCATCATCACAACAGGAAAATAGGTATCATTAGAGCTTCAACATTAATATTTTAAAACTTTAAATTTAACTCTGCTCGTAATAAGTTTATGCAGCTGGTGGAGAGCTTGGGTTTAAATGGCTTTTAGTTCAGTTTTTGTTTTGACTTATGAATAACTTGATGTGGACAGAGATTTTAAAATTATATGATCTTTAAGAAACATATCCATAAGCTAAGATCTGTAAATGTCTAGATAGATGATTTAAAAGTTTCCTGCTCCTCAGCTTTCTTTGCTGCTAGGAAATGGGTTTGATTTAGTGAGTAATTTGGGATTTTCAGCGAAAAGGGAAGTGGACAGTGTTGAATTTTAAAATACCTAATATAAAATCCTCTAAGAGAAGGAACAAAATGAAGAATAAAGCAGGTTAAATTTCCACAGCTAAATTGGAATGACAAAATAAATAATCCTTCTGCATTAATAAATAATCTGCTGGCAGTGTCACATGGGTGTCAGTGAGCTGGGGTGCTGCTTTGTTTGTTCTTATGTTTGATATGGTAATCAATATAAAATATTGATATATACCATATACTGATAACGTATGTGTGTTGTTCCTGGTCTTTGGGGATTGGTGTGGGCTGCAGTACTAGCTACAAAGAAAGGATTTTCTCCTTTGAAGCATTCAGATTCTATCACCACCTCACAGACACAGAATAACTGTGATATCATCAACACAGAATATTGTTACTTGGCATCAAGTCTGACCAGCATTTGAATAGAAAAATATCAGTTGATGGCATTCAAAAGAAATATTATTAGCTCTGTCTGCAATAAGCATTCCCACTTCATCCCATTCCTGTTGTCCATTGTTTCAAAGGTGGCACCTTCCAATGGCATCTGAAACAATGAAATTGCAGAGCAAATATATATAAATGAATGCCAAGCAGTGAATTAGCTCACAGTGTTCTGTTCTGTTTGAAGAGACCACTCACAAAGCTGTCTGGGTTCAAAACTCACTTTTTTATTTCACTGTGGTGGAGTTCATGATGGAGATTTGTCTGCAGGGAACAATGGGAATACCACCGAAGCAACTTCTACAGCACTCACCACAGCAGCTCCTGAGATAGCTCCCAACACCTGTAGTGCTTCTCTGTAGGAAGAAGGTTTTCAGATCTTCATCAGACATTATTTCAGAAGATGAGAGCAGAAGGCATCAGGCTTCCTGAAGAATTCTTGAAGGTTATCCCTTGTAAGTAATTGATTCACATTACATATTTGAAATTCTAACGAGGTGGCAGTGTAGTAATGAGGAAGAGGTTGTCATCAGGTTGTCATTTATCTCAAGCATAAAGCAGTGACTCTGGGTGGAATCTGTCAAGTCTGTGTGAAGAAATGCCAGCCCCATTTGTGGTTGGTACAGTAAGGTTTCAGATTTTATGGTTTGTAGTGTAGCTTGGGGGGAGTGTAAGTGTAGGATTAGCACCATGGCTACAATATAAGTACTTTAAAACAGTTTGTGAGGGAAAAGCTTTGAAAATCGTTATGTTTCAAAAAGGGAACAATGCTAAACCTGTGTTTTTCTCAAAAAATAACTTGGCAATGTGCTGATTAGCAACTTGTGCTACAGAATCCAAACTCCTGGTACTAAAAACTTCTTCAGACCAGGATTTACTTCTCATGGGATAGTTTAACATTTTGCAAGCACTGGGAATCCTGAGTAGAGGCTGCTTGAGTCAGTGTGGGTGTTCTCATCTACATGGTTATTAATTTGAATTTATCAGCTTATTCTTGAGAATGTAGAGCCCTGTCATGATACTTGTTTTTCTTTACTACAGGACTGTAATTGAAGAGGTTTTCAAAACCTTTCTGCATCAGCCAAACAAGACAGTGGTATAAAAGAAGTTGGAAAAGGAATTGTAAGTGTTACAGAAAATGTGGGGTTTGTAGCATTTGCAAAGAGACACATTAAATACGTTGGTTTATGTGAGTGTGACTATGCTCAGATATGATCAATTTAATATCTAAGCACATATTCAAAATCATGAGGGCTTGAGGAACAGTTAAAATTGCATGTGTTTCCCAACATGGCAGAGTTAGGGCAGTGGAAAACTTTTTCAGCACTTTTAATGTATTCTCTCTCTTTTTCAGGAGCCAGGGAGATGAAGGACTTATCTCCCTCATCTCAAAACTCCCTTTGCTGCTATTTCTTTTTTTTTTTCTTTTTTCCTTCAAATGTTCACATACCCATGTTAATTAATTTATAATCTAATTAAAAATAAATGGTTTTAGATAATTCCTCATTGTTTGTTTGGTTTTTCCCCTCGGTGTGGAAGTATGAGAGTTAAGTGTAAGACTAGAGAAGGCTGCAAGTATCTTAGATCCTCCACTTTCTTTTTGGTTTATTTGATTTGATTGTCTTTCTTTTGTGACTAGGCCAAATTTTCAAATGCTGTCTCTTAAACAGAACTTCAAAATGCCACTTAAATTCCACCTGGCTTGCAGGGTAGGAGTGGGTATTGACTATATTCTCTGCTTTGTTTTTGTTCTTGAACAGAAACCACTGTTAGACAATGACCATTCCTCTTTCAAGGTAGGCTGAATTGCAAGGCTTCAGCATTGCAGGTGTATTCTAGATGCCTGTATCATTATTTCCGTAATAATGAACATGCTGTTAAAGAGCTGGTACTTGAAAATTGTATCTCTAGAAAGGAATTTGAACATATCCGTTTTCTGCCTTCCTTAAAAATTACTTTTGATGGTGTGGTTATAATGTGTAAATGTGACTTGTGTGTAATAATAGGGCTTTCCTTCAAGAAAGTTTTGAGAGCTCTTTATTGTGAATACCTACAAAGCATTTTCATAAATAATGTAATGGTATTTATAGCTACTCAATGTTAAATTATTAATATTAGTTACTAAAGTTTTTATATTTTATTAATTTATTTTATATATTTCTATTATTTTATTTTATTTTAGAGTACTTTGTAGAATTTATACTATCCCAGAGAACAGACTAGTATTTTTAGTTAATTTTCATAGAAGGAAATTGTTTCAAGTGCCTTTTGTGTTTGACTGTACTGCAAAGCACTTTTATTATTTCTTCATTATGCTGACTGCTAAAATAATATTCTCTGCCTGTTGTTTGCAGTATGGTAAATGTATGGTTTGGGCATTGTGATTCAAGCACAATCCTGGATATTGTTAATTTGGGGTGGGGCTGG
Organism: Bombycilla garrulus; assembly: GCA_013400315.1. NCBI lineage: Eukaryota > Metazoa > Chordata > Aves > Passeriformes > Bombycillidae > Bombycilla > Bombycilla garrulus. The sequence goes on along the minus strand of VXBU01012528.1, from coordinate 59,116 downwards.
ATGACAATTCCAGATTAAAATGTAACGGTGGCAGATTGAGGAGGATTAGCCTTAATTGTCCACACGAAAACTCAGGTCATTCAATTTCTGTATATTTTTAACTATACATTTACAGGATGTAACTGTGGGGTGAACTTGTTGTTTCTTTCCTCTAATTTTGATCATAAACAACAAATTTGGGTTTAGAGCTTAACCTTTAATGTTCTTACTCTGAATCCATGCTTTAGCTAAGGCTAGTCTTTAAATGCTCAGTGGTGTGTTGAAGGCCTTGTTATACTTCACTTGCTTTTGGTCTTTGATGAATTTTTTACACATCTGATCCTGCTAAAGAGCTGAAAAGAAAGCCATTTGTTATCAGTGGGCACAGATCAATTTTTAGCCATTTTAACCAGGTGAAATTGCTTCTGTGCCAAGCAGCATTATCAGATGAACTCCTATGGTCTGACCAATCTCTCTTTTGAAATCAGTAGGTTCTCACCTGCTCATTAGCATTGGGAAGATGATCTAGAATTTTTGTTCATCTGCTTCTTTGAAAGCCTTGTCCAGATCCCCAGACATGCTGTTTGCCCAAATTGTCCTTTAGTAATTCTCCCACCCATGGACATTCCCCCTGGAGTTTTTATCCAGTTACTTCCCAGCTATTCTTTTACAAATTAAGCCGGGCAAGGTCTTTGGCGTATATATGGGAAGTGCCAAAAACCTAAGAGGAGTGCAGTGCAAATAATTGCACCTACTTGATTTAGATGCTGCTTTTTTTTTTCTCCTTTTTTTTTCCCCCAGACATGGGAACTTAATTATATGCATAATGACTCCTGGTCTTCATGCTAAAAACAAGCTACTTGTAGTTTAAAATATAAAATAAATGGGGAAAAAATTGAATCCATAAGATAAAAGCAACACCACAGCCATATTTTTATGTAGTTTAAAAGAACCTCTATGCATTTCAAAAAGGCACGTGTGAGGGCCACCCCTTTAGTTTTAGTGCTGCTTCTGTAATCCGTTTTTGCAGATTATTGACAAGGAAGCAAATTTTATTGGCTAACAAAGGAAATTAAACTAAACCTGCAAACTCATATTTAGGGAAGGCGATGGAACAAAACCCTTGCATGTGCAGTGCCTGGCACTAAGGGCTGTGTGCCCAAACCTGTTGCCACCAAGGAAGAATGAATGTCCTGTGTTCCCATCACTTTTCCAAAGGAAAAATGCATGTGCCCAGTATTTGCCTGCAGATGCTGAACCAGGTGGGTGATCCTACAGCACTGAGGTGCCATTGGGATTGTCTGAGGTGTTGCATAATGCACCTGGTACAGTTTCTGTCTGTATCTATCTTAGGTATTTACAAGGCACCTATCACCTTGGTACCTAAGCAGTTTGAGAAATGCACCCACCCCAGGAGGGATGATGAGATACAGACAGAGGCCCAGGTCCAGAGCAGCAGAGGCAGGGCCCGGGAAGCTCCCCCGCTGTGTTCCCGCTGTTGTTGAGCTCCTGGCCCACTTGTTGTGGCCAAGGGACATCTTCACCCACCTGTCTGTCAGCAGGAAGAGACAGTGCCCCAGCCCTCCCGTGCAGCTCCGCTGGTGGGCCGTCTGAAAAGGAAAGATAATGGAAAAGGCAACGATCCGGTAGCAGAGGTGAAACAGGAATGGTGGGATTTCAAAAGGAGGGCTTCTTAAAGAGCAGCACATCTCAGGGGAGGGATCAGCTGCCAGTCCAAGTGGCAGGTAAGGCACAACACAGGCATAAATCTCGAATGTTCTTCAGTGACCAAAAGTTAAAGAAATTTTTCTGATGTCTCTAAAGTTTGTGTATATCCAAAGCCCTGCTCTGTTCTTGGCCTCTGTCTCGGTCCTCTACCGCTGCAGCTGAACAACCATTCAGTGGTTTTCTGTGTATCTCAACTCAGTAATTGCTACAATCCTAAAAAATGCCTAATGACCAACACAAAGGACTCTCAGTGGTAATGAACATTGTGTGTGAGGAGACCGCACGGAATAGCAGTGCTCCAAAATAATGGACATATTCATGAACCTAAAGGCTGGAATAAACTTGGCTTTGATCAGCATGCTCAGGGCAGGGTGAGGCAAACCACAGCTCTCTCCTGCAGGCACACCTGGAGCAGCTCTCCTGTGGCCTCCAGGAGCACCTGCTGATCCACCACATCAGACCAGGCTCTGTGTCAGCCCAAGGAAACACCCGATAGGCAGCAGGAACAGAGAATCTGTCTGGCAGATTCTGCTCCTCTGCAGAAGCCGAGAACCTGTCCAACAGAGGAGAAGGGGAGATAGCCAGGATTTTCGTGGAGGCTCACCAGTTCCTATTGCATGGACCCCCTCAATACCTGATCTCCTTTTTTCCTTATACACAACAGAGTCACTGAGGTAAAATAAAAAAATAGCCTTCAGAAACCTGTGGGGGGATTTTGGAAATAGCTGTGTAGTACCCACAGTGATCAAACACTAAAGCTGAAGTTCAGTGGGTCACTGACTTCTAGATGTTTCTGCTCCCTTTAGCCCATTTGCAGGCTCCTTCCTGAGTCCCTTCCTTGGCCGTTTAAGGATGGAGATGGAAGTCCTGCCCCAGCACAGCAAGGGACATGAGGTTAGGAACATGAGCCTTGAAGGCTTCAGGTTTAATGGCTGCTATCACTTGGTATAAAGACAACTGTAAAAGACAGAAGTGACCTATTTTGCCTGTAAGTCATACCTATCACTGTAAGCAAAATGCTGCATGTAGGAATGGCGTGTCAGATGGAGATTTCTAGAAAGATCAGGGAATCTGACCTCTTCAGTTTGCTTCACACCCAAGGAAGCCAGCTGTGCTTCTTTGTACCCACTCTATTTAAAGCATGAAAAGAAAGAGGTTTCTTTTTTTTTTTTTAAGCAATATAACAACCAAGTGAGGTCAGATATGTTGGTGCGTGGTTTGATCCATGGCTGATTTTGACTTCACAGTTGTAGTGGCCTCTCCCTCTCTTTTTTTGGAAGTGACCCCTTTTCCAAGGAGTTAAAGGCAGTTGGTTGAGGTCACTGTTCAAACTGTTCAAACATATGGATAATTTCCAGCTGAACCCAGTTTTGCAGTGCCCCTGCTGTGCCTGGTACACCTCTCCCACATCCCCAGCCTAGGCACTGTTGCAACCAACCTGACCAAGATCCACCCAGAATTTAGGGCAACTTTTGGTCATCAAGGAATGGATTTCTTGGGCAGAGACTCACAATTCATCCAGATGGTGTCAGCCAGTGGCCTCCAGGCAATTTTCCCATGATTGCTCCTTAGTGAAGGAAAGTTTGTGGAAGGCCATGCCTGTAACACACCCTCGGTTCCTCATGCCCCATGGCAGTGCTTCCCAAAGCTTCCAGAAACCGGAGTTGCTGAGAGATGCTGAACACTTTGTTACAAATAATAACAACGATGGTTATTCCTCCTTCTCATGGCCAGCCAAGTTTACCAACCTAACCTAAAGCCTGTGCATGTATTCATTATTCAGAAGTATTCGCCAAGAGTTTCTGCAATTAACCTTCTGCCCAGGGGTTTTCACAGATTCTTTGCTTTTTGTCATTTCTGTCATTGGTCACTGATTGCCAGATGCTATTCCTTCAGCTCTGAAAGGCTGAAAAGACTGATTGGGAGGATGGCAAGTGGTAATATTTCATAGGACATAAGGAATTTTGAAAAAAATTTATTACTGTGCTTTTTTAAGAGAAATTTTTCTTCACAAGCCTCTGGCGAATATGTAGATATGCACAAATAACAAAGGTGTTCTGGTCCCCCTGAATCTGAGCAAACTAGACACAGTGATACCATTTACAAAAGTGTTCATAAATCAGTGTGGAGTTTGGAGGTTTTTGATTTAGTTTTCCTTCTGTTTTTCACTTCCAGTATAGTTTGGTTCTACTATTTACCAGTTGTAAGGTGGGCTCTGTTTAGGACACTTGCCAGCTAAATGGGGTTTTCAAATATGGGGAATTTTCTGTTGACATGTCAAAAGAAATGCCAGGACATTCAGTATGACTAGTGGCTCTACCAGAATTAGTATTTATGATCCCTTACCTCACTCCGATTCCATAGACTTTAACTGAAGTGTGTGTTTGCTTTGTGTGGTAAAAGTAGGTCCCCNTTTTTTGGTGGTTTTTTCTCTTTTTTTTCTTTTTTTGTTTTTTTTTTAATCATGTGTACTCAAATAGGAAAATGCTGAGAAATAATTCCATGGTCCTACACTGTAGTTGTTAAGAGAGCTTTGCTAATGAAGGAATGCAGCTATGGCTGTATTAGATAAAGCAGGAGAAGAGTTCCCAAGGAAGAAGCAGTTCTTAATTAGGGTGATGTATAGTCCTATATATTTCAAATCTCCATGGAGTGGAAGAGCCAATGATTGCATGATAATTTGTCCCTAAAATTCATTTCCATAAGGAGCTCATGCCTTTTTACAAATACAGTTTCATCCTCACTTTCCATAAAACATGCAACTGGACAGTCCAGCCAGACGCAGAGAGAATATGAATACTTTGAATGTGAATACTTTGAAGTAGTGAATATGCTAAATGCACGAATAATATCTATTATTTTAGCACTTAAAAGTCATCATTCAATGAAGTCACACAGAATCCCTTTTAGAGCACCATAATATTGCAGGTACATGGATGTAGAACTAATGAGTACCACATTGTGGTAGACAGCGATTGAGATATAGGAGGAAAGATCCTTGGGTGTGTCAGAAAAACTTTTCGTTTTATTATATTTCACATAAAATAATTTTTAAAAAAATTGAACAAAACCCTGCCCTGATTCATAAACAGAACCAAAAGTATGGTTTAACATGACCTCAGCAAGACCTTGCAGATATAAGCTTACAGCTTCCACTGAGGTCTGAAGACCAGTATTTCAAAAAGCAGAAATTAATCCTTTAAAAAAAAACCAAAAAGTTTTTCTCAAGGCTAGGATGCCAGAGAATAGTCATGGCACTTATCTAGCACTCTGGCCACTGCAGTGTGAGCAGCAGCAGCCTGGTCGGGTCACAACCCCACTGACAGCAGCACTTCTCTCAGCCTCCCTTGCCAGAGCGTGGGGAATGCAGGGCTTTGGGCTGCCTCCTTTAGCCACATTGCCCTAGGGTGCAGTCTTATGACCAAATTGNAAAAAAAAAAAAGAAAGAAGAGGCCTTATTTTTTATCTGAATTAACAGAAAGTGTACAAAGTCCCAGCCACAGCCTCACGTAATGCAGAGCGGTGCAGGGTGGAGCTGGGCAGATCACACTCCGTTGCGAGCTGGTGATTCCTGTGGGTGCAAAAGCCCGAGCCTTTCCTGCTCTTGGGAGAATATTTTTCTCTAGAGTCACCATGGGGAAAGGCTTGCACCCAGATTTCCACCACGCACCCTCAGGCAAGGGAGGAGGTAGCCAGGGGAGGGCAAAACTCAGTTCATTTCCAGGAGACAAAGAGATCCCAGTGAGCAATGCCCTCAGATAGCATTTCCTACAGTTTGGAGAAGAGAGTAAGGAAAATCCGGCAAATGTTGGGGAGGGCATTGCTCACAGGATGATCCCATGGACGGCCACCATCGCGCTGCAGGAGTGATTTGGGAGAGATTTTGGGTGGGGGTGACGTGAGACGTCGGACAAAAGTGAAGATAGCCAGCAGTGCTTCAGAGCAACAAAGGGCTGCCCTCAGCCAGTGGTGGAGCACATCTGGCACCCCAGGAAGCTCAATTGGACCCTTGGCCCTGAGCTCGTCCCAGGGATTTCTGACTGACACCACTGCAGTGCATAGGTGAGCTTCTCGCTAGGTTCACTGACATTTCCTGTCACAGTCACACTGAGGGGAATTGGTAGCTCCTGCCTTGGGATGCAGCATGGCTGTGTGTGTTCTGGGTACAGGACAGTGTGCATTGAGACCAAAAGTGCTTAAAGATGCCAATTGCCATGTGCCCAATGCAGTCATTAAACTTTAGTCCGCCCTTCTGTTTGCCCAAACACATACATTCTGGCTTCCCAACTGGCTTCTTTCTATGTGTTGTCCAATGCATGTAGATACCTCCATCTGCCTGGCCTCAGATACAGTGGTTGTTGCTCCTCTATTTGATTGCCAGATGTCACTGGGGAGCAAGATGGGGAGGTTCCTGGATCCTCGGGGCAAGCCAGCCATCACCAAGGGAGCTCGCTGTCCACACCGGCCGAAGAACAGGAATCCTCGGTGCCTGCCTCTGATGAAGACTCGCCAGCCAGGACCACAGAGAGCTGGCAGTGGCCGCTGTCCTCATCTGAAACGCACAGCAACGTTGGGGAGGATTTTGAGGGATTTCAAACACCAGCGCGAACTCCGGAGTGCACCATGGACATACAGTCTCCCGGGGATCAGTCACTCAGTAGGACTCCTCAGTTTGAAAGTGACTCTCCTGAGGAGGAGGGAAATGATGAGATGAATGAAGAGCGCTGCGGTGTTGAGCCTGTCCCTAGGGATCGGGGTTGGAGAGGGCAGCCCCAGCTAACAGAGGGAGAGAAGCTGTTGATGGAAACCAACAGTAGGATTGTGCAGCTGCTGGAAAATATCAAGAGGGAGCATGCACAGTCCATGGGTCTCATGTCCCAGTCCATGGGCCGTATGGAGCTGCAGCTGGGCATTGTGGCTACCTCCACAAGAGCCATCCATAACTACCTGTCAGAGATTTTAGCTTTCCTCAAGCAGCCGAGGACGCAGGTCCTTGAAACGCGCATCTCCCAAAGAGCCACCCCCCATGTCGAGTTGACGTGTGCCTCGACATGGACTGGTGAGGACGCAGTGGCATCCTCCACTGTGTGCTTACCAGGGGCCGAAGGGACGAGCGACTCTCGCGACCTGCCACAAGCCACCCTGCCTTGTCGCAGTGGCCGGCTGCAGAGAGCCATAACTGAGAGGGCCTCACTGCCCATGCCTCCACGCCAGGCAAAAGGGGGAGGGAAGAAAAAATAACCACTCCATAGGATTTTTAGAGTTTTTTTTAATGTGCCTGTCCTTTTAATTCTTAGCCATAAGGCCATTGGTGGCAGAATTCAACCATTTCTTACATTGGCTAACATTGTATTCTGGCTGACTAGATTAGTCTAACATTTTGTAGTTTATATTTGCACTGTTAACGATGTGTGCTGCTGGTATTTGAAGAACATTTGCCTCTGTTCTTTCACTTTAACTTCATACGAGCATTTTTTTACTCTGTGCCAGGCATTCATTGCTTTTCTTACAAATACAAGTCATTTCTTGAGGCAGCTGTTTTTTGAGTTTTTTTTCTCCATTATCCCACTCCCTCTGAGCAAGCACTCGGGACTCGGTGGTAAGTATAGAGGTCTTGGCAATACTCGCCTCCCGAACTGTGTTCGATCAGTCTTTGCCTGGTGTTTCTGGCATGCCAGCCTGAGGTGTTGGGGTACCGCCTGTACTGGATCATGACCATTCTGATCCTCTGTGGGTCTCACCAGCTCACTTCCTAAGACCCTCGGTGGAGCTAATCCACATGTCTTGGCTATGTTGTACAACAAGTAATGTTGCCAGGATCATACCTCATATTTCTCTTTTTGGGGGCTGTGTAGTGTTGTGCCACCAGATCTATCTGGGCACCTGACTCTCGTTTTCAAAGTTCATTTGATGATGGATCTGGTGGCTTGATGGGCAGCATTATACTTTTTCCTCTGAGAGAGCCTGGGGATTCAGAACAAGAGTCACTAAGCAATATGTTCTACGGGGATAAGAGCCATCTCCTGCAACAAATCTATTAGGAGGAGACTGTCCCCTCTAATTATCACAGATGTTAATTATTTAAGAAAAAGAAACAAAGAAACAAACAAACAAACAAAAAAACCAGCTTGCCTAGCAGCCAGACCTCTTGAGAACGTAAAAGTCATAACATGCTGTTGGGTACTGTGCTACTCTGTCTGTGATTAAGAGCTTTTCATCAGAGATGAGACCTACATCTTGATAAAGCACCACTACTTTCTGTGCCTTTAGGCCATCCAATTTCCTGAGGGCTAGCACCCTGAGCAGGGCATGGGTCCCATTGGTAACCCAACAGGGCATATGGAAACGCACTTTGGTAATAAATTACTTTATATCTGTTGGTGCTGCCTCTCTCGGGGGAATTCAATATAGTGGCACTCAAATTGCTATATGCATGCAGAGGCATCCGACTGGCTTTTACTTGTGATATCCATAACAGTTCTCTGGAAGGATGCTGCGCCCAGGAGCCCCTAGAGTGGTGGGGATAGGTTCTCATGGCATGGCTCCTGTGTTTGACTCTCAACACACCATTGTGACTTCTTGGGAAGGTGCAAAGCAGTTTCTATGGAAAATGCCAGGGAATAATCATAGGCCTAAAAATCCTCTTCTGTGACTACAACCGAGCCATGCTCTCTGGCCAGTGAGATGTAGACTCTTCTTCCCTGTCTTCCAGTGAGGCTGAGGTTATTCAGAGCAAAGCACATCAGAATTTGTTACTCTACCAGCCAGCCACAAACTGCTCCTGTAAAAGTGTGTGTGCGTGTGTGCTTGTGGCTGTACTCTGCTAAATGACGGGTTCAAGGAGGAAATGCAGCTGGCATGGCCAACCTCCAGTGCAGGCTTTTCCCACACTCCTTCCTTTTGACCCTCATCCAGCTGCATTCCTTTCAAAAATCCTGTTGGGGGCAGGCTTCTTTGGGCAAGTCTGTCAACACACCTCACAGTAGGTGAATATTTTTGCATCCGTTTTGTGGCTTTTTTTCTCTCCCTTTGTCAGGGTTATTTGTAAAGTTATCCTCAGAGAATTTCCAACATGAGCTTGTGAGCTTCCCCTCTTGTTGGAATGAGGAGTGCGTGCTGCAGAGTATTTGAGGTCACGAGGAGGTTGGAAGGAGAGCTAGTTAGTGATCCTGACAAATTATTCCATTAGAAGTATATTTGGAAGGTGTGGTTCGGGTGCAGGAGGGTTTTGCACTCTGGTGCTGTGGAGACAAACAGTTCAAGGTGCACAAGTTAAGGTTTGGCCCAACACGTCTTCCTTTTCTGGGATGAATCTGAGTGAGGCTAACTGTGGTTCAGCCAGTCCATTTCCTTGGCCTGAGGAGCATGTTTGATACCGCAGTGAGGATGTTTTTGTTTCACGTTGTGCTTTCACTCCGGCAGGATTGGGCAGTTGTGGCCAGGCGTTCAGATTTTGACATTTCCCGCAGGACCCGCCATGTAGCTGCCACCATTTAGGATCACTCTCCACATGCTGGCTACTTCTTTGGCCTCACATTTTTTGTTGTAGTAGCTCCGAAGTGGCAACCTCCACTCTACCTTTGCTTTCTGATCCAAGGGTAGTAGAGCAAGAGAAGGAGCTGTGCAGTACTGCCCGTTGGAAGTACCAAATGAGGAAGCCCTAAAGAGTTCCCTTGCAAAACAGCTGGAGCTTTAACCCACCCTCCTCTCCTATTTCCAAATGCTTTGGCTAAATGTGGCAAATGGGAGCAGCCATAGGGTGAGAAGGACTGAAAACCTTGCTACAGACAAGAAACCTGCAATAAACTCGCACAAAACCAGGGTTTTTTTTTCTCCGCATGGAAATAGTAGATGGTTTTAAGAATTGGTACCAACTGATATTTTGGTCAGATCTAATACTAGGATCTGACTTTCTAGGGTTGTCTAGCAAAATCAGTGCAGTTGAAGGGTATGTATGTTTCATCCCCAACAAATATTTTCATGCTTTTCCAAGTGTCTGTCATGGCCTCATCACTCTTTCCCTGTAGTTTTTTGTTGTCTGAATGGGTATCTGGTTACATGTGTCCGTTCAAACTAAAGGGGATCACTTCTTACATGGTATATTTCTATTTCTCATGTGCAGATTTTCAGTGCTTCAGTTTCCAAGGCTTCTTTCTTTCTGTATCCCAAAGATTAGTTGTTTGGCTTCTGGAATGAGATTAAGGGTGGGAGAGCCTTAAGAGGAAATCTCTGCCCAGTTGAAGCTCTTGGTGATAGATCCCCTGAGTACCATTCTGCAGTTCAGCCACATTTTTGCTGTATAGGGTAAATGTTCATGGTTACACCATTGATTTCTGATGCCTTTTGCTGAGCAGAAGTGCAGATATTTTTCTTTCAGAAGGTTGTATTGCAAAGCCTTACAAAATGTGACATGAAGTTCGTTTTTATTTTTGAATACATGTGACAATTTTAAGAATTTTTCTCCTTTTCTCCTTGATTTTTGCAGGATGATTTAAACCCCACAAAAAAAAAAAAAAAAACAAAAAAAAAACCCAAAAAAAAAAAAAAACAGACCAATGAAAAGAGTTGAATGCTAACTTCAATTGAAAAGGAACAGCAACACTACTCTTGTGAGCCAGTTTTCAGCAGTGTTCAGCTTACTGGTCCTGCTCAGCCTTTCCTTTCCTGCCTGCTCCCTGACCCTCTGTGACACTGAAATATCCACTTCTAGGACAACCTTCTTCCTAACCCAAAGGCTAAAAGTTCTTCCCTCTCTTCTTCTCCCGTTTAAAATATCATCCTTGCATCAGCCAGATCTACTGTTTAGAGGGATCAAAAGCTCTTTCCCTCCTGCCTTATTCCCATCCATATCAATATCCAGGGCCCTGAGTGCACTGCTCTCCAGAGAGAGGTAAAATTTAAATCCCTAAATACAGTACTTGGGATAGTAACAGCAGCTCTAGATCACCAAAAAACCTGGGGTTTTTTAAGTCTGTAGTATCTTAATGAAGTAACTATCCTTGTTTGATAAATGATCAATTATTTGAGAGATGGAACTAATTGCTGAAAAGTAGCATTGCTCTGACTCGTGTTGTGGAAGCCTAGAAGCCAGGATGAGGTGTTCCACTCACAGAAACGCCACAGGCTATGCAACTAATCCTAGTTTTGTGAAACTTCAAAGGAAAAGACACTAAATTTCATACAGGCAAGTGAATGCAATGAAAGTCATAGTAAGGGAAGCTGTTGGTGTGATTGCAGTTTGGATTCTAGCAGAGATTCCAAATGCAAACTCTCCTGTTGGCTTGGGCTAGTGATTTAATTTCTCTGTGCCTTGGTTTTGTAGCAGTAGAAGGGGCAAAAAAAGGAACTGTCAGGCAATAATTAGTTGATTATACTGTACTTTGAGGTCTTCAGTGTGAGGGAGTAACATTTTATATTAAATGGCGATGAACCTTGATTGTGACAAAAGATGGAGACAGGGCTAACACCAGCACTCAGCTTTGGAATATTCTGATTAAACTTTTCCCTGTATTTTATCATCACACCATGGAATAGATCAGAGTCCTAAATCCAAATGTTGAGGTTGTCATTCAGATTTGGACTTTGCCTATTTTTGGTCTGCTTCTGACCGCGACTAAATACATTCCCAAACTGTCCAGTTATTAGAAGAAATTTTAAAAAGGAAAAAAAACATATAAAAGTTTCATTTAAACAAAGGATGCAGTTAGCAGTGCTAGCCTACAAGTCCAAGAGTGTGAACAAATCAGGATGTGATTACTCAAGGAGAATAGGCATAAAAGAGCACTTCTGGAGTACTTGTTATTGTCCAAAATATCACTGAAATTCTGATGACTAAGTACAGTCTTCTTATCTCTATTTGAAACAGTGCTGTACAGATTCACTTTTTCTAAAGGTCTTCTTTCCATTTCTATATAGATATTCTCCCTTCACATTTTGAAGGTTTGAAGAAGAGGATTGTTTTTCGAGTCACACTAAGTAAACATTAAATGCATGCAGGCTTAAAACTAAAGCATGCATGTTATGTAGCAGCAATAAAAAGTGCTCGGCTTGCACGACTTATGATGCTCAAGCGTTGTCTTGTTAAAATGCCAAAAAAACTTTTCTTTGCATTTTTTTGAAAAGTAAATCTCTTCCTTTGACCTTGCAATACTTAACTTTTCCATTTCTTTGGACAAGTGATATTTATTTTACTGAATGCTTTTATATTACAGATAAGGTGGATGAAATAGTGCCAGTTTCCAAGCCATCAAGAATTGCAGACAATGCAACTGTGGACTCCAGAGTGGCAACTATAAAACAGCGGCCTTCTAGTAGATGTTTTCCTTCAGCTACTGACATGAATGTGAGTGGGAGCCATGAAGCACTGCTTTATTTCTACTAATGTATCTAATTCCTTGATTAAATAATGCCCAATGCTTTATAAGGGAAGAATTGACATTAATACTATAGCACATTTTAAAAATTAAATGCCAGAACTCTGAAAATGCATCATTCAAGTGCAGAATTTAATCTTACAAAACTATTTACAAAAAATAACTGGTTTTATTGAATTTTGGACATATTTTTCCATTATCCACCTTAAGCAGTTGCCTGGTAAATAATATCAACAAACTCCACTAACAGCTGCTGTCCTTTCATGAGTGTCTAAACAAAGCCCAGCCTTCCCTTTCTCCCCTCCTCCTTCCCAAAATAATGCCAGATTTTTTATTTTCCATAAGAATTCTTAGTGAAAGGGGTAATGGATGAGGCATTATTTCCATATGGGAGAGACGTTCATGCTTTAATGCTGTTCGGGTTTCTGTTTGTTTTTTTGTAGTCCATGTATGAGAGACAGGGTATTGCTGTGATGACACCCACTGTCCCAGGGAGCCCTCAAGGTCCTTTTCTGGGTATACCTCGGGGTACAATGAGAAGACAAAAATCTATAGGTAAAATGACTCTCTTCTATGTTTTGTTCATTAATAGTATACTTTTAGTATGCTATTAGGAACTTTGCTTCTTTCCTAAAGCATGTTTCTCTGACATCTTTACCCCAGTGAGTGGCTGTTTAATCTTTATACAAAGCTCATGAGAAAAGAAGTTTGTGTGTAATTTCCACATTCTGCTTGGCAAATATGGAATTATAATTTGGTTATTTTCTTTAGAATTTTCCCTCCANAAAAAAAAAAAAAAAAGCTCAGTACAGGCTTTTTTTGCAAAACTTTAGGGCATAATATTATCATTTTTTTTTCCTTGTTATTGCAGTGAAAGCAATGTAATGCTATGTAGTGTAGAAAGTAATCCTGTTGATCAAATGGACTAAAATTCACCTTTTTTTTCATTTCAAATTATGGCAATAGATGTTTTTACAACAAAGAAACAAAGAGCAGACCAAATTTTGGCTTTCTTTATTCTTGTTAGTAATCTTAGCTGTGCCTTTTTTCAGTTTAGAAATGTATTATGCTTATGTAAAATTAGCATCCAAACTACCCCAGTCTTACCCAGTTTATTTGTGTTAAAAACCATATTTGTAATGATATAATGTCGTCTTTTGAAATGCAACATTATGGGTTGTTTTCCCCAATAGGATCTTCACAGTCCCTTTGTTAAATTCCAATTGCATATTAAAAATTCATTAGGTTTTTGAGTTGTTTTATTGTATGCATTTGTAGAGTGTTGGAACAAGGCAGAACTTCCGTGTTCAATAGTTTTCAAAGAAAATGTGCTTTTCTACAGCCACCTAAATGATACATAAACCACAAACATTTGCCTACACATCAGTCTTATTAAAATTCTGTGGCATCCTTTTCAACCCTAGCACCTGGGATGTCCAACAGGAAAGAATGATTATGGTGGGAATCAACCTAAAAGCCTCCTTTGGAATTTTGCATACTCCTTATGCCGCAGAGAATGCACCTTGGAATTTTTGGTTGGATGACAGAAATAGCACAGCATGAGGGATCCCGGTGGATGTGGTAGTGTTTTAAATGCACTCTCTGATTTTTCAGGAATAACGGAGGAAGAGCGGCAGTTTCTGGCCCCTCCTATGCTGAAGTTTACCAGGAGTCTTTCAATGCCTGACACCTCTGAAGATATCCCACCACCTCCACAGTCCTTACCTCCCTCACCACCACCACCTTCTCCTTCTCTGTACAACTCTCCCAAATCCTTGACGTCCCGGAGCTACGGAACGATCAAACCTCCATTTAATCAGAATTCAGGTGCAAAAATCTCTTTGGTTAGGCCTGAGAGCGTGGGGACAATGATGAGGGACAAAGGGATCTATTACAGGCGGGAGCTGGACCGATACTCCCTGGACTCAGAAGACCTGTACAACCGGAGTGCTGCAGCTCAGGCAAATTTCAGGAGCAAGAGGGGTCAGATGCCAGAAAACCCCTATTCCGAGGTTGGGAAGATTGCCAGCAAAGCAGTTTACGTGCCAGCCAAGCCAGCCAGGCGGAAGGGGATGCTGGTGAAACAATCCAATGTGGAGGACAGTCCAGAAAAGACCTGCTCTATTCCAATCCCAACCATCATCGTCAAAGAGCCATCCACCAGCAGCAGTGGGAAGAGCAGCCAAGGGAGCAGCATGGAGATCGATCCTCAGTCTTCAGAGCAACCTGGACAGCTCCGGCCCGATGACAGCTTGGGAGTCAGCAGTCCGTTTGCAGCAGCCATAGCAGGGGCTGTGAGGGACAGGGAAAAGAGGCTGGAAGCAAGGCGCAATTCCCCGGCCTTCCTCTCCACAGACCTGGGAGATGAGGACGTTGGATTAACCCCACCCACACCGCGGATGAGGCAGTCCAAGTTCACTGAGGAGGCGATGTTCAGCAGTGAGGATGGTTTCAGACAGCTCATGTCGCCATCACCGATCCCTGCCCCCAGAGAGCCCGAAAACCTTTTTAACAGCAACGAGCCCGGCAACCAGAGCGACTCAAGGACATTGAATGCTCCATCCAAAACGAAAGGTACTGACAATAGTACGGTGGCAGCCAAGCCCACAAGCACTCCCAGCTCAGATAGCTACGTCCACCCGGTCACAGGAAAACTGTTGGATCCAAACTCGCCACTTGCCCTCGCGCTCTCTGCCAGGGACAGAGCCATGAAAGAGCAGACACAGCAGATTCCAGGCAAAGGGGACGCTGTCAAAACCGACCTTAACAAACCGCTTTACATTGACACCAAGCTGAGACCCAACATGGAAACTACTTTTCCTGTTACTGCCACTGTCACCAGGCAAAATACCCGCGGCCTGTTGAGACGGCAGGAGACTGAGAACAAGTACGAGATGGACACAGGGAAAGAAAAGAAAGCTGAGGAAAAGAAGAACATGTTGATAAACATCGTGGATACCTCGCAGCAAAAATCAGCTGGCTTGTTGATGGTGCACACAGTGGACACAGCAAAGTCAGAGGATATGCCCGAGGATGAGGAGGAAAAGGGAGCTGAGATGGAGCCGAGTCCTGAACACTCCCCTCCAGAGAGGCCGGAGGGTAGCGAGGAAGGGGAGAGCGAGCTGAGCATCATCCCTGCCGCGCCCGAGCCCCCGGCATCTCCCTGCAAAACCATCGTGGCCGCCAGCTCTGTGGACGACCCTGTCATCCTGCCTTTCCGCATCCCCCCGCCGCCCTTGGCCTCAGTGGACATTGATGAGGAGTTTCTGTTCACGGAGCCGCTGCCCCCTCCCTTGGAGTTTGCCAACAGCTTTGACATCCCCGACGAACGCGCAGCGCCTGGCTCGGCGCTGGCAGACCTGATGGTGCAGAGGAAGAACGGCACCCCTTCGCCTGCCCAGCCGGCAAACTCCTTGGACGGCAAAAAGCAAGCGGGTCTCTCAAACTGTTTGCCTGCCTCCTTCCTGCCACCCCCCGACAGCTTCGACAACGTCACCGACTCCGGGATCGAGGAGGTCGACAGTCGGAGCAGCAGTGATCATCACCTAGAGACAACCAGCACTATCTCAACAGTGTCCAGCATCTCTACCTTATCCTCAGAAGGGGGGGAGAACATGGATACTTGTACAGTCTATGCAGATGGGCAAACATTTCTGGTGGACAAACCCCCAGTACCTCCTAAGCCAAAAATGAAGCCCATAATCAACAAAAGCAATGCACTTTACAAGGACGCGCTGATCGAGGAAACTGTAGACAGCTTTGTGATCCCTCCTCCCGCTCCGCCCCCGCCTCCCATCAGTGCCCAGCCCAACCTGGCAAAAGTTGTTCCCCAAAGGACATCCAAGCTATGGGGGGACGTGCCGGAGGTGAAAAGCCCAATTCTCTCAGGCCCCAAGGCTAATGTCATTAGTGAATTGAACTCAATACTCCAGCAAATGAACAGAGAGAAATCCTCAAAGCCAGGGGAGGGATTAGAGTCACCGACTGGAACGAAAACTGCGAGTCTCAGTACAAGGTAAAAGTAATTAACCAAATCATATTCAAAAAAGGCTTGATCTCTTTTTTGGGTTTTTTGGGGTTTTTTTTGCCATTCCTTTGCTAGCTTCTGCTGTAAATCACATAGATTAAAGAAGAGTGTACTCTGTATTTGCTTAACGAATAGTCTGTGTCAAACAAGAATCTTTTACACTGTCAACATTTGTGTTGCCTACATGATAGGACAGGAGCTTTCTCAGCCTTCAGCTTCAAGATTTGTACAAAACTTCCAGTTGTTTTGGTGGGAATTTCTTAGATTTCTCTTTCTTTTTTTTTTTTTTTCTCTTTAGTTTCTTTCCTTTTAAAACAGGGTGATAATTGTTTTTTTTCTTCAGACCCATGAGGTATTTTGGCTTCAAAGGGATAAGAACTGTTTTTGCCAAGAGCTGCTTTGCATTCACTGTGTGGTGTCATTTGATTCATGCTGAGACCTCTCCTAATCTATTTCATCATAAAATATTTCAGAAAATTGCTCTTTTAAATCACTTTGCACTGTCCACTAAACCACATCTGTGTAGAATGTGGACATATTATAATGAAATCCACAGTTATAAAAAAAAAGAAAGGTAGTTTTGTAAGTTTTATTAGGAGACTGAGGTAGTTCTTTTTGCAAAAACACCATGCTGGCTTAGTTTTTTTGAAAAAGATGCCACCTAAGTCAAATTTATTAGAATAATTCTAGTGGCTAATAAATAGCTCAGCCTTTCGAAAGCTGCTGTACTTTGCAAGCATGAAGATCATTTGTTTTTAAGGGAAGGGTGTCTCTGCTGTTTGGAAAGATTGCTCATTCAGAAAACAGTGTGATCCACAGCTTCAGCATCACGCAGTTAGATATTATTTCCTGCAGGATGGAAGTCATCAAACTGGTAACGGTGGGGGAATTCAATTTTTAGAATTGAGAAATGGCAATAAAGCATGGAAATTCTGAAATTCCTCTCAGTGGCCCTTCACTAAACGGAGCAGAAATTGAGTTGGCTCTGCAGGAAAAGTCTTCATACATGACGAAACCCCACATTATTTTTGCTGGATGTTGATCATGTTTCTTGTTAAGCCCCATGAACATGTTGTCTGTAGCTTCATGTGTATAATATTATTTATCAGCTTTTATTTTTAAATTGAAAGGTATTTCCAGATTACAGTGGAGATCTTTAGCATCCCTATTTTATTAGTAAATAACCAAGGCTACCAACTACAGTGCATTGTAAGTGTATCAAAGTACTCATTACTGAGAGCAAAATGAAAAGTAGAAGTAGATAGAATTTTTTTTTGTGTGTGAAAATACTTTTTTAAAGGTATAGAGGGTGGGGAAAACTTGAAAAACTTCACTGGAGGAAAAGCTGTTATGTAAGCAGAAGTAGCCCCATATGTTACCTTTTAGAGGAAGAGCTGATTAACTGTTACAAATTTATGCTGCTTGTTTTTCTGTCCTTGAGGGTTTTGCGTTTTTTTTTTTTAACTCAGCTTTGGCAAATTACTACATCTTCATTATAGANGGGGGGGGGGGGGGAAGGCAGGAACCCACCCAAAGCATTTTTTCAATGGGGCTGAAATCCTGCTTCTTCCCTGAAGAGTAAACACAAACATTGATCTTTGCAAACTGGAGGGAAGAACCTGGGGTGGGCCGGTGCCACAAGAGCTATATAGGAATACATGGAATAAGTTGGCAATGGCAAAGAGCAAAACTCTTGTCTGCCACTTGACTGTGGGAGAAAATGACACATTCACAGCATTCCTAGTGAGAACAGAAGACTAGAGCGCTGGGTTTTGTTTCCTGCCATTTTCCAAACTGATGTGATTACCTCCTAATTATGAGCTGGATTGAAGCTACTACAACCACTGGGAAAGGTTGCTAAGGATTTCTTTTTTAAGCAAACGATAATCCAGGAGACAGCAGAAGAGAGCCAGCAAGCTACAAGTGCTGGAAGTGTTTGAAAAGGTGCTGCAGGCAGTGTCTTTTCATTTCAACAAGGGTAAGGCAGAGAGATGAAAATGGAGACGTTCACTTGTGGAATTAGAAGCCCTGTGGTTTTTTTCACTGCTTTTACTCCCACTTCATCTCTCTAAAAGTTAAATAAATTATAGCCTTTCTAGCCCAACTGCACGATTGACACAATTTTTTACAAAGCTGTCAAATATTATGACCAAGGAGTACCATCTTGTGAAAATTTCAAGTGTAAAAGATAATGCTTAAATTTCAAAGGTAAAATTCCTCGAGTTCCTTGGTATTTTTTTTTTGCCTCCTAATGCTCTAAAGCTTATGACAACCAGTTGTTAAACTTGCAGCCCTTCCCTGTGAGGTAGCATTAGAAAGGGACCAAGGAACTTGGGCTCACAAAAATCAGGGATTCTGCTAAATTAAAGAACAACTTGTTAGCTCTGCAAACAGAGCAATGATAATAAATGAGCCTGTTCCTATCCTTCAGCCAAGGAGAGGGATTGGTGAGTGTTATAAATAGGAACAGCGTTCACAAGCTCGCTTGGGCGATGTTCGCAGCACATGCAGACTGATGAAATTAAAAATATGTATCTGCTTATGGGGCCATAGATGAAATTACAGACCAGATTGGAATCCTAAATCCCACTAGGAGTTCTCTTTGCACAGAATACATCTACAGCAAGTAGATATAAAACTAGGGTTCACTCAAGGCAATTACCCTGTTAGGGTGGCACAGGGGAGAATTAAACTACAGATAGCTGGGTAATGGCTGGCTGCAGTAACCCATAAAAACACCTTCTTTGTGTGTTTTTTGATAAATCAGTATTAGGAAGAGATCATTCTATGGTCCTGAACATAATTTCTCAATTATTACATTAAAACCACCCTAAACTTGCTTTTATTCTCTGCACCTTGGTTTAGAAATCATTTGCCATGAGGTATTTATAGTTTTCCCATGGTTCTTATGGTGGCACCAAGCTTTAAGATTTTTAAATAGAGCATGGAAATGCTTAGCTGGAAACCATCTGCTCCTCAGTGGCAGTGACCAGCCCGTGGGATAGGAAAAAGGAGCCCAGCAGGAGAAGGGAAAGGAGGAAGAAATGAGAGGATGTGCTTGCTTACTTGGTACTAACTGAAGTGTAATTAAAGGGTTTGATCACAAGGTTCAGGAAGAGAGCTCCAGATCCCACTCCCAATTTTGGCCACCATTTACTTTGAGAAAATTACAGCCATCAGTTGTGGTGACAGAGGTTTTAATCTGGTTTATCCATGTCCTTCTGCGGGCGAAGGGGACGGGACATGTCAACCACAATCCCATAAATACAGCAGTGCTATAAATCCACTTGAGAGGCCCCTGGGTTTTATTGGGAGCTAATGAAAGGACTGGGAGAAGAGCAGAGCAGGGCTTTCCCTAGGAGAGAGGAGAAGTTTTGTTCTGTCTGTGACCCGGCAGCCAGGTAGCAGCATGACCATCAGGCGCCAGCCCCTGAGATCTGGGGGCTAAAGGCAACGTGGCTGAGGCAGGATAAACCTGGGGACTGCCAGGGACAGACAGCTCAGCTCCCAGGGAACACAGTATCCTCCCTCCCTCAGCGCTTCTGGAGCACTGATGAGGAATAATGAACAGTAGCTCCTGCTGCTCTCCAGCATCACTGCACCAAAATGATCCATGGCTTTGCCAGAGGGAGAAACACTTCCAGTTTTTCTGTGTTTGTCCAGCTGTGTTTGCACAATCCCATGGACTCTGGGGCACCTTGGCATCACTGCTGGTGGTGGGAAATACTCATGATAAATGTGGGAGTTATAGATGATGCTGTGGAATTGAGTCCTCTGGGAAGAATAACCTGCACTGTGCTGGAATAACAAGTTTTGAAAGTGAAACCAGCCAGTGGTTTTGGCCATCAATGAATTATTTTTTTCATGAGTGTCTGGGAGAGTTCCTTCTGTTTTTCCACAAATAGGTAAAGCAGAACAGAACTTAGTAGTGAGTCTTTATAGGGACTGATCCTACATTTCCTTTGTCATAAAGGGTGTCTAGGTTTGGCAGAGGATGAAATAAGTGCCTTGATTTTTCACTTGCTGCTCTCCTATTAGACTCATTTCACGTTGTTAACTGTTTGCCAGCCGATTTCACGGGACTGCTTGCTTTGTCAGTGATTTCTGCAGTGTTTCAGTCATTCCATTTTGTCATTTTTATTTGCTGTCATGACTGCTGTTGTCAGAAGAAGGCCATGCTGAAGTGCCATGAAGTAAGTGCCAACCGTAAAGCATGGACTATTCTATGTTGTACATTTGCTGCTTTTTAATGCTCACTCGTTGTTATTGCGTTTCAGTGACTTTGGTGGTGACTGTGTTTCTCACAGTACAGTGTGGATTAGATCATCCTAATCCAGAAATGGTAGCCATCCTAAAATGGGACCTAGGATGTCATCTCAAGGTGAAATAAAAGCCACATTCATCAGAGGAGTACTCAGAAAATATCTTGGTAACATAGCACATAAGACCAAATTTCTGATGTGTCTGAGCACCTAAACAAGGGGCAGGACTTTTCAGATATGGCCAGATTCTGGGAGGTGGAGGTGGGGGGAAGGGAGGGATGATTAATACAGTTTTACAGCCCTATGTGAGGCTAAAAGTAAAGACAAACCAACCCGTGTGGTCGTCTTTTGTCCTTGAAAGCTGTGGGATTCCCCCCATTCTCCTTCTAGCTTCCCTTTTCCCTGCAGTTATCCAAGCAGAGACCGCTGAGGCTGCCTCCTGGCCCAGCATCATCTCCTCCCTGCTGCTTTCCAGACATTTCACATGGAAACTCCTGCTCCTGCACAGACAGACTCCCACAGACCTTCATGATTGTTCCTCACTGGAAGCACACACTGAGCATCTCTCAATTCTTTTCCCCAAAATAACCCCATTGTGAGGAGCTCTGCATCCTGCCAGTCATCATGTCAGTCCTTGTTCTTCACCAGCCCCCAAAACAGACAATGGCTTACTTTCCTGCCATGCAATTTGCCTCTGACAACAAACTAAAAATATGAAGAGATGAAGGTGAAGTTTGGGGTTTGTGCGGCCTCCAAGATCTGTGAGATTTTAATTTCTTGCAGTACTCCTGAACAGGGACTCCATCTGTTGTTCCTCTGGGCTTTTAAGATGGTTTCCTTTGATATAATGGAAAAGATGTGTCTGAACCATCAAGTCTTCCAGAAAGTTCTAGGGTAAAACAGCTCACAGGAGCTGAGAATAATGTGGAGTTTTTATTTTTCCACGGGAGCTGCTGCACTGATTTGCTTCTGATATTAAGGTAACAGTAAATTTGAGTCTTGCAAATATAATTTAAAATGTAAAAGAATTTCTTTCCTACAAGCTGCGCTGATGGCTTTTATACTTGGAGGCCACATGGTTGTGACATATAGGTTATATATTTTGATTTTAATATGAGGCAACATAATGGGCATTGCAATCAGTGCAGGCTCACAGCAGAGAATGTTTATAAGTTACCACCATATGTTGATTCTAATAGAGCAAAGTTTATTTAAAATAATTAGCAGACTTTTCACCTTTTTTTAAATGAAATTTGGGGTTTGGCAGGTTTAATATGGATTTAACATGTTTATGTTAACAGATGATCAAATAAGGCATAAGAAATTGTTCTGATTAAAAATCTGGAAACCCTATAACACAACAAATCGTGCCTGCTCTCCATCTGGAATGTGCTTGCTCCTTATTGACCAGGGTACCAGTCAGCCATAAAATGCAAGACAGATGATGGTTTCAAGGCTGTGTCTGCACTCCCGATCATATGGGAGATGTAGTAAATTATAATTTAGGATGCATAGGAGTTACATAAATATCCTTGGGGTTTTTTCCCCTTAGATTACAATTCCAGTGCAGCATGAAAGAATGGAGTTGATAAGGCAGGTGGAAAAGAGGAAAAAGAACATGGGAAAATAATCTTGGAGTGAAAGGCGTGGAACTGAAAGGCTGGAAGTGCTTCAGCAGACTTCCCTGAGCTTCAGCAGGGCTGTGCCCATGCCATGAGAGCTGAGCACTCACATGGCTATGAACTGAGTTGGCGTCAAAACCTCTGCAATCAGCTAAAATTAAAAAAAAATAAATAAATCTTATCCCTATCCCAGAGTTTTGTTTTAATAATCAGCAGCCCTGAACCTCTGGCTTGGAAAAAGCAAGATGCTCTCAGAGCTCCTGCTGCTGCTTGCAGCTGTATGGAACCAATGCTTTGATCTGACTGGAAGCAAAGGACCAGGATGCCTGGGATGCTTTGCTCACCCTTGGTATTCCTGCCCATGGGGGTGGGAAAGTTAGGGAACACCAGCCAAGGAATACTTCAAATGAGAGCACAGAGTTTACTTTTGTGGGGTTTGTTTCATTGTCTTAACATCCTTTATGTAAAGGCAGAGTGACAGTAATTTCCTGAATAAGGCTGGGCAAGGAGTCTTTAAGAGAAGCAGTTTGGAGGAGAAGCAGCAAGAGTGAGTTGAAAAGCACTGAGTCTGGAGCTGTCAGTCAAACAGTAGAAATTATCTTTCATCACCTGGAATAAAGGAAGGTGGAATTTCATCATCCATTTGATCTTGCCACAGTGGATGTAAATACAAAACCCTAATTTGTAGTATTTGCAAGACAGGAAAGTTAAGTAGAAGGGTGATTGCAGGTATGAAGATCAGGGATTCATTTCCCTATTTTTACAAAGCTCGTTCTTGCTATCTCTAGGACAGCACCACCCCAACCTTTTTCAAAGCATGCTTTTTGTTAATTTTAAATTATATAATACCTTAATAATGACCATGAGACTCTTAATGCTGAGGTAAAGGAGATGGAAATAACTTGCTCCTCTTCGTTAGGAGAACTTATTAGTCTCTTGCCACAGACTTTTTATTTGTAAGAATGCTTAACTCCAGCCGTGGAAGCGCCATTAAGTGCCAAAAACATCACAGGAAACACTCAGAACCTTGCCAAGTGTTCCCTTTGCTTGTTAAATTACACAGCCGTAAGTGCTGGAAGCATTGTTCCTACTGGATTTTTAGTGAAGTACCAATCTGCCAAAGAGATCCCCTTGTTCCTATTGAAATACATGGAGCAGTCTGTGGGAAATCAGTGGGAATGTTGGTGTGAATTGGATGTGTGTTCACCCAAAAGTTATTCTCGGTGCTCTTCTCGTGACAGGGAACTTTATTTGAATGGAACCTGCAGAGCTGCACTTCCCTGGGCTCTGGGTTGGTGGTGGAGTGCCAAAGCCCCAGGGATGATTCAGGGAACACTCTCAGGGCTCCCCATAGCCAGCAGCCAACCAGAGAATCACTGTCTCCAGCTCCGGGCTGTAGTGGGGGAGAAAGGGATGAATAACCTGTTAGTTTGCACTGCCCCATGTCACTATAACCCCACTTTTCCTTCATCTCCTTGAGATCTTTTCTGCACAGCAGTGCATCTGCTGGATTAATGGAAGCATTTCCATCTGACATCATGCACCCAAGTCACCCTCAGTTCTGCCCAAGCAGGATAGGCCAGGCCTGGGTGCAGTGTGGCACTCTGAAACAGAGGGCCTCTGTCAGGGTCTGCACTGGAAATCTCAGTACAGCATCAGCCACATCATCCTCTGGACTCCATGGCATTGCTTCCAGGATAAATAAACTCTTCCTTTGGTCTGCAAGTGCTTTAAATTAGTTGTCTGAAGGTTTTCCCAATTGGCAGATTATTTCTGAAGTGAGGAACGCTGGAGCTGCAGGCATACAAGGGCTCTGTGGAGTGTCCTGGAGTGCACGCATTGACTGGCAGGGTCTTTCTTCCCTTGGGAATAAGGGCTGTGGGGTCAAGCCTTTGATGACATAAACAGACCCAAATTTTCTAAATTTATTTTCATAGCTAGTAGGAAGAAGCAGAGGGTCATGTTCCTTCATCCACCCTGTCAGGCTGGGCGTCAGAGTGAGCCTCTCAGCGAGTTTCATGCCTGCTTCATTCATAATCTGAAACTCATTTTCTTTAGGCAGAACTTGATCCCGGCTATATCACCTCCAGTCATGCACAGGAACAAGAATTTTGTCTCCTTAATTTTGTAGTGAAACTGCCAGAGTATAATTTCTCTTGTGGAAGGAAATAGACACTGAGAATAGGCACCCTAGAAGGACTGTTTTATGTTTAAAGCATGGATAGAAAGGGAAATAACAGCAGCTTGTTCTGTAAACAAAAAGTACTACAAAGATTCTGCAAAATTCACTGAGTGAAGCGGAAAGATCCAAAATCCAGCACTCCTGAAACTTTCCACAGCTACTATTATTAGCTGTGTTATGTGTAAAGCCAGAACTGAAGGATTACAACCCTCCATGTGGCAAAGGGAAGGTCAACTCCTGGCCACAATTTGTGGGGAGCACAAAGTGCTTGTGTGCTTGTTCCACTTAGAGTTTCTCATTTAACCAGGAGTTGATTTAGGAACAGGTATTAAAAAGGGAGAGAATGTGCTCTGGAAGGTTTTTTCCTGGACTGCTCATAAGCAAAGGTTTTGTCTTTAACTATGGCTTACCATTGGTGCTGGTTTTCTGGGAAACGGTTAATGATACAACTTTTGTACTTTTAGTTAAAATGTGAAACTACCCAAGCCTTCGCCTGCTGTAATTACCATGTGCTGATGGGGCCATCCTGGTGGCAAACAGCTCTAACTTGCCTTTCTGTTTGCTCTTGCAGGAGCACGGAAGTCATGAGTACTGTCTCAGGTACACGAAGTACAACAATCACTTTCACTGTCCGACCCGGAGCCAGCCAGCCGATCACACTGCAGAGCAGGTCCCCAGACTATGACAGCAGGACCTCAGGAGCAAGGCACGTTCCCAGCCCTGTGGTTTCACCAACAGAGATTAATAAAGACATCCTGCCTGCTCCTCTGACTGCTTCTGCTTCAGCCTCATCTCCTTCTCCAACTCTGTCTGATGTATTTAGCCTACCCAGTCAGCCCCCTTCTGGGGACTTATTTGGCTTGACCACAGGGCGCAGCAGGTCTCCTTCTCCCTCAATATTACAACAGCCAATCTCAAATAAGCCGTTTACAACTAAGCCTGTCCACCTGTGGACTAAACCAGATGTGGCAGATTGGTTGGAAAGTCTAAACTTAGGTGAACATAAAGAAACATTTATGGACAATGAAATAGATGGCACACATTTACCAAATCTACAGAAGGAAGATCTGATAGACCTTGGAGTGACTAGAGTTGGGCACAGAATGAACATAGAAAGAGCTTTGAAGCAGCTGCTGGACAGATAAGAATAGCTATTTTGCCTCACAAACTTCTGTTGATAACTAGAGATGGGCTGGTACTAACATACCCCAAATGCCTTGTCTGTCTGCGAGTGCCAGCAAAATTGCGGGGGGTGGGGGAGAAGAGATGAATTTCTGGTACTCAGGTGATGCAGACTGTCTGCTACATGCCCAAACACAAACCTAAACATGCTGAAGAAGTGGGGCCATTTTATTTCAGAGCTTTGGGGAGATGTGAGAGAGAGACAATTGTTAACTTTAAAACTCTTGATAGTGCCCTGGGCTGGGGCTGTCATATGACAATTTTCTTGTAAAGTTGCAAACATTTCAGGGCTTCTTTTACTGAAAGAAAAAAAAATGCAGTTTATTTTTATTCTCCTCTTGACTTTCAGTCTCCAAGCACACTTCCTTCCCAAGCCCTTGGTTCATTTTAAGAGGACAGGTTGCTCCATTACCACTCAAACCCAGTTTTATCAGTAGCAGGGGTATTGAGGCGGGCACAGGAGTTCATATTCCTCTTTTTTTTACTGGCATTGCTCCCTGATCTGTTGTCAGTGAAGCTGGTTGTTCTGCTGGAGTCAGTCCAAAGGTAACCTTTTTCTGTTTTACCTGGTATTTCTTTATTTCTGCAGTGGTATTTAGCACTCTTCCAAGGTGGCAGAACAAGTTCAGTGCACGCTCCGTTGATGTGTCCTGTAGGACAGTGCAGACATTGAGTAAAGGCTGAGGAGGGACCACACTTAGAGGTACAGCAAAGTGAAGCTTGTTTGAACCTGAGACCCCCAGTTCTCAGCCAGCTCAACTGCTGCTGAGTCAAAATATGAACTCCAAGAGCCAGGACAAATTTTGGTGTGCAGGCGCATCTTTGGGATCACCAGTGAGACCCTGAGAGAGGCTGAGCCCTGAGAGGTGCTGTGTAATTCAGTGAGTGGTGAGTGCTGGAGTACTTTGAACAGCAGGCCGAGAAGGAAGGAGAGGAGACATTAATGTTCCCATTAAAGTCAGTGTGAAGTGTGCTAGGATCTGAAGTGAGAGAGGGGTTTCACCCTGCTAGGAGTGGAAATGCTTCAGCTCATTGAGAGGAGGCAGAGAGGTAATGCCAAGATGGAAAGAGCTGCCGAGTGTCTTGGGATGCACGTGCTCCAAGAGCCTGGAGGACTGGGGAGGGATCCAGGCTCTCATTTCATCACTGCAGGCAGGAACCGGCTCTGGACAAGGACAGAGGGCTGTGCACTGGCCCCCAGCCCATTCCTTGGCATGAGAGGTGGGAGCATCCTGCCAGAATCCAGGGCTGGGAGCAGGGGCAGAGAGAACTTTGGGAGACTTCCATCAGCAGGGGAGAAACACCCATGGCTGGTTCACATGGCTTTGTTTTAAAAAAATTACTTTATGATTATTATTCTTTTTTCAACTTTCAAGTTAACAAGTCTCTCTCTGCATGTTTGAACTCCCTCTTGTAATTAACAGCTCTGAATATCTGTGAGTTTTATAGGACTTTCTGGACAGAATATTCAAGATGTTCAAGGTGGCTAAATTGGGTGTGGACGGCTAAACTGCCTCCCTACCAAACTTTCAGGTTCCCTTACATTTTGCAAGGTACCTGAACTTTCTTTCCTTGATATGGCCCAGCCTATCTCTAATTTTTTTATTATTGTGATTATTTTTTGCTCACAAACAAGTGTCTAATTAGGTCTGCAACAGCCCTAGTATGAGTACATAAAGTTTAGCATTTTAAATATCTTTCTTTACTGCAAGTTTAAATAGTTGTACAGATAGTTTATAAGCACAATATTTTAAGAAAATAAGTGGCTGGTCTACTGGGCAGCCTTTGTGCCACTTCAGTGCTAGGAAGTTAAAAACAGAAAAAAACAAACAAAAAAAAAAACTTTTTGTGGTTTACTACTATTTCTGTGGAATAATTATAAAGTCTTGACCTTTTTAAAACCAACCTCATTTGGATGCATCTGAACCAGCAGAGCTGTGTTATATTTTCTATCTTTGCTAGAACTTCTACAGAGGAGGAAGAATATTTCTTCAAAAGTGGTTACAGTTACCAACACATTGGAAACTCATAAAAATCAACTTAATTAAGCCTCTTACCCCCTTTATGGAACAGCAAATCTTTTGACTCAACATCTGTTACTGCGCTCTGTTTGTATTTGAGGAGTTCCAAGGGACCTTGGAATAAAAACAAAGCACTGAGGCGTTTTGCTGTCGAAGAGTGCTGAGTTTTTCCGTGGGAGGTGTAGAAAACGGCAGTTCCACTCAGATAGGTTGATGCTGGCAACTTGAGGCCATCACACACTTTACGAAGTGAAAAAATAATCAAAAAAAAAAGGTAATTTAGCCATCATTTGTCTTCCATTTGGTGATATGACAGAATTCAGTAAATAAACCACTGATGCCATGCTCTCTCTTTTTTTTAAATTTTTTGTTGTTGTTGTTTTTTTGTTGTTGTTGTTGTTGTTTCTTTGGGTACAGTTGCTATTACCTCTATAACACATGCCAGAAATATGTTAGGAGATAAATACAGTAGTAAAAGGAAAAACTTAGAAGTTGACTTTTAAAGCTGCTTTTTTTGGATCACAACCTTCCTGTTGGTTGAACTTGCCCTGAGCAAGCGCTGACGCACCCAGTAAGTCCCAGGTGAGACCATCCTTTCCTCACACAGGTGTGGCTCCTGCTGCTGCATCTCTCCAGGTGCTCCCAGGGCAGGTACAGAACGAACAGATGAAAGAGCTGAAAGGGAATAGTTTTATTTTTCACGTTGTGTCCTATGAAGCAAAAAAGGTAAGGAGACCTGAGGGGACCTACTTGGAGCACCAGAACGTACCGCTGCCAAGCCAAGTTCAGTCTCCAGCTCTGAGGGGTGGTTTGAAACAAAAAAAAGAAAGCAATAGTAATAGATAACGTCGTGGCCTCCGAGTATTTTCACCAGGGGGGAGGAGAGGAGACCCATTTCTTTCATGCTACTCTGATAGTGAAAAACAAAGTCATTAGAGAGCTATGATATTCTGGGTTTTAGGATCAACTTTTGTTTATATACTGTAATTTAAATAAATTGCATTTACATGCCTAGTTTCTGTAATATTTGTGTATACAATACCAAAATCTTACAAGATGTAAATTGTGTATAACTGCACAGACTCCTTGCCCTAGGTGTCTGAGAACATTTTAAGTTTAATTCATATATTATAAAATGACTAGATGTGACTGTTGATTTACAGAATTTACATATCATAAAGTAGTTAATTATTTGTGGTACTTAAGTTAATTAAATAGATAGTGATTTTTTTTTTTTTTTTCTTTTCCTCTCAGTTCTTAAAAAGCATTACCCAGTTGATCTGGCGATGATTATGTGTATGAGCCACAAATATTGATAATTTTTCCATTACATTTTTTCTATTATTTTCTAGATACTAATATGTTTCTCGCTATAGTTTGTGTAACAACTTGTGTTCACGTTATCTATGTTGCTGTAATTTTTGTGCTTTAATTCCTCTTATTTCGACTGATTAAAAAAAAATTCAAGCTCCTGTAACTTGCACTTTTCCCCAATCCTTAATACTCTTGTATGGCAACCAAAATTACTGTAAGAAATAAATATAATATTGCACTAAGGGTGTGGTTCTGATTGCAAACAGAGAACACTGTCTGATTTTTTATTAAAAAAAAAGGAAAAAATAAGTTGCCAAAAAAGTTGCAATTTGTTATTGAAAACACATAAAATGCTTTAACAAAATGTAGATAGAACTAAGGGAAAATTGTTGATTTATTGTTGGGAATACCATTTCCTGTTTATTCCTTTTTTTTNTTTTTTTTTTTGTTAAAACATTTCTTATGCTGAATGTTCCTTTCATTTACTGAATTTCAGGGGTCACGGTTGAAATCTGGAAAAGCGGGAAACTTTGAAGGGGAGAGGTAGAAAACTGCATTACCTGATTTTTTTTTTTTTNTGTATGAGCCACAAATATTGATAATTTTTCCATTACATTTTTTCTATTATTTTCTAGATACTAATATGTTTCTCGCTATAGTTTGTGTAACAACTTGTGTTCACGTTATCTATGTTGCTGTAATTTTTGTGCTTTAATTCCTCTTATTTCGACTGATTAAAAAAAAATTCAAGCTCCTGTAACTTGCACTTTTCCCCAATCCTTAATACTCTTGTATGGCAACCAAAATTACTGTAAGAAATAAATATAATATTGCACTAAGGGTGTGGTTCTGATTGCAAACAGAGAACACTGTCTGATTTTTTATTAAAAAAAAAGGAAAAAATAAGTTGCCAAAAAAGTTGCAATTTGTTATTGAAAACACATAAAATGCTTTAACAAAATGTAGATAGAACTAAGGGAAAATTGTTGATTTATTGTTGGGAATACCATTTCCTGTTTATTCCTTTTTTTT
>VXBU01012528.1:0-21210 GCA_013400315.1 Bombycilla garrulus | reverse complement strand
AAAAAAAAGGCAAAAACCAAACAGTTGTTTAGTAGAACAGTACTGGCAGTTTCTGTTGAACATACAAAAAAGTCTTTTGCCTGGTTTAAAAATAGAGATCATTTACATGGGTTTCAAGTCTAACGATTAACATTCCTTGACTCAAAAATGGTTCCATAAAATGTCACTGCTGCACAGCAGGCCCTTCCTTCCTTGTGTGAGCACGGATGCACTGCACACACAGCACAATTGCAATCCCACCCCCTCCTGCCTTTTCTGCCCATTTAAAGCAATGGGAATATTCCTGCAAATCTGGATGCCAGTTTCCTTCTGAACAAGCAGGAATCTCCTTGCATGACTTAACATTTGCACAGTAACTTTTCCAAGTTTTCCTGGGAAAATAGGAGGGTGAAGCAAAAACAAAAGAGTGAAGGAATTTGGGACAATCAATGCTAGAGAGTTTGCAGCCCTCCTCTGGGTTAACACGAGCAGGAGGAGCAGCACCAAGAAAAAATAATTTAAAAAGAGGAAAAAAATTAATTAAAGAGTCAAGGAACTCCACTGAAAAAGAGAAGGAAAAAGTACCAGACTGTTTCCTTCATAACATTAATATTCCATAAATATTGGACAGTATTTGATTAACTGCCATTAATAGCAACTTTCAAACATTTTCTTTGTTTTTTTCAAGCATTATCTGGAAAGGAAAAAAGGAAAGAAAAAAATAAAAGAAAAAAAGAAAAGATAAAAAACTCCAAATTTCTGCACCTCCCCAGTCCTCCCCACCTGGTGGAAATGCAAACAGCCTGCATAGCCATGACTTTCTCAGCTGCAAACACTTAGTGGAAGACTAACTAACTTGACTAAATCTGCTTACCTAGGCGTAAAACATGCAATATTACAGCAGACCGCTACCTGTCCTCCAAAAGGCTTGGCTAATTTGGCAGAGAAGAAATGTTTCCAGATGAAAATAAATCCCAAGAGCCTTGGTGAAAGACGGAGTAGTTACAATATATTAGCGATTTCTGTGGCATAAACATTTTAAAAAGCATCAGCAAAGTATTAAATATAAAAGCCATATGCATATACCACTCCATCCTCAGGAAAGCCTCGTGGCCTGTCTGTAGTGTGTGAAGTGGTGTGTGGGCTAGAGAATTAAGGCATGAGCAGCAGCAGGAGTCTCTACTGCCTGAGCTCCACGTAGTTGGCGGGGAAGAGGCCGTAGCGGCCCTTGCAGACCCCTCTCCACCAGCCGTCGTCGATCATCTCGATGTTGGTGATGATGTCGTCGGGGTCAAAGGAGATCTCATCATCCCCCGCTGCAGGGAGAGCCCAACAGGGTCAGCACTCACACAGCAAAGGGCTCACAACAGCCCCAGCACTTGGGTTAAAGAGCTTTTTGGAAAATCCCACCATTCCCACAAACAGCACCTGGTAATTTTCAATCCACGCTCTTGTTAAACTCCCTAATCCCCGACTTTTCATTTGCCATCACAAGTGACATAAAAAGGCAAAGGAAAAATCCAGATTTATCTCATGCAGAACAGAGTTTTCAAAGCCAAAAGGTAAAAACAAGAGCTTTGCTCACCAGCTTGGTAATCATAAAGGGCTATGGCTGTGATCCCAAGTTCATTTTCATACTCATCATATGCATTTTCTTCTGAAGAGAGGAGAGGAGAATAATTAAAACATGAAGTACATTATCACCCTCAGTTCTTTCTGTGGTGCTTCTCCTTCAATTGCACTACTAACCCACTCAAGGAGCAGTCAACAACCCAAGCTAGGTTTCAGCAGTGCTGCCATTCCTTCTGCATGGACTTTTTTCCTCAGTCACACACAGCTGAAGCATGAAAAGAAGCATTTACAAGAGACATTTAGTACAGGACTACATGAAACAAAGCAGCCCTGTACCGCTTCTGTAAAATGTGACAGGACACTTGAGCCTAAGATCACTGCATAAGAGAATAATTAATACAAGTAAGTGGTGCATCCTGGGAGGGGCAGAAAGAGGCCTGTTTAAAATTCTCAGATTTTTGTACCAGAGCAGGTTCATCCTTCACAGCTCATTTAGTAACCAGAGGAGGTGAGAAAAAAAACAGGAATTCAAAAGAATCTTACTCTTGCAGTTTCATAAATCCCTACTCCACTCCCTCACAGGCATAGAACCCAACACATCAATTTCAAACTCCAAGGACTGTTGATTGGATTTTTTTGCTGGGATGGCACACGTTTAATCTCGAGCTTGGTGCTTTCTTCTCATGTTGAACTACAGTCCATGGGGCGCGAATGGTTACCCCTGAATTTCTTTTTGAACTGAGACCCTGGAGAGCACTGTAATTACTTCAGCATCATCTCACAAAAGTTAACTAACTTCAACACCTTGCTGCAGCCATTTATTAATTTCCTAATTTAAATCTGTTGGTGGGGAATGTAGAAAGTCTCATCAGAGTGAGAGTTTAGCAAACCAGGACAGTGGGCTATCAGCACAGCTGCTCATTAAGCTCTTGCACCAGGAAATAGGCCTTATCCTGAAGGGTTTCCTGTGAGACACAAACCTGCTTGGTAGTGGTCTGCTGCTCCTGCCACCTCATAGACAGTCTCTGGCTCGTACTCGGCCTCCCGCTGGCTCACAGCTTCCTGGTAGTCGGGCTGGGCCACTTTGTAGCCAGCTTCTGGCTCCCGGGCAGCAGGGTAGGATTGGCTGGAGCTCTTGAGGGCTGATCCTGCTTCATAGGAAGCTGCATCCT
Source organism: Bombycilla garrulus (assembly GCA_013400315.1). Lineage (NCBI taxonomy): Eukaryota > Metazoa > Chordata > Aves > Passeriformes > Bombycillidae > Bombycilla > Bombycilla garrulus. The sequence continues at coordinate 18,487 of VXBU01012528.1, read as the reverse complement.
GCAGGAAGACACAAGAGCTCTGTCAGGGCTTTGTCAAGAGGTTCCCTGCTCAGGATCCAAGCCTACGTCCCAAAGGGGATCCCAACGAACCTCGTAGACTGGGCTGGAAGGCGCCTTCTGCTCCGCCACCGGTGTGACAGGAGAGGGTGGTGGGGTCTGCTTCTTGGCTTTAGCTTGCTCCTAAATCCAGGAGAAAGGAAAACTTCAGTGCAGTTTGGTCACTGATGAGGTGACCAGGAGACAACCCTCCAGAAGGAAGGGACAGGCAGCATAGCCTGCAATGAGCAGTTGTGGTCACAGGAGTACTGGGCTGCTGGGCCGAGCACAGCACATAAATGCAGCACAGCAGAAGGGAAAAAAGGGAAGAAACAAAACCCCCATGGCACATATGCAATGCCTGTGTTTAAAAACAGAGTCCCAGAGTTGTTTGGCCCATCTCCAGAGGAGCTGCAGGGTTTTAGTGCTCAGTGTACTCATTCTGCTCATCAGCTGGCTGGGCCTCATGCCCCATTTCAGCCCGAGTTTAAAGAACCTGAAGCCCACAGATGTTCTGGGTGCACAACTGATGAACCCCCTTTGATAAGAAATGGTCCTGCAAGCTCTGGCAGGTCTGCAAAACATCCTGCCAAGGCAAAGGACTGAACAGCTCAGACAAAAGTGGGTCCGTACAGTGACAGTCAGGATTCCAATGTTCAGAGGAGTTAAGAGATGTGGTAGAAAAGCAGTATTGCTTTTGTGTTCTGTGACACAATGAACGTGGATCTGTTCTGGCACTCAGGTATCTCATGCTGTGCCATCTCACCTGTGAATTGCAGAGCAATCCCACAATCATTGGAAAGGCACTCATTAGGGAGCCGGGACATGGAAGTGCAAGAAATGCCAGGTTGCTCAATGACACAAAACAAAGTAACTATTTCAACAGGTAACTTCCATTTTGCCTCTCTTTACCACAGGGGAAAAGAAAAACATGAATCCAGAGCCAAACTGTCTTCCTCAATGAAAAAAAGAGGAGAAGATGTGTGCAATGGGAATCTGCACACTCCAGTAGTTTAGGCCCATCAAGCTGTAACATCCCAGAGGATTCTCAAGAGAAAAGGCCGTGCAAAGACGTAGTGGTCAGACTCTGTTGCAAAAAATTCTTCATTTCCTTCGCTCGTCACAGCTCAGAAAAAAACCACATCTAACAAAGAAAGCAAAGCATGTCTTGAGAGCAGAGCCAGCTTTGAAGACAATTCAAAGCCTAGTGCTCTGCTTTCTGGAAAAAGTCTTTCCTGATGCAAACCCTCCCTCACTTTTAAATCCTGTGCAACAGAATAAGATAAAAAGGCACCAACAAAGTGAGCATTAGAAGTCAAACCTAAGTTTGGGGACAAATTAAGCAGTATCAATTCATTAATGATGGCAAACTGGCAACAGTTTGACTAATTTGTCCTAGGAAATGGTCTGCAATCCAGATTATAGTTTAGGATAGACTCAGAATAATTGCCATAAAACATTTCAATTGCACAGTTCTTCTCAGGCCGAGTTTTGTTCCACAGTGAAATGCCTCATGTGAAAGAGCATCCTGCCTTTTTTTGCAAGGCAGCAGAGCACAGTGAAATTGTAAGGCAGCATTGACTCAACCCAGGCATCAAAGAAGACTCCCTGAGCACTCCTTGGCTGTGAAAAAAATTTGTGAAAAGCAAACCAGAATGAGGATTACCAGTAACCAGGGCTCTGGAAGGAATGCAGTCCATATGTACATTCCCACTGTGGGAGTGTGTAGGCCCATATATCCTCTGGAAGTGAGGCTTTACCCTTTTGTGTGAAGAAGTTCACTGACAGAAATTAAGCTCACTCCAGTCAGAGTCCATCCCTGCCCTCTCCACTCTCCAGGGATGGTGTGGATCACATCCCTGCCCTTCCCCTGCTCAGCTTGGGAGCAAGGGGCAGTGACAGCAGAGCCACTTCAGTTCCCCTCAACCTCATCCCCTCTCTCTGTCTGCAGAATCCCACAATTAACTATGGAGATGTTCAGGCTGTAAGAACATTAATCATCTGGTTATGGGGAAATTTAAATACCACTTTGGAAAAAAAAAAAAAAAAAAAAAAACCAACTTAAAATGTGTCCAGGCAACAGAATCTTTGATGAAGAACAAGAAAAATCCATCAAAATGGCTTTTGGATTTAACCCACACTTACAACAAAAATACCAGTAGAGAAATAATGTGCTTTCTGAGACAACAAAGTAATTAAAAAAGAAGACAGAGCAATTAAGGTCCCTTCCAATCCAAACCATTCCATGACCTCTTCCTCTCCCAGCTTTTCTCCAGCACAGTAAATAAACCCCGAGAGTGTTTGGGGGAAGATACTAAAAGTCTACGTGTAGGAAAGGCAGCATTAGAATGATGCACAGAAGATAAGCTCCCATTCAGCTCGTGATACATTTCTGCAGTGAACATATGCTCACACTGCACATCGTGATGCCATAAGGCAAAATAGGTAATAAGCTGAGAGAAAAATGGGAAACAAGGAAAAATAAAAACTAAAAGTAATCTCTTTAGAGGAAGAGAGCCTACCAGACACTCCTTTGTACTCTTAAAACAAATTAATTACATCAACCCTTAGTCTCCTCTAATACAAACTAATATGAAAATTCCAAAAAGTAGATAAAATGCAGTTTCTGAATAAACACGTCCTGGAATTATCTTGCTTATGAATAACACAAAAATCAAGAAGCTTTTACCCATGCCAATGGAAAGTCAATTCTTTTAATTCCCTAACTAAGATTCAATTAACATTTGGAAGATTATCATCCCCTAACCTCCTGGCCATGTGCTATACTACCTCCACCTCCCAAAACACTGATCCCAAAGGAACAGCATCACCAGCTTTCACCAAGGAGTTAAACTTCTTGAACATCCAGAGCCTTCTGGGGACCACACAGCCCTCCCCTCATGAGCTCCTCCATGCCCAAAGGGAATGTGGGGCTGCCAAAAGGCAGAAGTACAGGAGGAAAGGGCCAGATTGGAGTCAAACACAGCTGAAGCACAGGCACAAACACACATTTTGGGCTTTAAAGGCCAGCTGGGAAGAAGGGACCTTTCCTCAAAGATTCCCTTTTCTCCCAGCATTGCACTGAAACCAGGCTGCTCCAATGGGATTTGAATCTTACTGACCTCCAGTTTCCTCCGAGCCTCCTCCTGTTCCTGCTTCTCCCTGGCCATTCTTTGGGCTCTCTCAGCTTCTGCCTTCCTTCGGTCTTCCTGCTCTTTCTCCTTGGCCAGGTTCTCAAAGTTAGCTCGGATGCTGCTTGTTTTATTGGCAACTGTAACATGGAAAAGAACTCAGGTCAAATAATGTCTCAGATTCTATATAAAAATAGCCTGGAATGAGTTTTTGCTACTAATTTCTGCTTTTCTGCCCTCTGAGCTTTTAGTTCAGTCAGGGAAATCCTTCTACTCCTCTTTCTTCCTCTCCCTTCCCAGCTCAAACCCCTTGTGCACCTTATTTCTCTTCTGTCATGCTCCTCCCTTTTTCCCCATGGTACAGCCACCACCACTACCCTGCACAGTTTATTCTCCCTTATTCCTTCCTTATTCTCACACTTTTTATTCTACCTTCCTTAATTCTGATGAGCCTCAAAAGAAAAAGACAAACTGTAATAAAGCAAAATAACCTCTAAATGAGGGAGGGAGAGTACCTGAGATTGCTAAAGAATTGCAAATACAGCAGGTCTCTCTGGATGACCCTTACTCAATATCCCAGGACTTTATCACTGCCAAAGAAAGGACTTGGAGCTAATGCCTTACCAGCTTCTACTGGCTTGGTCTTCTGATAAGTTGATGTTGGTTTCTCAATATCTTCAAAAGTTGCTGCATTCTATCAATAAGGACAAAAAGGATACACATGAAAACCCCCACAAATTCATGAAGACATTCACACAGACTCAATCTGAGATATTTTACTGTGATACTGTCCTTAAGGCTTTTAGCAGAACATCAAAACCAAATCAGGAAGGATCAAAACTTTATAAAAAGAATAATCTTTTCTGCAAGTCAAGCTAGAAAGAATTAATCTTCAGCAGCAGTTCTAAACACATCAAAATCCTACTAATTAAAAAAAAATTATGAGTGATTAATCAGAGCTAAAATCAAAGCAATGAACATATATTGTGTAGCTGTTCCTGTTCTAATCCACATAAGCTGGCATCAGCTCTGTGTGTATAAATTTGCTTTTTGAAGGCTTAGAAAAGCCCAAAACTCTGCCCTGAGACTGGAGAAGTGTTCAGAAATAGAGAGCTGAGCAGTGCAGCTCTAACCAGGCTGTTCTGCATGATCAGAAGGCATGGCTCTTTGAAGCAATTTACCTTGTCCATCCGATCTTTCTGGACACCGTATTTCCCTCCAAATCCTTTGGAGTAATCTAAAAGCAGGAAAAGAAAGGTCAGAGCAGGGAGTTGGGTGCCCCTCCCACCTTGCTGCCAAATGCAAACAGCCACCTCAGGTGCATAGAGCCATTTCAGCTGCATGCAGAGCCACCAGAGAAAATGCAACTTGGCTTTGATGCAGAGAGGACACAGAAGCCCAGGAGCCCTTGGGAAGAGCAGCAGATGACAGACTGTGGGCCACATGCATTCCCTGAGTAACCACAAAGCTGAGGATTAGACAGGTATCAAGCAAGGAGTAAGGGAGGAGCCCTTCTGATGCATCACTTCTCTAACACAGCCTTTGACAGCATCAATTCTGAGCCCTCTGCAGGAATCACAGAGCCTGAGCCATTTTGCTTTGCCCAAAGGAGTCTTCGGTGACCACAGAGGTGTTTTGGTTTTGGGTGTTTTTTTTCCTCTTAGTGAATGGCAAGAAAATGTAACATTGCTCATTCCAGTGGGTTTGGCTGTGATACTCAGCTGGTGAATATTAAAGCCATTGATGGTAACTTCTGCTCTACACCGGGGCAATTGCACAGGTCAGAGTTAGCTGGCTAAAGAAACTCACCAGCACAGAAATGGGGTGGCTGTGCTATCCCACAACAGCTCTGAGTTGCACACACTGCCTCCCAGCTGGTGCTGCCCTCAGCACCTGTCACACTCCCCAGTTCACTCACCAGTGACATTGATAAAAACAACAAACAAACCCAGACAGGAGAGGGTTTCTGCTCTCATGGGAATGCCTGAGGAGCACCAGAGCACCACAACAGCAGCAGCAAGAGTGTGTGGCTGGAAAAACACCTCTTTGTGGTGGCAGAGAGCTGTAGGAATGTGCCTTTATACTGTCTGTCCATGTTTCCTATCCATCCCTGGAATACAACCCTTTCTCCTCTCAGCCCCCCAAAACACTGGATCTGCCTGCCAGCCATTGCAGTGCTTGCACACGGCTCTGGAAGTCTGAATATGCGTCACTATAGCAAAGGAAAATATCAGCTATCAATGGACAACCTCATTTCCTCAGCTTTGTACGTATTTTCAGCCAGAATAAATACACTACACTTACTTTTTCCTGCTCCAGACTCCTCACTTTAAGATAACGGAAAAACCAGGAATTCATGGGTTGTACCCCAACTATTTCACAATGAATAAACAGAGCATTATAACAGTATTTGCTCACCCAAGAACCACAGACATTTCCTGCTTCTTTCAAAGACTACAATAATTTTAGTTATCTTGCCACAGCTTTATATTAACAGCTTGTTAATGGTTACATGCATGATCATTATCTGAATATTTTTCCAGCAATTTACCCAGGCAAATCTTTATATTTAGTCTCTAAATCTGACTTCATTAATATCATACTAACAACACTATTATCACACTGCATGTACAGCTATTAACTAATTCAGGATTTTGCAGAGCTGTTGACTAAACACTGGGGGTTTCCTGAACACAGGCTTGCTTGAGGTAACATTTTAAGGGTAAAAATCAAGAAAACTGCTGGATCACAGAAGAACAGAACTGCAAGAGTGTCTGCACATTCCAGGCATCAATCTACTCAGAAAAGTATTTCAGACTGTGTGAGAAGTGGCTGCACTGGTAAGAAAGTAACAAGTGAAAACGGTGCCTTGTTGAGATTCATGCTTGGCTAGTTTCTCCTTGTAATCAAACCCCACAGCAGATGGGTCCTGCCTTTCTGTCTGCACACCAAATTTCCCTCCGAAACCACTCTTATAGTCTGAAAAACCACATGGGATACATTGAAATCAAAGCAGGGAAATAAAGAAGTTTAGTCAGACACACTCAAAACAATTTTTGCAACATTTTCAATTATCAGCAATTTTGGATGGTGAAAAAAAATAAATATCTCAAGACATTTCCATAAAAGTAAATTGAAAAAAAGTCTCAATTTGTGATGATTTATCAGATATAAATAAGAACACCATTCTGAAGTCACAGAAAAAAAGCATTTCTCAACAATTTTCATCCATACTGCACAATGCACTTGCATTTCATCAAAGGTATGAACACCGGCACACAAATAATTTGTTCACCAAAACAAAACAACAAAAGATACAAGGAAATAAACAAAATAAACTCCAAAACATACAAGATAATCAAATGAGCTTCCTTCAGCAGCATGGTTAACATTTGTACAGAGGGCTGACTTTTAAAGAGGTCTGAAAATGGGATCCACAGAGACCATCATCCAGATATTCTTTAAAGGAAGGAGGAATATTCCTGCTGTCACACAGCTTGAGGGAGAGAAGGTTTCAGCTAAGAGATGATCATTGCCTATTGCTGCCTAGGGAGCAGCCATTTACATACATATATATATACACACACACACATACTTATATATATAAATATATATGTGTGTTATAAAATGAGGGATGGGACAGAAATAAGGACTTCAGGTAATATTCTCACACCAAATCTGCTGGAGCACCCAACAGAACAATATTTTGAGGAATAGTTTTAACTTCATTACTTGAAAAATATTAATTTCTTTAAGTCAAGAGCAGTGACAGGCAGAGGGCCGAGGAGCAACAGCTGCATTTTACAGCAAGTTGTATTTTTACTGGGCACCAAGTATTTCACAGGAATAGGTACCCCATGGGCCAGGAAAAAGGACAGCACTTGATTTTAGACTCTTCCTGCATGGAAATAGGGATGTACACAACAAAATCCAGAAGGGAAAATTTATTTGTGGAAAACAAACCACTAACCTGTGGTTTGCACAGCTCAAGTGAAAAAGGAAAATAATCCAGCATACTTGCAGGCTCATAAAGGGAGAATTTAGCCTTGAACCTGGACTTTGAGGGGCTGGGTGTCAGCTGTGCCAAAGCTGCTCTGCAGCCACCAGTTCAACCAGTGACAGCAAAACACAGACACAGGAAAGGAGCCTCATGTCAGCTCCTGGGAGGCTGTGCCCAAGACACCAGGGCACAGCTCACACAGGCAACGGGAGGTCAAAATGAGGGCAGGCAGAAAGAACAGCAAGGAACTGAGAGTTGATGTACCTTTCTGGGACTCATGCAGCTGCACCTTCTCCTGGTGGTCCCAGCCAAGGGCACATTTGTCTTGTCTGTCTGTCTGCACACCAAACTTGCCTCCAAAGCCCTTTACATAATCTATGAAGTTTTCAGAAAACATTGCAATTTGTAGCTGTAAACTTCATTTAATTAAAAAAAAAACAGGAATATGTTAGGGGATGAGCTGTCCTGTTAATAATACATTCACTCGTTTAAGGGGATCCTAAATCTGCACACACACGGGGCAAACACACATTTACCACCGAAAAAACCCCAAACTAAGAACTCCCACCTAAAAAAAAAACCCATGAAGTATTTTTCTCAGGTTTAAAAGGGTCTAAGCTACTATTTTTGAAAAAGATAACAAAAACCTTTCTGTGATTCATGTTTTTCGGTTTTGCCTTGATATTCAAAGCCAACAGCACTTTTATCCACTTTGTCCTTGTCGACACCGTATTTACCACCAAAGCCCTTGGAATAATCTAGAGATAAGAGGGGAGAGTTTTGTTTATAAGTGTTCAGCAACAAAACCATCACCTTGAGGAATCGTGATAATCAGGGCTGCTAGCATTGCATCATGTTTTTAAAAAAGCACTGACATCCACAGTGAAACTTGATTTCAGACACTGAAGTCAGAAATCCTTCAGAACACACTCTCTGGGATGGAAAATAAAATAGCATTTTGCTGGGCAACACCAGCAGTTCAGCTGCCTGACTCCTTGGTAAAATTCTGAAGACACTTATGGCAAAGCGAACTTCAAAACCTATGTCAGCAACAGCCTGGATGCTTTTGAACACCTCCTGCTCCTTGTCAGCATTTTAGTGTGCAAGCATTTATTTGGGATAAACAGAAAACAAATGGTAAAAATGTCGTCATTTTCCAATAAAATGATCGATTTTTTTATCAGATATGCTTGGAAACTTGAGCAGCTACACAATATTAACTCTAAACACTGCTAAGTGTTTTAATCCACAAAACAACTGATTCTTTTAGAAGCACTTCTCTGTCATGGTTAAGCTGCTCACAGTCTGAGTACCTTGATTTACAGCTTTTCAAAAGGAGCTGTAGAAAACCTTCAGACAAATCTGTGTGCCCTGGACCATGCCTTAAAACCCGGCAGAATCTTTTTAGGGTTTTTTTTTTTTCTTCATAAGTTGAGGTTTTCAGCAACAGAAATTTTACACAGCGTTACCTTTCAGTGGGTTAGGAGTGCAAGAGGTGTAAAACATGAGTATTTTACATAGCCTATGGGCAGTGCCTACAGCACCAGGGAAGGAGCCTGCTAACACATGTGTCTATTCACCCTTCTGGGAGTCGTGCTTCTCAGTTTTCCCCTGGTAATCAAACCCCACTGCACTCTTGTCCACTCTGTCAGCCTGTACTCCGTATTTTCCACCAAAACCACTTGAGTAGTCTGCATTGAGAGTAAAGCACAATAAAAACAGCATGAAGGCAACTTATCGTGGATACAGCATAGCCTAGCAATTGAGGGGAAAAACAAGTTATTTCAGAACTGAAGTATTATGAATGCTTTAGCACATAAAATTCAGTTTCATTTTAAACACAAGATAAGCAACAGTCCAATAGCTTATGATGGTTCCCCTTAAATTTTTTCCCTATTTCCAACAGGGTGCAATACAGCAAAGAGAATTCCCAGTCTTTCTGACAGGTCCTTAAACCTCACTTCAGAACAATAAACAAGACTCCTGACAACCCAGTATTTCCTTGTCTTAAATCATCATCAGCTCATGAAACTGTTAGGAAATCCATTTTTTCCTCCTCTGTTCCACCAAACCCACTATTTGATTCATTGAGAATGTCATGCAGGGGTCTCACTAAAGGAGGTATTTCCCATAACAGTGAAAGAATCTACTCTATTTTTTATAGAAAATGTGCCCACCAAGGTGATGACCTCCCCACTTTACCTTTTTGGGAGGGATGCTTCTCAGTTTTGCCCTGATATTCAAACCCAACAGCTGACTGGAAGAGAAATAAAATTACAAGTGTGACAGAGTTAGGCATTAGGAGAAAAACTGCAGGCACTTCAGTGGACAAAGAGTATGGCAAGTTCCTGTGTCTTTCCACACTGCTCTGACCTTCTGGACTGGGGGCATAAATACTTCTTTAACGTATGGGCCATATTCATTCACATGGTGATGCATGGCCAGGGTTTTATCCTCCCTTGCCAAGGCAAATTCTGTCAGCAGCACACTCCAGTCTGGCCTTGCAAGGTCCAGCAATTCAGTGTGACAGAAACCCAGCATTTCCATGCAGGGATGGAACACATCCACACAGTCCTGGAACAGGACATCAATTATCCTGCCCAGTAGCTCATGTTGTGATACAGGACAAACCATCCCCAAACGTTCTACAGTATTCACACTGACCTTGTCAGAGAACACAAAAAAGTAGTATTTTAAAATCTCCTTTCAGCTTTCTTTTCAACTTATCTCAACTTTCCATGAGGGCTTTTTCTACTCTGCTTTAAACAGTAATTTATCTCCTTAACAGTCAGTGTTAGCTTCTGCTGACCTTCAAAAAGAGCAGGGAGAGCTGCCCACACCAGCATCCTTAGGCATTGGAATTTTGCAGTTTTATGTAAGGAGAAAACCAACCACTGTGGGTGGCTGCAGGAGGAGATGAAATTACTCACCTGGTCAACTCTATCAGTCTGTACTCCAAACTTGCCACCAAACCCTTTCACCGAATCCACTTGGGAGCAATGCTTGGAAAGTTTGGATTGGTATTCATGTCCAACAGCTGACTGGAAGAAATAAGTGAAGTTCAGAGACAGCAGTTCTACATAGTCCTGTGTGTCAGACAAAACACTGCACCAAGCAACCTGAGGGTGAGTTTTGTGACCAACATGCATCACTGTCACTCCTCCTGTTGAAACTAACTTCCCTGGAAATCCCTACTCACTTGGGAAGTCTCCACAAGGATGCTGCCATGCTACCAATCCAGCCTAGGCAAGGGATGTGCCTGCATTTTATGGGGACTATTTTATGCCCTACATTTGCACTTCAAAAGCACAGGAATGAATACGAGACAGGTACAGAGGGAGTCTTGATGGTGTTCATGCAGAATTTGAAGTGAGTTCCAGGTGAAACACATAGCCTGTGTTTATTTAGGGATCTGTTTTAGCTGACAGGGGACTGCAACAAATACAACAATACTGTTGCTCAACAATACAAATACAACCAAAGCCAGCTGCCATTGCTTTAGAGAGGCACCCAAGTCCCCTGCATAAATCACAATTAGGCATCTTCCTGACAAGCAAAATTGTACTAAACATGAGGAGATGCATCCACACCTGTGCAAAAGGTCTCCCAGACCTGCATCCTGGCCCTGGAAGTTGAGCTGAACAGAGGCTGAGCTCCATCCATCCCGCAACAACTGGCAGGACACAGGCATATGTAATTACACACCTGGAAGTACCTCCACACAGCCCTTGCTAGTGTTACACTGACCTAGTGCTAGGGAGCCCTTCCAGTTCCTGGAATTGATGCTGGAGCCTCACACCTCGAGCAAAAATGCTTTTTCCTTGCCCAGTGCCAACACTGGGAACTGGCCAGAGACCTACTACTCACCAGAAATCCAACACTGGATAATCCAGCTAAGCAGCTGGACCAAGGTGAACTAATTTGAGGACACAAGGTTCTGCACACCTAACCTTGGATTTTACAGTGTTTGCTCTTTTTCTTCCACACAGGGGCTGGAGAGAACATTCCCAGCAGGTAGGGAAGCAAAGCATTACTGGCTGAAGTCACTGCCAAGTAACAGATCAAGGATGGCAATAACAGGACACTAACTCAAAAGCATTACAAAAGCTCCCTCTTTTTCCTGAGTGAAACAATCACTCTCCTACTCATTTTGCAGGTGTTCTGACTTCAGTATCTGTGAAATGTGACAGAAAAGGCTCTCATCTTCTTTTATTATTCCCATTACATTTATGGAAAACATGAAGCTATGAAAATTTTAGGTTTTACCTGATTCCCCTTTTGTTACACCAACTGAGGTATAAGCATGATGTTTTCTTGGTGGTAACAGCATTTTTTGCATTTCACCAAACACCAAGCATTACAACAAAACCCCCTTTTAGAAAAGACTTAGAATTTTTTTTTTTTTGTAATCTGTATTTCAGAGTCAAACACCCTCATAACTCTTTTGTACCTTTTACACCAGCTCAGGAGGTATGGCACACAGAGTGATGGAAATGTTAATTTTAACTCAGCACCAAGGTTTTGCCCTAAATGCAGCAAAACCCTGCACCATGACAACACTGCAGCGACCTTGACTGAAAGGCCAAGCTTTAAAGCCAAGCTTTAGGAGCAGCACACCTGCACAAATACCTCCAATGGCGACATCTCAGCCACAAGGCTTCAGAACTACAGTTACAAGGGAGAAAGATTTATTACAAACAGAAATCATGAACACCTCCTGCCACCAACAGCTCTCACATGGGCATGACCAGCGTGTTTTTCTGCATGATTAATTCTGGCCTATGGGGAACACTGCTTACTTCTGTTCCTTTCTTTTTCTCCACGGACACAGGTGAGGGATAAACTGCTGACACTAGAGAGCAGCAGCAGAACAGGCCTCGTGGTTGAATCTGCTCAGCAATTCCTTTTCTCAGATTCAAAGGTTAGCCTACCTCAAAGGCCCACTGAGAACTGGACAGAAGTTAACTCTGGAATATGCTAATCCAGCAAAAAATTTAAGGCCATCAAGTTATCAAGAATACAGAAAACAAATAAAGTAAGAAAACTTTCTTATTTAGAAATGTTTTGATTCTTATTCTAGCAGAGTTCATGAAAGAAAGCAGTCAGAAGTTGGCATGCCTATTTATCACATGACTAAAGGAATTATACTAGGAATTATAATTTTTTTAACAGTGTAACATAAGTACCCATCAACTCCTTATATAAGACTACCATCTGATTGAAGTACAATACTTCAGATACTTGTATTATTTGTAACTGTTCACAGTTTGTTCACAAGAGCTGCACTCTGATTTTAATACAGCAGCACAACCTTTTTTCATTTTTTAGCAGTCTCTGTTTATATGCACAGAAGAGCTGGCCCAGCATCCAAACAAAAAGATCATACTGGATTTATTAATGCAGCAAGCCCTTTCTGCTCATTTAGAAACATAAATTTAAAAACTTTAATCCTGATTCCAGGGGAATCTTTTCCAGACTTGGCATCAGTAAAAACCATGTGGGGCCACTGCACCCCCCAGAGCAAATCTGGAACAAGCTCAGCTCACACACAGGGTGGTGCTGGCCAGGCATTATCACTTCAGTGTCACTTCATCTCAGGGAAGCCCCACCCCCACTTACTTTATCCATTCGATCTTGTTCCACGCCAAACTTCCCTCCATAGCCATGGGAAGCTTTTGGTCCTGTTTGCAGCTCCCTCTCTTTGAGGTTCTGGTGCTCTTGGAATACATTCTCCCTCAGCTGATGAATACTTTAAAAGACAACGAAGCAGCAACTTTTACTAAGGAAGTTTCAGCAAGCAACTTCATAAAGATGCAAAATATAAAGCTGACAAAACTATCATCCTAATAAGAAGTTGGATCACTTGTATTTTTCAAGCCCTTCCCATTTTTTCAGTGTACAAAGCATTTCCTCATATTCTGAGACACTGGATTTGTCCCACTGCAAAATGATGTTTAAATAAAGGAAATAAACTGCTGGTTTTAAGACTAATGTAGAAGGGAATTTTGCTATTTTAACAGTCCTTTACCTAGAACTGATTTGTGCCTGAAACATTTTTTTCCCTCATGTCCTAATTTAAATTATTCCAAACACTTTCTATTTAGATGGCAACTTTTAAGAAGAGGAATCATCTCTTATCACACAGTGCCTGTGGTATAAGGGCTAACTCTAAAAGAGCATTCTGGACACCACTGTATTGCAAAATAAATATGTAAGGAAACTTGCACCTCCTCTTCCCGAAAAGATCCCTTAAAATTCACAGGAATTGAACTAAGGGCAGTGCAGACTAAGAAAAGAAGGGTAACCCAAGGTGTAATCTGTACTTTAAGCACTTCCCACCGGAGTTTTAAGCTTCCTCAGCTGTAATTCAGCCAGCAGGAATCCCCACTGCCCTCAGAACAGAGAAGAGTAACACTGATCCCTGAAGTAACCAGAGTTCAGTCTCACTCTGTTTGCAACATCACACATTTTCTAAAACTGCTCTGAAGTTCTGCCCTAGACACTTTTTGTATGAAATGGAGGTTTCAGGAGATGCCTCATTTCTGTTTCACATACCCCTCTGTGATGCACTCATTTGCTTTTCCATCAGAGAGCTCAGTTTGTTACTTTGACAGGGTTTTCATGAGTTTAGTGGTAGCAGTGTTCTAAAGAAAGTGTAAAAATTAAGGGACTAAATGTTTCCTAAAGTACCAAAGTGGAGCTGCTCAGATCCCTCACCTTCTCCCCTGACACTACTGGCTCTTGCACCAAAACAGCACACAAAAGCCTTTTTCAGATACAGAGGCAGGAAAAAAAAAAATCACATTTCCAGTGACAAAGAAAGGTTTAAGGGTCCCTACACCATATTCCTCCTCTTAATTCCAGCTCTGGAGACACTGACGGATTTGAAAGACCAGCAATCTGGCAAATAATCAGTCTTCTACAGGGACTCTTATTTTAATTATGAAGACACAAGTAACTTAGATCATGAGTTCATTAAAAGTCGCCTGGGACTGTGCCTATGAATACATTTCACAAGAGAACTGCTTTACTTGATATGCTCTTGGTGGCCGGACCCATTCACGGTTTTAGCTCCCCAGCGCTGCTCTTTCTCACTCACATCATTCTGTGAAGGACACACATAAAAAGAGAGTTAAAAACGCAAAGAAATCACTAGTCACGCACATTTCAGAGCTCATAGCAAAAGCTTCCAGCAGTCACTGAGACCACAAGTGTTAGAAAAGCAGCTTCGCTTCCCCTCCACTCCAGGGACATGCTCCTGACAGTTTACTTGGCCAAGACACATTCCCCATCCCGCAGAGTTCCTCTGGAACTGTCCCAGAACACGCTCCTGGTGGATCAGCAAACCCCAAAAGCCATACCACAAAGTCTGGATCTGTCTCCCAGTCATCAGCTCCATCATCCTGGTTCACAGACACGGTGTGGCCTGCAGTAGCCTTCCACATCTGCAACACCAGCAGGAGAAGCAGGGTCAAGCTCCACTCACATGCCAGCTCATTTGATTTGTGCAGGAGCTGACAGAGAAGATGCAATCCAAAATTCCCAATAAAGCATGTTATTTAACCACATCACCAAAAGCTGTGCTTGCAGTGAAAACAGGTTCGACCATTGGTTCTCAGGCTGCCTTCTCAAGCTGGCTTACAAACCTGTTTAACTCTCTCATTTGCACTGTAAAAAGATTAAGAGCAATTGCTGTTTCAAAGAGAAAGTCACCTTTCTTTGCTCAAATTTATGCATGCTTTTCGTTTCGTGCAGTCACTGCACTCAAAGACTTCTGCTGACACAGGTTTCCAAGCCAACACACACTTCCAAAGACTGCTGCTAATTCTGAATCCTGTGCATACCATTAAGGCGTAGGAATAGGTGATTTTTTTCCTCCCAGGCATTAAAAGCGGTGAGCACAACATTGCTCTTCACCTGTGTTACATCTGCACAACCTCCTCTGCTGGGCAGGGAGTTCCAGCACGGTGACAGAAATCCCAACAGCTCTAAGAATTTGCTCACAACCCAAACACTGCTCCAACAATAGAGGACAGAAGTGCCTGTGCTCCTCCTTGGGTAATCCCGGTGAGACATGGTGCACACAAACTCAGCACCTCATCTGGCTTTCGGGAGAAACAGAGGGTGATTGCAGGAAGCAAGACTCATAAAAAAAGCAAACAATGACTTCTAGAAACAACACCCAGTGCTTTCAAAAGATTAATGATTTGGGACCTCTCACTTACCGGAAACTTTATCCCCTGTGGAATACCAAGCTGGATGCTTTTAATTAACACTTCTGAATGCAGCTAGTTAGCAAAATTCCTGATCTTCCTGGTGTTAGCGGCTGGATTTTACACCCTTTATTCTATGTAAATCAAAATAAATACATTCTAGAAAGTAAAACTAAAACATCAAACTACAAGCTGCCTGTTCTCCCAGCTTTTTCAGAATACACTTCAGAGAAAGGATTTCATTTTTGTTTGCTATTCAACTAGAGCTCAGTTTTTTAACATACCATCATTCTGTCCACTTACCTTTATCCTCCTAATTAAGAGCAGATTATGAAGATAATTATTACAGGCTATTTAATTCACACAAGTATAATTCAGTGGGTGGGATGAAAACTCACTCCCTCTTAAATGCATACCTAAGAGTCCCTGGGTAAAGTCCACAGCTCGTTCTGTCAGGCTTGTTCTGCAGCCTGGCAGAACGAGCTGATGAGACACTTTCATAGAGCATTTCAGAAATTTCAGGACTGGTAATGTGAGTGAGAACAGCTGAAAAACTGACAGTCAAACTCCAGGGTAGCAAATGCTGGAGTAGCCTGGAAGGAGAGCGTACAAGCAGAGCAGGTGACACCCCAACAGTATCAGCAGGTTTCCCTCCATGTGTTTTCAGGTCTCCCATCTCCAAATGCCTCTGGCAGTTAAGGAACTAACCTTTATAACAGTACTTCATATGCAAAAAACCTCTGAGACTATGAGTTTATAACCCAAACCTTTAGAACACAGGTGGTTTAACATCGTCCTTAAAATGCTCTGTCTAAAGCCTTCTCTCACATGATTGTGTCTGACTGTCCTACTCTTTCCTACTAAAATTCAACCTCTCACCCAAAAAAAACCCCAAAAGCCTTGGAAAGCAGGACCCGACCAGCTCACTAATGAAATTCAGCATGGGTCCAAGTTCTTTCTAACTTCTCCTATGAGGGATATTTTGTATCCATCCTTCTGTGCTCCACCACGCTATGCAAGATGTTTAGGAACGGAATTCATGTGATGAGAGTCGACGCAGGGGTAGTGTGTATGGTGAATTTCTACATACTTTGTGCCAACTTTTTTCCCCCCAAACACTTGTTTCTTATGCTCACTTGATTGATATTTTTGTTCATCCAGCTGTGCTTGGACATTTCAAAGAACAAAAGGTGGATCCTTTAGTCTTGGTTTCACTGCTTCCTCCTCAAGCTCTCATAAACAACAGCGCAGGGAAGAAGTATTTCACACGCATCCCGGCGCAAAATTCAGAATCCACCACGATTCTTTGCAAATCGTGTGCACAAACGCCAACATTTTCCCACAGCTCAACCCTGTACTCAGTGAATTCCACAAGGACCAAAGCAGCCCCGGCGACCAGGACACCCAGTCCACAGGAATTTAAGCCTGATTTCCGCCTGCTATTCCAGCACCGATTCCAGGGCAGAACGAGGAGAAACACGATCTGTTCATGACTCACTGGCTCACGTGGTCATGATTCCTGAAGGAAGAAGCAAACGCTACGGTTCGAACACAAACCCAGGCTAAATATATGCCTTGAATGCGCTCCTCGGCGCTGCAATGACTAATCAGTGCACACATCATCTTACCCGGCACCTTCAGCACCTCCCCGCTGCCCGGGGCCTAGGGACGAGCTCCGGGCAGCAGAGCCGAGGCTCGGGGCGCAGTTGAGAGAGCCGGGCAGCAGCTCCGGGCTGGCCGGGACCACACGGCCTGAGCCCGGCACGGCGGGCGGAGGCTCAGTCCTGAGGGGTGCCGGCGGCAGCGGAACCATCGCTGTGGGGAGCCCCCGCCCCAGGCGCTTCCCCTCAAGTTCCCAGCGTCGGAGTTGAAATAAAATTGAAATAAAATTGGAAAAGAAAAAAATAAAAAATAAAAGGACGCCGAATCGTGACGCCCCCGGCTCTGCCTTGCGCTCCCCGGCCGTGCGCGGAGCCCCCGACCCGGCTCCCCCTCAGCCCCGCCGCGCTTACTCTGCCTCTGCCACCGCCTCTTCCTCGGCGCTGGCTCCCCGCCGGTGCTTCCCGGGCTGGCGGCGGCGGCGGCTGCTGCAGCAATTTCCGCTTCTCCCGAGCTCCCACTTCCTCTTCCCGGCTCCAGGTGGGAGCAGGGCTTTGCTCCGCCCAGCCCCGGCGGGAGAGCACGCCGGCGGCTGTGGGCCTCCGGGCCACTCCAGCGCCAGCAATGATAAGTATTTATTTTTGGAGCTGCTCCGTCCCCCGCTTCTTTCAGCCGCTCAAAAAAATGCACCACGAGTCGTTTTAAAACAGCCACAGGGGAGTTGCTGGTGCAGTTTTGAATATCCTTCTTTCTTTTTTAATACTTACTTTTGCACCGTCATGTTTTGGAGGTCGCATCTACCCCGTCCCCAGTGGTTTCCATCACTTTTTATCACTGAGCGAAAGGTTCCGCCGTGGCTGGGATCCCCCAGAGGATCCAAAGGAAACGGATGCCAAAATGGGAACTACGGGGTTTTAAAACCCTGTGGTAGGAGGTACTGGTTAGTTGATGTTTGTGTTTCTAGAGGAGGAGAATACCCTAAGAACGCCATTTCTAGCAAAAAAAAAAAAAATATTACAGATAATCACACAAATTCAAAATGTGATAGAGGGCAAGATGATTAAAAATCCAGGTGAACACAAGAACAACTTAATTCCAAATGTAGCCAGTTCATATTATAAATAGGCTCAGTTACTTTTTCCTGGATTATGTACACTGTGATTTACCCCGTAAACTGAAATACAGCATTTGAAAAGCTGGGCTGAACTTATTCTCAGAAAGCTGTCTGCTAGAGGAGAACACATGTGCAAAGCCTCTCAATCCTTTAGGCATTACTTGTGTCTGTTCTGTGTCCTTTTGGAGTGTTCACCTCCATGTACAGGCAGGAATGCCAACCACATTTATGTATCGCTTTTCACCCATCTGTTATATTACTTCATATCAACCCAAAGGTACAGCTACCTAAGTTAACTACAACTGCCCCTGCCCTCCCAAGGCCCCTACTATTAACAAACAATGAAATAAATAAAATTTAGAATTAACTTGTGCACCTGTGGGGGGTTGGGGTG
>VXBU01012487.1:0-10015 GCA_013400315.1 Bombycilla garrulus | reverse complement strand
TTTTTTTTTGGTGTGCCTGATAGGTATGCTAGTAGAGTGTTAATTTTGTGATATTTAGTGTTTACAGTGTTAATCGGTAAAGATAATAGCTGTGCTTTGTTGTGTTGGAGAATTTTAGTATGTTATTTATAGATCTGAAACCTACAAGATATGATATATCAATATGAAAAATGTTACAATTCTGAGCAGACAGTGAGAAAATTGCCTTTTAGAGGTCAAAACTCCCAATGCCTCTGGCAACATGGCCTTGATGTCATTTGACAGGGTGGAAACACAGACCTTCATGGGAATAAACAGCCAATACCTGCATGATTCATTTTGTTAGAAGGGTTCTCCCATTGTTGCTAGGCAATATTTCCTTGGTGGAGTTAAAAACCAACAAAAATATCAACAACAAAACCCCCAAAACCCAACTGCTGTCTCCTCAGAATAATATTTATTGCAAGTTGTCTTGCTATTATTTATTTGTTTTTCTAATTAAGTAATTTTTCCTTCTGCAGAGTAGAATTATCAGCTGAGTCTCAATAGACCTTCCCCACTAAGAGGCAACAAGGGGAAGAGCTGAAAAAGGGTTGCACTTGGTTAGTGGAAGGTTTTCTTTCTATCTTCTTCCATCCCTTCTTAGAGCTGTCTAATTTCATGTTTGGAAATTCTTGAATATGTTGTGATGTGCAATTCTCAGAGAAGAAACATGGCAGAGACCAGCAGACATTCATTTGAAATGATTTTCATTCACTGCATTCTGGAATGGACTTGAAAGCAGGTCTCAGAGGCAACTTGCATGTACCAGTTTGTCTTACATATTTATTTATGACAGACTTGAGTCTTCAGGATGGTATTCTATCAAGTGACATAGCCAATCAGTGTGATGTGTGTCTAAAAATAGGTCATTGTCAAAGGACAGGAAAGGAATTGTATAAATATATAAACTAAACCATTGCAGTCTAGTGTGATAGCATACTCTGAAGCTGAGGTAATGCTATCTTCAAAATTGTATCTTTCCATGGATTCTTTTCTAGAATAATACATTAACACTGCATTTATCAAAACAGGAGGATGGCTGCACACTCTAAAGACAGCTAATGCTGATGGGTTACTTCTGACACAGCAGTTAGAAACAGTAAAGTAAACCAAACCAGCTCAGAAGGTGGCAGGGCTGGACCAAACTTTGCTCTTAAGCTTTAAATATTAGTGATTTGAACCTCCCATTTTTTCAGAGTTGAACTATATTATAAAACAGTTATTTAGTGATGGGACTTAGGCATTTGGGTTTGAAAAGAATGTCAATGTGAATGGATTTTTTTCCTCTAGTTAATCTAGAGTGTTGAGAGGCCTGAAAAATGAGACCCTGAAGAATGATGCTGTTTAAAAATGGGCATTAGGGAAGGAATTGTTGTCATTGTAAATAACCTAATGTTGTATACAAATATGTGGGGTTTGGACCCTAACAGAACAATGCAGATTTTTTTAGTGTTTGTGACAGCGTAAGCACCAGTACATAGGTGAGGTCTTGAACTTAGCTGCACCAGTTGTATGTTTGGGTGTTTAATGCAGTGTTGCTACTGCAAACCAAATAGAAGGGCCAATATTTAACTAAGGATAGAGTGTGGAAATGGTCAGCAAAAAAACCAAATACATCTGTGTACAGGGTTATATTGAGAGGTTTGGCGTTACCAGGTAAAGGGGAAGTGTGACATCTGGTGGAAAGATGGTATCAGGAGCAAGAGATCCATTAGTGATAAATGAGATTGTTTGGCATAAAAATACATTATATGATGTTTGAAACCACTGCTGGAGATGAAATTCAGATGAGTGACATATTTTGTGATCTCATAGTTCATATTGTCCAAACCAGAATACATGGCAACATGATTATATTCTGAATAAATAGTGATCTCTTCTAAGCTACCAAAGAAAGCTTACTTTGTTAAGTTCCTCCCTCAAACTCTAAATCTGCCCTGAAAATAAATTAGTATGGTACAGGTTTATCCAAGTATTTTCTCAGAAAAATGTAATCTAAGTAACTGTGATGATCCTAGCAGTTTTTTGATGCCTTCCAGATGCAAGTCCCAAATTATCAGGATCATTTGGTGCTGCTGCTCTGGGAGATGCTGGTCTGACCCTGGCTTCAAGATGCAACTGGAGCCCAGCACTGGAGCCCCTGTTTGGGTTCTGCTGTTTTGCTCCCTTGGAGCAGGTGGCAGCGGGCAGCTCCTCTGCAGTGTGGGAATAGTCTGGTATTGCAGGAGGAATGAGAAGGGAGGAGCTGCAGGAGAAGCGGGGGTAACTGGAGCTACCTTTTGCTTGATATCACATTGCTAGAGTAGAACTTTCATAAAATCAGGGTTGCTTCAGAGCTGCAGAGATCTTGCTTTATTGTGTTTATTTGCAAAGTATATTGTGGAGAAGGAGTCTGCAATTCATTGGGAGCTCTGTGTATTAAGGATGTTCAGGAACCTCCTAGCTCAGCTCAAAGGCCGAGGGAAAAAAAAGAAAGATAATTTATCTTAATATTTCAGCTCTGCTTTAAAATACATGACCCTTCTGAGGTTTCATTTCATAGGATATTGATCATTCTGTGTCAGTCTTGCGATCTTTCTGTGATACAAATTTGTTATGAAATGAAAGGTTGCTTTATACCTAGCATAACACAAGTTCAGTCGTGGTTCTGCTTTGTAGTTCAGGCTCATCTCCTGTGCATAACTGCCTGCCTCAATCATGTGGGATTTCCCCCTTCATCAGAAGGCAATAAATCTTCTTTTATCCTTTATGCATTTTTCTTCTATTGTTAATATTAGCATCTCACTTGCTTGAACAATATAAGAGTTCTGAATCCTTTTCCTGCTTTGGGGTAGACTCCATCTACAGGTTTTTGCCTGCTTGCACAAAAATAATGCTTTTTGGGAACTGGCCAGTTTAAGGAGGGAAACAAGTTCATAAATACCTAAACCCACAAATCCAGCATTTTATTGCTAGACTGCAATGAAGTGGACACATTGCAGGTGTCTGGCTTCTTGGTCAGGCACATCAGGCATTTAGCAGCAGCATGTGTGAGTAACCTGTTTCTCAGGTC
Organism: Bombycilla garrulus; assembly: GCA_013400315.1. Lineage (NCBI taxonomy): Eukaryota > Metazoa > Chordata > Aves > Passeriformes > Bombycillidae > Bombycilla > Bombycilla garrulus. The sequence goes on along the minus strand of VXBU01012487.1, from coordinate 6,942 downwards.
GCCTAATTGCTAGAGTCACAAATGGATGATATTAATGAAGTCTGGAATTTTGGCACCATGATGAATAAAATATATTGTTTACTCCTAAGAGTGAATTATTCTGCTCTGCTTCTGGTAGGCAGGGGTTTCGATAATCCAAATGGGTTTGAGTAGAAGGCCTGTTGCAGAGACTTTGCTGATACACTTTAGTGCAGTTTAGTTCAGTGTTGAACACTTTCTTCCTAATCTCCCCCCTCCTCCTCAGCAGGGTGGCAGTAACTATCCTTTTCTGTCCAAAATTCTTGGGATAGATTGGGTAGGCACTGTCATACTTGTGGAGCCACCTCAATTAAAAACCAGTTAACTCTTTTACTGTATTATCTTATGAAGACTGGATGCAGGTCAAGCTTCAGTTTCTTCATGAGGTGTTGTATGTATCATTTCGGGAAGGAAACAAACCTAATGCTTTCCTTCAGGGAACCTCATTGTGTAAGTCAGTAGCTTCCTGAAGGTTAATTTGTGGTCTGCAGATAGAGAAATTGTCCTATTGAAAGGGAGAAGATAGTCTAGTTTAACCCTTTTGGAAATTTAAGTGAAAAAGATTTTAGTGATGTTGAGATTGGTTCTTTTAAAATATCTCCAGACATATACTAAAAAAAAAAAAAAAAGTCAGACCAGAAATTTTGATTGACCTAAGAGCCAGACTGACAAGTTTTAGTTCTCAGCTCTGTGTTGGTGAGGAGACAATTCTCCTTCTTGCAAAATCATAACTGACAATGATACTGAGCTTGTGCTAGCACAAGGTACTTTCGTAACTGCAAATGTGATTTCAGCCTGAAAATGCTATAATAAATTCACTGAATGGACTTTCTTCTGTAGTATACTCTTACAATTATAAGCCCTTCATTTTTGCCCATGGCATCTACTTAGGAGATATCATAAAGAGAAAATAATCTTAATGTCACTAAATGAGAAAAGAATGATCATATTGCCTTACAGAAAAACAAAATGGGAAGGGGGACTGAGGAAGGGACAGTACAGAATTATATTTGCTGCACTCTGGTGGGCACCAGGAGAAAAATGCCCTTTATTTTTCTGAGAATGATTTAAAAATGTGTTTGTATCAATGTTGCAGCTTCTCAGGAAATATTTGGATTTCTGACTATGCAGATATGATGTATAGCCTTTGAGATAAGTGATAGCTTGGTCTCCATTACTGGTTTTGAGGACTGGGTGCATGGTGGGTGTTTTGATGGTGTAAGTAGGAGGAAGAGGGGGAAGGTTCCTTGAGTACCTGTTGCCAAAAAAAGAAAATGTCTGATGTAAGACAAAACCTTGTGAAAGTAGAATATGAAACTTGCTTATCAAAATTTACCACTGGATGCCACTGTTGCTTCATAGAATGTCATACTAAAATAGCATCAGCTCTGCTGAGAAATTCTGCTTTTCCTCCATTCTCATCTTCTTAGTTTTTTATGACTTTAATCTTCGTTCATATCAAAGGAAAGCAGAAATCATGCCCCACTTATTCTCTCCAGCAACATGGTGATATGGTTTCCATATCTAGAAGTGACAGCTTGTCATAGGAAAGAAAAGGGAATGACACAAAATTTGTCATTTCTTTTTTCTTTCCCTTCTAAGGTAAAATATTTTTCAGACAGAACAGAAAAACAGATGAAAGAGCAGCCAATTTTTCTTGTAACTAAATTCCTTCTTTTTGCCTCTGAATCCTGTGTTAATCACAACTAGATTTAGACACTGAGACTTTCCTCCTCTTTTAATGTCATGATACAGAGCAGGGCAGGAGGTCACTTTTTCAAATATCTGTTTATTTCCTTTCCGAAGTGTTGTGCATTTTGTATTTAAAAGAATGTTTTTCACTCGTTACAATTTTTTCCTCCTGGGGGAAGCAGGGAGGGTGAAGGTGATCAGGTGAATTTTGACAGCTGTTTTATCACCTGATTAGCAACTGTGAGACTTTTCTCTAAGTCTTACAGTATGGGGTTTTGTAAATAGTTTTGGGGGTTTTTTTTGGGTTTTTTTTTGGTTTTTATTTTATTTTATTTTATTTTATTTTATTTTATTTTATTTTATTTTATTTTTATTATTTTATTTTACTGAAACAACCCCCTAAATGTAATTAATTTAATTAAATGGAAAGAAATAAAAATCCTAACATCTGAAGCATAAGTTTCAGATCAGATCATTTGGGTTTTCTCTTCTAAATACACCTAATTCCTAATCTTTCCTATAGGGAAAGGAAAAAAAATGTTGGAAACAATCGTGAGAGATGAGGTTTTTCTAGTGTCATGCCTGGCTTCTGCTGTGCGCCTGCTTAATTGGGTAAGCACAAGTACTGTCGGTTCCATGAAGTGCCAGCCTAATTAGCAACAGTGGAATGTGGGGAAAGGCGAAGACAATGGAAGTGATCTGTTGCGAGGGCTCTGAAGGAAGGAGCAGCAGTAGCCGTGCAGCCCCGAGAAAGCACGTTCACTCTCTGCAAGCTGGGCGGGAGCAGGCAGACAGCAGGGCTTCAGCCCCGGGGCCTCGGCACTGCCATGGAAACCGCACAGCAGCACCGCATCCCTCCGGCTCCCCGGCCCTGCGACTCAGAGGCAGCGGCGCCCACACAACCTGTGTGGGGCTGCAGCAGGGGAAGGTCAAAACGCACGGCCCTTCTGCTGCTGTCTGCTGCTTCACAGCTGGTTTGTGAGGTAAATTGAGGGAGAGGAAAACAAACAAGTAAATGTAGTAAGTTTACTCTCAAAGATGGGCTTCCAGCTGCAGCACAATCCTCATGCTGGATGTCTGACAGCCAGAACACGGTTTAATGATGCTACTGTTCACTGAAAATTCCCCTATCTCTTCTGGAGCTGAAGTTTCACTTGGATTAGATATTGTAATCTAAGTTTTGCAGTGATCAGGACTGGATGCTAATACTGGCTCACTGTAGGTTCTGAGGGGAAGCCTGCCAGCAGAGCTGCTGTTGATGCTGCATAAACTTGTGGCAGTGACCCAGATAACATTGTGACCGACACAGTAAGTTACAGTGTCAGGAGGAATAAATGTCTCCTGCAGCCCCTTGCAGAGCTCCAGCTGTGCTGTGGTATCTGTCCTTAAGCCCCATCTACCCAAGAAACTGATGGGCTTTGGGAGCTGCTGGGCTTTGCTCAGTTGTGAGCTAGTTGTACAACTGAATTCAGAAAATACACAGGGCTTGCAATTATTTGGAAATTGTGGTAATTTAGGGGTCACAGTAAAGGACCTTTCCAAAATGGTTGCATGGGCCCTCACCCTTCATCTACCACCCTCCGCTCAATTCCTACTTCTGGCCTAGGCCTGGGAGAGGACTAGTTTTTAAATTACCTTTCCTGAAGCTCTGCAGTCAGCCACGTCTTCATCTCACTTCTGTTCTGAGGTGAAATGACAAGGTTTCTGTTGTGCCCATTTGTTATGCCATGCACAGAGAAGGTTCCCTGTTCTTTTGCAGTAGGACTGGCTCCATGTCTGGAGAGTGCTAAGTGGTTCTGCGGTGGCTTAATGTGGGCTTGCTCAAACCATAGCATGAAGTACAGCAATATAAAAGAAGTGGACATTTCTGGTATTTTTGGACAACAGCCTAAATATATCATCACTACTTTTTGTGGTTTGCAGCTGTCAGAGAAAAATAGCTAGATGAACTTTGACTTCAGCACAAGAAGGCCTGAGCTTTTCAATGTAGTGTGTACTGGTGGAAAGGAAGTAAGATGGAACGGAGCAGGTTCCAAACCTGTGTTTTTGAGAGGCTGTGGTCAGGTTAGCTAGATAGCTAATGTAGAGGCACAGCCAGAGAGGGATTAAAAAGGCATACCATGCAAATGTAATGAATGAGCTGCTGCCACCTCTATTTTTTTTTTCCTCATGATGCAGAAGACCACTGCTGAACACTGTCCCCAGGCTCCCCCTGCACTGGATGTGTATGTATGCAAAGATCAGCAATGCTTCTATAGTCTTTCCAGTGTTCCTTAAGTGTACAGAATTCAGTCCCTACTGCATCAGGAGCCTTTTGAAGATAAAAATCATCAATTCTTAGCTGTGCCATCTTTTGTTACCCGGAAAACTTAATATGTGTATACAGTAAAATCCACTGCCAGACATGGCAAAGAAAACCTCTGTATCTTTTACAAGAAGCAATAGGCAAAAAGCAAGTGTGTTTGGAGCAAAGGTGGGGAGGGTTTCTCCATGCCACGGACATTATCAGAGTTAGGCGCTGTCAGAGTTGTGAATATGGCTCTATATGTGTCTTTATAGCCATGGATCATCGTGAAGCAGAAACCAATTGGTTTTACCCCATGTAATAGCCCAAATAAGCCTCTGCTTATATATTTGAAAGTGATTATTCATTCTTTTTGCACTATTTGTAGCCTTAACAATTTAATATTTGTATAAATCTTAAAGGTGACACCTTCAGAATGTTTTCATGCTACTGCAGTACATTAAAAATGTTTGCAGTCTCCTCTTCTATGGGGTGATGTTTATAGTTTTGTCTGGTCTCTTTGGGGATGCTGCATCCTCTGTCTGCTTGTGTATGGAAAGTGCATAGGTACAGAATTATTTATGACTCTTCCAATTGGTGCTGGATCTCTGTGGTCCTCCACTGAAAGTCTCTACAATCTCTCAAAAGAGATTTTTCATCAATTTATAAGCAACAGCTTCCCCCATGATAACTCTGCAGCAACTCATCTTGTTCCTTCAAGCTTCTGTCTATTGCCAATCTAGTCATTAGACTGATTATTATTTAAGCTGATCATAAATTCCAGTTTGGACTCTCTGCTTTCACAGTGAATAATTAGAGACGGCACCTTCCCCATCAATTTGTGCTATTCATAGAAATGTTATCACTTACAGAAGATACAGAATAGACATTTGCAGTTTCCTTTTATTTAAGTGACTAAGAAAAAGTTCATGGCAAAGGGGAAGCTCCTAGGTGACTTACAGAAACCTTGCCCTGTAGGCCTCACTCTGTACTCAATGTTTAGGGATTTGATGCTGTTGTTTTACAGCATGTTTACATTCCCAAGAATATGGTGGGTTTAGTTTTTTGGTTTTTTTCCCTCCTAGCATCCAATCATGAAGTCAATTTCAGGCTATTTCTATATATAAGACAACGTTTAAACAGTGCATGAAAACATTCCTTTGTTTTAAAAATACTTAGAGACTAAAGTCTACATTGAATATGTGAGATCAGGTCAGCAGATAGTAGCAAGACTATAATCATTAACAAAGAATACTTCTGTCTTTTGAAAAAGTATAGTCATAGAAGTGTGAATTTTAAAGCTGTGCAATGGTATTAGTTCTTTGATTAAAAGCCACAAAATATTAAATTCTTTTGTTACTGTGTAGGCTCTGCTGAACTTCCTGGGAGCTGGAGTAAAGGGAATAACTGAGGGTCAAAGGGCAAAGACAGCCTGGCTGATCATTAATCTAAATTTGCCTGTGGAATATAGCTGTGAAGAAATTGTTAGTAGGCTTTTCTCCCTCACTGTAAATAAAAAAAAAATGAGCTTTTACTCAAATCTGGCTTTCGAGTAATTGAGGAAAAATAGTGAATTTTGAAAATTGTGTCTTTCAAGTGGGATATGTGCTAATGTTTCGGTTTTTTGGTTTTTGTTTCCTTTTCTTTCCCAAGAAAACTTGGGAGGATGTTAGGCTTGCTGCGATGCAAATCAATTGAATTTCAACAGAGTAAAAGCAGAGCTGTCAGTCTTTATCCATCTCTGAATGTATGTGAACTGTAGGAAAGGTGTGGCAGGGATGGGGATTCCTTGATAACTTTCATGTAGCTATTGTAGGTTACAGGTACCTCTGAGCATGGAGCTGCCTGGCTTTCAGTGTTAGTAGGCCAAGAATGTTCCACAGTTTGTCATTCTGTGATAGTGCCTTGTTCTGCTCCAGTTTTGTTGTTCATACCACATCTAGTTTTCTTTAAGTTGGAAAGAGGGTGATTGCAATTGTGAAATCAGCACAAGAAATGTAGGCAGTGTTTGGAGAAAGATAGGAAAGATTTGCTGTGTCCATTTCTACTGAATACTTTGTCAGTCTTCTTATTTGTCAGATGGGGTGCTAAGAGCATAAACCATCCGACAGGTCTAGCTGTATTATATTTGGAAATAAAAGACTTTACAAAATGAAAGAAAGTTGCATTACTATGGTGTCACCCAAAGCACTTAATGATCTGAGAAGAGAGAATTCAGAAGGGCCAAGAGTTGCTCTAAATAGTGTCAGAACTGCAGCTCTGTGAAGAGAAGAACACATTTTTGAATTGGTAAAAAGGAGTTGCATTAATTATATGGCATGCCGCACTACAACACGAACACCATTAAAAAGTCAGCCTTTAAATCTTAAAACACTTCTCGTTCCTACTATCCTCATTATTAACATCCCTGTTCTACATTAATGCCTCTGGCAAGAGGTGAAAGCTGTTCAGGGTGAAAAGAAATTAGTTTCATTTTGCAGTAATTATGGGGAATACTGTTCACTGGCTTTAGTCACCCTCTCAAGTTATTCTAGTGCTTCTGGTTAAAAAGATCCTGATCTATGGTATTTCGGTAATGATCAACAGTTTTAGAAATGACATTTTTCAGCAGCACAGCCTCTATTATTGGGACAATCTTTTCCTTTGGGTAGCTCCCAGATTTTTCAAAACCAATGGGAACACTTATGAAAGGTTAAGTTCCTTTCCCTGCCTCCACCTTCTTTATAAACTTGAGATCACTATTGCTTAGGATTCAAATTAATATTCCTAGTTTTCAAAGGAAAAGACTACCTCTTCCAAGACAGATATTTAAATAATCTCCGACTGTGGGGAAACAGTGAGATAAAGGAAGAGACCCTGAAGAGTACGGCAAAAATTAAGTGGAAGTGAAATAACAGTGTGCCAAAGTAGTTCCTATCATACCATGTGTGGAGGTTGGGGTGTTGTCC
>VXBU01012473.1:87044-125833 GCA_013400315.1 Bombycilla garrulus | reverse complement strand
CCCCAACCCCCCACACAGCTGTAAATCTGGGCTATAAACAGTGACACATTACAACAAACATATCAGTTTTCAACTAGAAACTGATAATGTCTCTAAATTATAGATATTGGGGAATAGCTTTAAGAATACTCCTAATACTGCTCACATTTTTTCTGCTATGCTTCATGTAGTACATCAGGTAAAGTCAAACTGGAAAGAGTAAGGAGCTGAATGAAATATTGAATATCTGCCTCCTCAATTCTAGAAAGGAGAGTTATTATAAAAATTATGGTCTCAAAAAAAGTATTTCTCCAGGCATTAGTTCGGATTATAGGATAAACAAGATTGTTTTTACTTTCTTCATATCTGAAACAGTGAATATTTAAAAGATAAAGCTAATTGGAAAATTATTTAAATCCTTTTTTAATGAAGTTATTTTTTTAATTATGGCTTCATTTCTCCCATCCTGTTTTTAGATCCTTATTGAAATTATACTATTCAGTAATATGTCAGATATATTAAAATATAAGTCAAATACAATGGTGAAAAAAATTGCTACCTGACTCCCAAAATGAAAATCTAATTCTAGTCCTGGGCTTAGATCTGATTTAGATTGAGATCTAACATGTTTAACAGAGTTTCTACAGATACCAAAAATTAAGTGCTCAACACAAAGGAGTATTAGAGCCAAGAGAAATAGGAGATGAACAGCTGTCCTTCTAGCCAAAGTTCTTTGTCTTTACCTGCAAACAAAGGAGATGGCTCAGAAAAAGGATCAGTGCATAGCATGGGTAAGTGATATTTCTGTCTGTGGTCAGTGACCATTTTCAGGTCAGAGCTTATGGTCATCTGCAGCTGTCTATGAATTCAGTAGTCCTCACTGAGTTTTTCTTCCATGAATTTATTCTGCCCCTCCTTGAAGGTATGGGGACTTAAGCACCTCAAACATTTGCAAAGCCACAGTAACCCTGCAGAACTATTTCCTGGAAGTAAATTCTTATTTTTCTCTTCATATTAATAAGCATAATTTACTTTATCTTGTCAATGTATCTTGATTAGTGCTGAACACAATTCATGACTGGTCTCCACTTCGACATCTGGCCAGAAACTAGGAGTGTGACTAACCAGACATTTTTTTATACACAAAGGGATTCACCCATCAAAATCATTGGCTCTCCAGCTTGGAGACAAGGATGTTGTGTGAGACAATGTCAGGTGCTTGGCACAAGTCCAGGAAAATGACATCTGTTGCTTTTCCCTTATCTACCAATGCTGTAACCCTGTCATAAAAGGTCACCAGTTTTGTCAGGTACAATTTCCCCTTAATGGAACCATGTGGGCCATCAACAACAACATTTTTATTTTCTGTTTGCCTTAGCCCAGATTTCAGGAGGATCTGATCCATGATCTTTCTCAGTACAGAGGTGAGACTGACTAGCCGGGAGTTCCCTGAGTCTTTCTTTTATTCTTTGTAAAAATGGGTGTTGTTTCCCTTTTCCCAGTCAGTAGGAACTTTACAAGGCTGACATAACTTTCCAAATATGATGCATAGTGGCATAGCCACTTCATGTCAGTTCCCTCAGGACCTGCAGATGTATCTCATAAGGTCCCATGAAACCACTAAATGTTGAAGTTCAAGATCTTTAAGACAGTGAAGAACTATAAAGCTCTTGCAAGTTCCATGAAGGTCACAGACCACTTAAGCATTTGTTTGAATTTTTATATATTTTTAATATATGAAACAGAGTTTATACTTTCCTGAAACAGGTACTTTCTCTTTTTACTTTTGATTTCCTATTGCCATGGTCATATACATTTTCAGAAATAAATTTTTAAAAAAAGCAAAAAACCAAAAAAAGCTTGGATGAAAAAAATATGCAGATAAAGCAAGTACCATTCCAAATATGGGGACCTGGAGTGTTTGGATTTAGCAATCTCCTTTTTCATAGCCTTCTCTGCATTTCTCTCCAGTAAGTAAGGGGAATATTGATCACAATTGACCTAGAGCATCTCCAGTGTGGATATTTACGTATGAATGAGTCATTATAGGAAACTCTTATGGATACTAAAAAGAAAAAGATTTGCAGGAACTCTTCACCTGACCAGTTTTGTATGTCTGAAATATTGGATGAAATGTTCATATACAGTGGGAAGGATTTGCCTGAGTAACATTTTTAAATGAACAAATAAGTCAAAAAAAGACAGGAAGTGGAAGAGACCTAGATGTGAAATGCCTTGCCATACTCTCATATCATCTGAGTGCAAGCTCTATGACAGATTTCATGACAGTAGGGAAAATTTAATGGGAAGTGAAATATTTTCCAGCAACAAAGGCAACAGACTTCCAACAACATTCAGGTGGTTTTGACAAGAAATTTAGATTACATGTGACTCAAAGGAGGCATTTATGAGCATGTAAAGGTACCTAAATTTAGATACTGAAAGCTTCCATGCCAAATAATAGGAAAGCTGGGTACCTCTCAACGTATACAACAAAATTCAGAGGTTTATTTAGGTACGACTTAGACTGCAATCTATCCTAACATGTCTACCTTTGAAAGATAGTGAATAGTATTAGAATTGCAGACCTATATTTTTCTGACAACATAAGAACAAATAATAATGATATTATAGACAAATATCTAGAGTGTAATCATATAGGAAATACTCAAAATGGATTTTAAAGAGCAAATCATATAAAATCAATCTGATTTCCTTCTTTGACAAGCTAATTTGCCTTAGGATTGCTTTAAATATTCAGACTCTAGTAAATACTTAGAGTCTTCCTTATGTCAAATATTCAGAAGCCATCCTAAAAATATGAACTTACTAAAAGGAGCATGCAAAAATGAGAAATCACTGGAAAATAGTGGTCAAAACACACTTAGACTGTGTTCAAAACATAGTTACTGAGTTGCCCTGTTAAGGGCTGTGTCTTGGAGCAGGGATTCCCTGATAACTGTTTTGAACTTGTACATATCATGGTGAAAAAGGCAAATCTCTCAGTGGGTCGCTTAAACTAGAATTGTGTCACTGTGACATACAGCATAATCCTTCTCTTCTGGTCAGTGATGGAAAGGCCTCCTCTGGTGCAATACAGAAAGTTATGGATACAACTGTTAAGGGAAGTTATGGTTCAATAAAAATCCTAAGTTCATACAAGACACCAAGGAAAAATGGTGTGAACAGAGAATGATTTAAAGTCAAGAAAATACGGTGAAGAAAATTGAATAGAGTTCTTGTACTTACTGGCAGCTGAGGGTATATGTCCTTGCACTTGTGAAGGGATAGAAAAGATAGATACAGGATGTTCCATGTTTGTATATAAGTGTCATACTAAAAAAAGAAGGACATCTTGGGCATAACCAGAAGATAAAATCATATTTTTTTGTATTATACTACTACAATGAATACTAGGTCAGACTTTCTAAATATTTCTTACTGTCTACAATTTTTTTCCTTTTTGTGATAGAAGATAAACACCAGTGACATCAACTGTTCTCACACTCAGTGCAGAAATCTCTTGCATGACATCTATCTACTTAGGAGAGCTGCCAAAATTTGGCACATCCACCCCTTTCTTTTTTTTTCCTTTTTTAATCTCTAATTTTCTGTAAATTGACAGAAATAACTAATGGCAGCTATGAAACTTGCTCCAGGTACTGCCTAGCTACCCTCTAATAAACCCACCTGGATCATTATTTGAAAACATGCTAGTTATCAAGGTCCCTAACCTGCACTTCACCTGCTCCACCATGGATTTACATAAATTTTAAGGATGTAGTAAAAGTTTTATCAGCTTCAGTCACAGATAACTTATTTCAACCATTTCAATCTGCTCCAATCCTCTATTTTCTTACTTGTAAATCAGTTTTGTGTCTGGAAACAAAGCAATATCCTCAGTTCTGGGATGAAAAGTCAACTAATTTCTGCTCTTTGTACTGGTATAGCTCTTTAAAAAATGTCTGGGAAGCAAAGAAAACACAAGTTTTACAAAGTGCTGGAACAGTGAGTATCTGACAGTTCTATCTGGCTTTTGCTCATTTATAGTTCTAGAATTCGCAGATATTCAAGACAAAATGCATTTCTTGGGAAAAAAATGGGATATAATTTTTTAGGACCTATTTATCAAACTAATTCTTTTTCATAAAGGGTACAGTATCTCAGACTAAATTGTAAAAAACAGTGTAGACAAAAGTGTATTAAAAAAAACAGATACAGATAATCTAGCAACAATTATGGTGACATTTTAAAACCTACATTTTTAAGAAGTGGATGAGGGAAAAAATTAAAATTGTTTCATTCAAGTTAGTAAGGAAAGTACAAAACTAAAAGTTTCAGTCTACCACTGGGAATTCTTTGATATCACTATGGTATGCATTGTAAGAGATCTGTACTGAAATAAGTGGCATAAGCACTGCAGGGAAGGAAATTCAGAGAAACTGCAAGGGAAAAAAAACCTCTTTTTAAAAATAGCGCTAATTATTTTCATGCTGTTTCTCCTTTGCTGCCTTCAATATGTGCTGTACCTCTCTATCCCGATTAAAGTTAATAAGTTACATTACTTCATCTAGTGTTCCCATAAGAGGTTATATTTTACATCTGTAAATCTGTATTGATTATACAAAAATCCTAGCTAATACTCCGAACAGACTTAACTACAGGACTGATTTATGGTTCTTGTAAAAAAGTTTTGGCAAGTAACACTCATTCATTTCAGTTTTGAATTTGAACCAAAGAAATCTCACCAGTACTCAGATTTTTATCTGGTGCCAGACACTGGGATAACCATGCTGATCTCTGCAACCGATTTAATTTCTTAATATAAATCTAATGGAAGCAAATAAATGGGAATTTTGAGTGAATTGTGCTGTATTTTAATCATCACTTGCTATTTAAATGGTTAACGAAAAATCAGTTCCTCAAGGAGAAGCAGTTTCATGCATGACTTCATTATACTTTCATTTTTTCTCACATACCAGAAATAAGACTGCTCTGCAAATAGGCTGTTAATCACCCAAAACGAAATGTTAATCCTGTTAACCTACTACCAGTGTTTAAATCTTGTTACCTTAATGTCATAGCAATAATTAAAAAAAAGATAAACCTTTTTGCATTCTCAAAACATTTTTCTTAGAGAGCTATTCATTGGTCTCAGAAAATGCTGTGTATTTGCAAAGTAGAAGCCTGCTTTCATCTGTGTGTTTCCAGTAAAGCTGAGCTTTCTCTAACTGCTTCTTTTCCTCCCTTTCAACTTACAATAGGCTACCTTCCAAGAATCTGCTAACAAGTGCTAGCAAAAATCAAGACCTCTCCTGAAACTGAAGTACATAGACTAGTCCCTAAAATCAATTTGTATTGTAGTTTCAAATCATCTTTAACAACCCAGACAAATGCAAATAAATGCAATCAGTTTATATATGCGGGACTGCGTCAGTAGCATTCATTATGCTTTCAATAGAACTATCAGAGGGATGTGAACAGATGTGAACAGTTCTTGATATTAAGTTTACAAAGTTGTTTAATAATTTCTATTCATAAGTATTTAAATAAAACAGACTATATATGAAACATAGGACTCAGGTAGTAATTTTTTGTGAAATTAAAATTTGTACTTTGGGTTATTAAAATTCCCTCTCCCTGTGCATTATTACTAAATTTCAGCATTTACTTAAAATTTGTTCTGATTTTTTCCAGTAGCATGACTAGCCACAATTTATTTGGAAGCAAAATGGAGAATCCTCCTCTGTCTCCTATTAGCATTTGCCAGAGAAGGTAATAGGTTATTCTAGAAATAAATTAATGATTTCCATAGCAATGAAGGCTTTGAATGTTCAAAACAGGCTCTATCCAACTCTGCAGAGTTTTTTCTTTTATAAATATTTTAGCATATTTTGTTTTACTCTGAAGCATAGGAACTTGGAATCCTTGATCATTGGCTAGAACACTGCATTATGAGGGGCAGCATTGAAAGTTTTACAATCTATTGCCTCCAAGCTTTTTCAAAAGCCTAGAGCATATATATAATTGTTAGATATTGATTAGGCAGGGCACAAATGTCTGCTGTTGTTGACATTGTTATTGTTATTAGTATTAATGCTTGCTTTATTCTGTCTATAGAAGTCAGAATTGTATAAAAGTTGTATTAAAGATACTTATTTTTTTAGCATAGTGAATAAAAGACACATGTATTCTTAGTCTGTTTTTTATGACAATCTTCAGCTAAAATCTATGCTGTTCAGATAAATTAAGCCTTGTTTTTTTCTGCTTTTAGAGGTTTGCACACTGTGCAAATATATTAATATGGATTAAATGGACTTTTGAGGCATATTCACCAAGCCCACTAATTCACATTCACATCTCATCTTTCCCAATCAACACTGGTTTAAGTGTCAAATAATCCTGTTGCATGGACCAAGATGCATCATATGCCCATGATGGATTGCCTTTGGAATTAAATTACAAACTTAGGTACTTAAAATAACAGAATCATAGAATGGTTTGGGTTGGAAGGTGTACCTGACCCTAAAAATCTCGGGGGCTATACTTCGAAAGCCCTCGGTTTATTAGGGCGATACAAGGATGAGGAACAAAAGGACGCTCAATTCTTTCTGCTGAATTCTGTTTAATCCAAGTCCATTCTTAGGCAGAGCGTGGGGGAAGGGAAGGGTGCAGGTAGCTCGCCTACCAGCAGAAAGGAAAGAGCACGGGCCCAGGTGAGTCCTGGGTTTTTGTCCCCAGGGACAGGGGGACCCTGGGAAGGGACCCCTGGCCAATGGGACTACAGGAACAGACTACCTTTCAGGAATAGGGGTGGGGGGAAGAGGGGCCGACCACCACGGGTAGTGTGGGGGAAATACAGCTACTTAGTGCAACCTTTATATAAACCCAGTGCAACTAGAGAACCCCATGTAAACATCAGATATAGTTCACCACAACAGGAAGGGACTTTCAAAGATCATCCAGTACAACCCTGATATTGCTGTCACCCAGCCTGACATTGAACATTTCCAGTAATGGGGCATCCCCAGCTTCTCTGGGCAGCTTGTTTTAGTGTCTCATCACCCTCACAATAAAGAATCTCTTCCTTATATCAAACCTAAATTTTCACGCTTTCAGTTTAAAACTGTTTGCCCCTCTCTCTGTTGCAACAGACCCTGGTGAAAAGTTTTTTTCCATCTTACTTATATAAACCCACTTTTACATATTCAAAGGCCAGATAAGTTGTCAGAAACTTCTCTTCTCCAGGCTGAACCATCTCAGCTCACTCAGTAATTCTTCAGAGCAGAGATACTCGACCCTTCTGATCATCTATGTGTCACTCTTCTGGACCAGCTCCAACAGGTCCATATTTTGTACTGTATCTGCATGCAGTAGTCCGGGTCACATCTCACATGAGCAGAGAGAAGAATAATCTCCCTCAACCTGCTGGCCACACTTCCTTTTATGCAGCCTGGGGTATGATAGCCTTTTTGGGCTGCAACTGTATATTGCTGGCTCATGTGCAATTTTTCTGGTTACTGGTGGATGAAGAAGTCTTTTCAAGTACTTCATTTTACTTATGCAGTAACCGCAAAGATGGAAAATGAAATACAGAGTCACAACAAAATGCTTTTCAATGCAAAATGGATTAATGAGATGGGGAATTCGTGCCAATTTGAAAAGAGCACAGTATGGGGAAGATGAACAGGACACATATTTAGACATTTCAAAAAGGAAGAAATATTCTGCATGAAAATCAGGCCATTTCACTTCATGGTACACCTCGGTGTTTGGCAGTCTAGACACAAACTGGAGGGTTTGGAAATCTGCTAGAATGTAAAGAAATAACCTGCATATTTCCTTATGTTTTTCCTTTGTTTTGAAAAAGACCACAGCATTCAGTGTTAGCCAAGAATAGTCTTCCTATTTCATGGATTCAAAAAGTGGTGATATGGTACTGGAGAAAGACATCTGGCACAGGATGTAGAAAGCCTATTTTGGAAGCTCAAAAAAGAATAGAAAAAGGAATTGTGTAATCCATGGGAAAGCTAATCTTACTATGCATACTTTTTGTTTCTTAGCCAGCTTTCTTATTTCTGTTCTTATGCTTCTGACAACATGTTGTAAAACTGAAATATCCCACAGAAAATTTTGAAATTTTGCATGAGTCTCATTAAAAGTTATTCCTTCCGAGGCTCCATAATCCTCAGAACTTGTTTTGAATCTTATTACAAAGAATTCTTCTTAATTATTTCTGATTAACACACTTTAGTAACCTCTTGCAAGAAAAGTCACATCCAAAAATACTCACAGATTTTGGTTCTAACTGGAACTGGATTTTGATTATGTTTTACACTTCAAGTGTTCTGAAAACAAAATACCTTCAACTGAGTGCATGGAGAAGAGGTTCGATACTGTGTTGTTAGCTTCCAAGGAGCAGTATCTTCAGGATAAAAGCAAATATGTCAAAATGCGAACTAAAAAAGCCTAGTTGCCTTACCCCTATGATGGGCAGACGAATGATAGCAGTATTATGCCATGCTATTAGCTACTTCAGTAGTTGTAACAAAACGACTAGCTGTTAACTAATCTCATTTTACTTAGACTACCAAAGCTTCTTCAGACCTTAAGTAAGTTCTCAGTAGTATTTAATAAAAATTACCACTGTGGCAAAAACTTTCAGTGTCTTAAAAGAGTATGTTAATTTGAAACTATTTTGGGCTCATTTTCAGAATGTGTTAAATAATTATATTACTTCTTTAGCTTCATCTCTTGATTTCTTTTTCCTCTTTATTCTTTTTCCCTTTTTTTTTCTTTCTCCTTTATATGTTAATTTGTAGTACAATACACACGAAAGAGAAGTTGAATTGTCAACAGTTGTCTCATTTCAAAGAGATTGCTCCACCTAGTGCCACATTCAGATACCACTTTAAATCTATCTTGTTCAAAGTAGAACTAAACAATTTTCATAGCCAAAATAATTAATATTTATTGTTTCCTGCTAAAAAAAAAAAAAATTTAACAAACAGGAATTTAACAAACAGGTTAATGTGGCATCTTAGATATTATACAAAAGCAAGTTTAAATATACATTCTCCTTAAATGAGCTGGATTTGCATAATAGCTTTTTTGTCTGCATTTAATTCTAGGATTCTCTGATTCCTGATGCTCTTGCTATGAACAGTTGCATGGAATAGTCTGCTGGAGGAAAAGATTCATCATTAATTCTCTAAACTATCATACTATATTTTATTTAGGAATGTTTTAGGACTTTAAATACATACAATGCAGGGAATTGCTCCTATATGTCCAACAAAGACGGTTCAGTAGTTCAGTAGTTATGTGCAAGATATTTAGGAAACTTGGGTTGTGGAAATCTAATATATTTGAGCAATGGCAATCCAAATATTAATGTTTTAAAGTTTTCATTGTTTTTAAAGTGCTTACCTATGTATTAAGTAATGGTAAAAAATTTTTTCCCTTAACTAATTGTAAATTAACTAATGTTAGAACAGTTTGTTTCCTCACCCCAGATTTTACCATGACATTTGATAGTTTGTCAAAAACCTTTACCAGTATAATAAATCATATTCACTTGCATATAAAAGCACTTACCTGAAAACCAAAACACACAAAGAGAAAAGTTGCAATACCTATATTTTATGAGCTGCTAGACCTCAGATCTGCAATAAACTATGCAAGGAGAGTGCAACAAACCCCATATTATTAGCATACTCTTTAATTGTCTGGGGAAAGAAATAAAGAATTCTTTAATTAGGTTTGCAAACAATGTTGAAGAGAATGTGGAGCAGAACTGGGAACAGGAAAAAGCAAAGGGAGCTAGGAAATATTAGCAATATGAAAATATAAAATACTGGGACTAAATAACCAAATGAGATTCAAAATGTTGGGTAAATAATTTAAGAAATTCCTTCTGTAAGAGAGGTCTTATTAGCAAGTGAGAAGGATAAGAACATACACACTTCTTATCAGTTTTAAGTGTCATTTCCAGTGCCATTGCCAAGATTCAAGTTTCATAATTAAATTCCTATTTAACAAAGATGTCAACTAGTTTACTTAGTGATTATTATTTAATTGATGACTAAAACAGCAGCTTATTTAAAGCCTCAGTCTCTTTTATAGTAAGGTATCGTTTAGGCTGCTAACTTTTCATCCCACTAGGATCACCCCTTTGGCAAAAGGGCAATTCACTGTATGTTTAAACCTGTTTTCCCATTGTATCGTCTGTTTTATAACTCAGTGATGTGATTACCACACAAAATTTTTTTAAATTAGCTGTTTTCTTCCCTTTTTTATCTTTTTTTTTCCTCCCATCCTCTTTCTTTAGTTTTTAGCTTCCTGTAGTTGTGGTCAAGCCATCACCATGAACATGCCTCCCCTCAAAGCAAAATTTTCCAACATATATTTATGTCAGGAGAGAGCAATAACTTTTTTCCTCCATAACAAGTCCTTGAAAAGTGCCACTTCAATGCAATGTGTAAAAACACAGACAAATAAGAACTTAACAAGCAGACAACTCAACATATTCTTTTTAACGCAGTCACACGATTGAGTTCCTCTCTTTCTGATTTTCTCTTTATATGAGTAAGAGCTCTAACGAGAAGATACTCATATGAACAAAGGAGGGTTAAAGAATGATTTTTTTCCTTCCCAAACAAAGCCGTAGCTACAAATATAGTTTTCAATATTTTTTGAGACATGTTTCACAACTTCTGCTGAGCAAAGAGTTTGTAGCAAAGAGTTACAGACCACAAGACTATGGCCCATGTAGCTCAGCATCTTCTGCAGCAGAGGCACTTCAGAATGAGTGTAAGCTCAAGCTGCCATTTGTCAGCCATTAATGAAGTTCTATCTAGTGTCCACCTTTAAGAACAGCAGTTTTTGGAAACACCCTGAGTATCCTGTGAACTATAGTAGCATCTCTGCTCGACTCTGAGGCTGATGTCTCTGGTTTTCATCAAGAAGAATCCAAGAGGTAACTCAAACAGAAAGAAATAGATTTCCTTTCCTTCAGTTTGTGGCCATCACAACTAGTCCACCATCCTGTTCCACTTCAGGGCAGCAATGAACAGCAGAAAAGAACGAGAAGATAGTTATCTAGAGATAGCAAATATTTTAATAAGATTTGTTTTGGAACACATCGTGATCTGAAACTCCCTTGCAGTAACTTGAAGTTTGAGTTATATATGTTCAGAAATATAAGTTTCAAAAAGAGGTTTATTCGTTTCCAAAACCTCAGGATTCTTTATGCAGGTAATTTTTTAATTCTTTTTACTATATCCAAATTATCTGCAAAAGACTTGGAATTTTATAAGTTAAATTATTATTCGCAACTTTGCAAACTGCTTATGACCACTACTTGGGGTTTATTTGTATTTTCTTTGTTAGTCTTTCATGTTCAACTACTTTAAATAAGGAAAGAGAGAAAAGAAGAAATCAGAGCACTTAAAAACTGGAAAATGCTTCAGGGTCATAAAATATGTTCATATTGTTAAATTCAATGTCTGAGATATTCTCAGTAAAACTGGGACAGGTTGCCAATTAGTCACTCTAACCTAGGCAGATTACTATGTTCTATACATGAATGAAAGGATTGCAACAGAAATCTTTTATTATAGGCACCATAAAAGATAGATTATCCTAGAGTTTGAATTGAAAGATGTGGGAATGGATATCTAAGTGATGATGATACTTTTGCTTTTTCATTCAGAACATCACAATTATGTTCTATATGACTCCAGCAACATTTTAACCAGCTGAACAGAACTGTGAATTAAAGACAAAATGCTTAGTTATTTGAGGGTTGGCTCTTTTTTTTCATTTCTGTGATTAAAATTCATTCTCTTCAACTCAGTCCCTCAGCTAAACCTTGCAGACTTTCCAAGATAATAGAAGTGCTTCAGAATAAAGAGCAAAATCTTCTGAGTAAATCCACCCATTTGAAAGAAGATTGCTGTTTGAGCATCTTGAAACCTGTCTGGATTAATGAGAGTTGGTGGCGTGAAAGAGATACCAGGAATTTTTGTGTTGGAAGCAAGAGCCTACAATGTCTTCAACAGCAATCCTTCTGTTTCTCATTAAGCCTCTTTCCATTCTCATGTGACAGGTGAAGAAATCACTGCCTTGCACCTTTTCAATTTTCATATAAAAACTTCCGTTCAGAAGATAAGTGCTACACATTCTATCTATGACTTAAAAACTGCACAACACACTGGTACTAATAACTGCACTTGACAGCAGAAATATAAGCTGATTGTTGATAAACAGAGGACTTAATGAAATACTCTTATCTGAATTGCTATAGCATTACAGAAATGGGAAATAAAGTAGATATTCTTTGTAAATGGGGTCTCTAATTTTTAGATTCATTGTCTCCATTTTTCATAATCCTCAACAAATTAATATTAGAGATCTGCTGTGTGGTGAGAGAGTTTCTTTCTTTTATGTAGATTATTTTTCTCAGGGTAAGCTTTTTTGCTTACTGAGGAGTAAGACAGCAGAAATCTTACAGCTCCAGAATTTTGCTCCGCATGTGAATTTAGGCAAGAAATGTGAGAAAATACTCACATTATCACTTCACAAAAATCCAGAATATAAAGGGATGATGTAAGTTTGCTTTGGACAAAGCCCACAAGAGAAAAAGAAGAGAAATATGCACATTCTTCAGGAATTTACTATAGATAGGAAATTGCTGTAGGTAAAGAGGTCAAAACAGAACCTTAGTCCAAATGTGAAGATTGAGATATGGCAGTTGCTTTTAACTTTACTTGATTGAGAACTGGGAATTTTGGTTTAAACATTCCTGTATAGATATGTGAGTGTTTAAGACAAACTGTTTAAGCTGTCATTATCATCAGTTGAAACATACTCTGTTCCATTGATAGTGCCAAGGGTGGTGTCAACTTGAATAGGTGCCTAATTTTGGTCAATTTAATATTTCTCTTTTTAGAGCTGAATTATTGTGCAGTCCAAGTTTTAATTAAATCAGTAATAAAATTTCTAAATAAATTATTCTGTTTCTAGAAATTATTATGTTACTATGACTTTTGAAGATCTTTTATAATTTTCCCCTGCCTTACTTATCTATCCTTGCTTTGCAGTGGGATGGACCTCATTCTTGTATGCTGTGGTACTCCAGAGCACACAGGTTTGTGAGAGAATGTTTATTGTCGCTGTGGCTTCTGCTCGCCTCAAGTCATAGTGATGACTTTGCTATTTGTCTTTGGTTTGCATATGGAAAAGAAATCCCCGAAGTCCCTTTGTATCCTCCATCTGGGAAGGCAAACCACTGGGGTTTTTTGAGCCTACACTAAGATGACTGTGTATAATAAAACTCTACTAATTAAGTCATATATCATGGTTAGCTCTGATGTATTTTCTGATAATATCCAAAACACTCTATTCTATCCACTCATTGTAGCAGAATAAATAGAAACTTTCCAAATCCTGTCAGGGCTCTAAAAGCACACAGCTGTATAGCTCACTTCACAGACCTCAGAACTCCACATTTTCTTTGCTCCCCGAGGTCTATCAACACTCAGGGCTGAGCTGGCCTGAGGTGCGCTTGTCATCTGCTGTTAAATTGCCATTTGTCTTTCCTGAACCGGATCTTGAAGCTTTCTCTGAGCTTACCTGGCCTCTGTCTGATGAGGTGTCAATGGGACTGGTTGCCCCCACTACCGTGCTCTGCTCTCCTGTGCTGTGTTTATGGGATTACTGCCATGCTGTTCTGGGGGCACTCTAAGCTCCCAGCTCGTCTTCCCCTGGAGTAGCCTCCCTCTTACAGCTATGTCCCCAGGTACGTGAGTCCATATCTACCAGTATGTGTTCATAAACATAAGAAATACCCTTGAGATGTACAGAAAAATGTGTATATTTTATGTACAGAAGTAGATAAGGTTAAAGTTAAATGCAGGTTCAAGATTGCATCCATCAATTGGAAATCTCTTTCCTTCCTTCACTTTCTGAAAGCACCCTCTTCAGTGTCTTCACACTTCCACACCAACTATCATTTTGAAATATTCAGTTTAAGACTTTAAATGCTCCTACCTGTAATAGCAATTTTGTGCCCGACTTTTGAAAATGAAACTGTACAGAGACTATTATCAACCTTCAGACACGGCCAGCTGAATGTAAGTTGGTAAGGTGACAATGATGCTTTTACTATTTCTCCTGCCCACATTCATACCACTGCCTTACAGATTTTTCTTCTTTTGTCTTTTCCTTTTTTTTTTTTTTTTAAGAGATTGTATGCCACTACTGTATTTCAGAGTCAACCATTTTGCCACTTGGGGTTTTCTTCAGTTTGCTAATATAACCTATTTGACAGGTTTCCATGTGTCACCCAGCTTTCTGCCAAATGTGGTGTTTGGTGTATCCTGCTTGCCGTGCACTTCAGTTGTAGCAGAGTTTAAGTTATTTGCAAGGAAAAGCACTGGAAAAGGAAACAGCTGAGGCATTGTACAGTCAGCCAGGAAGAGCGGATGGAAGAGTTACTTATCTGCCTCATTCTCCCTACATGGTTTTGTGACATACATGGCAGAAATTAAGAATTAAATTGCATCTGCACAAAGATCGACAAAAGGTTGATTTATGATAATAAATGCACATAATTACTACATTCTCGTGGAATACCCCATCTGACATAGTATCAGGTAAATTATTTGATGGGAGCAGTAGAAGAAATTATTCTATTGAAAATAAGGCTACCATTTTGAGACTGATAGAAGTGTGGAAGCCCAACAACATCTCTACTCTCAGATGTTGCACCCAGACCACACAGTTTTGCCTTTCCCTCTTTTCTTTTTCCTTTTTGTTGGCTTTTTTTTTTTTTTTTTTGGCGGGGGGGCGTGGGGAGCAGTGGCCCGGGTAGGGGTGAGGATCTGAGGCTTTCTTGTGTGGAGAGTTCTGTTCTTCTTTGGCTTTTAGCCATAGCCTTGTTGGAGCCTTAAATACTTACCTGTACACAGAGCACTGTAACTGACTCACACAGAAACAAGACTTAATTCAATCCAACTAGGCAATACCCCTGGATTAACTTTCAGCTACTTTTGTTGATCTTTTCTTCCTTATTTATCTCTGTGTCTTTTTGCCCCCCTCATGCTATTCTACAATGCTGCCTCTGTTTGGGCTCACAGGAAAGACAGACTTGCTGGATGCATTGATGCCAAGGAAATGGTTACCTTAGCAACAAAATAAAGGTGAAAGCTCTCAGAATTATTTTGCTAATCAATGTAATTTCTATTCCCAGCCTTAGACAAAGCAAAAACAAAGGCATGAATCCACAAATTATTGTGTTGCCACATCTTCTCACATATCTTGAAAAGCTACATATCAATGTTACTAGTACAAATTTCAATATTTTAAAAGTATTTTAAATAAGATTTCTCATGTCTGAAAACAGTTCTATAATTAATTTTCACCACTTTGCTACTAAAAAACTAACAAAGCCTATAGTAAGTACATTTGTGCAGCACTCTGTTCACATTCTATACAAATTACCATGAAAAAGATCACCGCAGATAAGGACTGTTTTGTGCTCTATGCCTAGGAACAAACACACTTTCTAGTATCAGGGTATTTTATAATTTTCACTACTAGCTATGAATCTTGCTTGTCTAAGGACAAAATTTAAAAAACAATAAATAAAGGGTTATTTTTCCATTTTGCAGGTTTTGCAAGTGGCTATATTCTTAGAAATTATGGGGGAGATATTCCTATCCTGTGCCTTTTACGAAGATCATTTATGACAGGTATGAGTTATAAATATGTTTCCAAAAGGAGAAAAACTAAGGAAAAATATTTTTTCAGAGAAACTATAAGTTATGCATAAAACTAGGGGTTTTTCCCTAAAATTTTTACTTACTATATGTGTTTTATAACAGGAAAATGATCCCTAAAAATGACATCTTGCAAACTCACACAAGACGCCATTAGATTACTGCTGCTTACTCTGCTGCTGAAGATGAACTTCTAGCAATGCTCATTTGCTTCTTCACTCAAACTCTGTCAGCATGATATTTCCTCAACTTATTGCTGGATGTACAAGAGGAAAAGCAGCCTGGTTTCAAGGGAGTAGGTGAAACATTCTTATACATCTTGTAGATTTAATAACAGATGCAAAATGCATAGATTGTTTCTGCATTTCCTTTAAAGAATTTAAGCCTCTGATAAAAAGGCCAATCTGATACAGATACTCTAAACTGCAGGGCTTTATGTGCTGTAATATAGAATGTTGAGATGCCATGTCTGGGTTTGAAGGATAAGATATAAAGACACCTTTGAAAAGGGAAAAAGAAAAGTACCTTTCACACACTTCAAAATAAAAAGATGAAATCTTAGAACTGAATATTTTAAAAATGAAGATGCAAATCTTATCGAAGTCTAGGCTTTTTTTCTTATTTAAAACTTTGTACAAATTTAAATAAAATCAAAAACTTTTACATTATTGGGTAGATTCGAAAAGTATTCTTCCAAATAGGATTCTTAGGTTCTGTTTACTGCACCTCATTGCATTGGAAGATTTTTATTAAGGGTTGTAATGAATATGTTCTAGTTAGAACATAAGTCATGTATTTTTGGAAGGTATACAATGACTATGCATTAAAAAAAAATATTTGAGCATCACTTGCAGAATTCCCTCTTTGCTGCAAAATTTTATTTCTTCCCTAATTTGCATTACAATTCTGTTGTTCAGCTCCTACTCAACAAAATCTTTTTGGGGATGTTGTTTCTATCATCTCCATTCTGTAGCATGGAAATCAAGAATCTTCTATTAAGAAGTTAGGCAAAGGTTAACATTGCATAACAGTATTGGTATTTGCCATTGCAAGTAGTTATGAAATCAATACACATTCTTTATACACTCATAATATGAACTAACAGGAATGTTTTGGGATATTTCTGATTGTATTATCACTCTTGTTAAGATCACTGTTTCGCTATAGGAAATCTCCTGGACTTTGCTGCCTGATGTGCTTTGGGCTCATGTCCTGAGGAGTTCTCAATGTGATCAGTGGATTCCTTAAATACTAAATTAGCTACCCTTTAATACCACATCTAGTGGGCTTCAAGTATTAATAACCTTACAGTCTACTGGTCTAGGGATAATTTAAAGCTAATCTGAAATATCTACCCCTGAAATACATCCCAGACTCACTCCTAGTGTATTGTATTCCTTCCTATACACACACAACTTCCGTATAATGTTATATGAGAGGGCACATATTGACCCCATTGGTAAAATGCATACATCTCATCAAAGGCAGAGTATAATCCCATATCATTTTATTCACCCCATCACATTGTACAAGAGAAACTAAAAGAAAAATTAATCAAGCCACTCCAAAAATTTCCCAGGACACTGTGATGACTGTTCATTGCAGTCTTTAGTTTTGTATTAATTGATTTAGATTGATTTCAGTGATCTGGATTGAGAATCTGATCTCAGACTCTAAATTTTGGAAAACTTCTAAATATTTTAATTGACTTGTCTGGGGTTTTTTTATCACTCTTAGATTTTTCCTCATTCATTTTTGTATTGCTATACTAGCATCCAGAATCCCTTAAAATTTCAGCAGATATGAGACCATAAAATACGACCAGAAGAGGTTAAAAAAAAAAAAAAGGACAATTGCAAGCACACATAGTTTTAAGAGAATGGGTGTCAATTAATCAATGTCTAGCCACATTAAAAGGATGTGTGAGAAATTGCATTTAGGTCTGGTGAAAGTACATTAGAAGTCCAACAACATTTTTTCCTAGCTCTCTCTGTGTGATTCTCTGAGAGTTAGAGCTGCTAAATTGGATCAAAGTGCAGCCAAACCATGCATTGTTTGTCCAGGTCTCACAAAGAAATTTCCTTTACTTATAACCATATGGCCTGGTATTATAAAGCCATTACCCTTGCAGAACGTGGATAACATTACATTTACTAGCCCACTTTCAAGGTCACAAAAGAAATGCTAACAAAAATAAGATGCTCCAAATTATGTATAAAGTTGTGGGGTTTTTGTTAGCAAATTACAAGATTAATAACTTTTCTATTTTACAGAGAACTCTTGCTTTATGGTTTCAATTTTTGTGATTAAAAGATGCTTGAAAACTATACAGCCCATCCATTAAACAGCACAGGTGATGCAATTCTGATACATCCAGGGCTCTAAAAATGCCTTCAGATATTCAAAGAAAAAGACAAATAGCCAAAATTTTCTACAGGTGTATAAGAATATATTTACAGAAAATTCATTCATATAATAATTCTATACAACCCACATACAGATTATATTTCATGGTGAAAGTGAATTTATTATTTGGAGGTCAATATGCATAGATAGAAGCTATAAAAATATAAAAACGTCTTTTTATCAACAATATGACTTTGAAAAATCTCCTAGTAAAAGGCTGCATTGGTTGTTGTACCTCATACATCAGGATAATTCCTTTTCTATGAAGGTGTAGAAATTGTAGAGAGTTTGCCTATTATAAGAACATTAATGTCAAGAGCTGAGCTGCTGTCATAATCCTTGGTTCCTTCATGTGCATGGACACCCGGACCAGCTGAGATTTTGTCAAGGTATAGCTAGATCCCTGAGAGGATCAAAGCCTATTTTCAGTAGGAAGAATACCTCTAAAGCTAAGGAAATTCTGAAACTAAGGTTTCAGTACAAATGTGATTCCTCAAGTTCATTTGCTTTAAATTAAAATATCCGCTAGGAAAATCTACTGTGTTTTATGTTTTGGAGTAATAGAGGAACTTGAAAATTATACTGGAAGCATTCATCCAAATCCTTTCATGTAAATTAGAGACCTGTGCACACTGTATCTGTCACAATCAGTCTATGTTTGTTTGTCAGGTACTCCTATATTCATATGATGAAATATTGTCTATAAACCCTTCTCTTTTGTAATGCTTCAAATGAAGCACTGTCAACAACAAGGCTCACCAGAGGTGTGTGTTTTAAAAAGATCTGTGATTTTCTTAAATAATCTCTCACACAAAAAATGAAAACCCCAAACAAAATCCAAAATGGAAACAAAATAAACAAAAAATATAAATTAGTCTGAGCCTATATTTTCCCCTGTTGGATTTTTGTTTGTTTGTTTCTGTTTGGTTGGTTTATTTTGGTTTGGGGGACTTTTTACGTTTAGGAGACCGTCTACATTTGAAAGTAATACATGTTTTTTCAGAGATAATACTGAGTATACCAGTAATTGTGGTTGCGCAGCCTCAAGGCTGCTTGTCATTGCTTTGTTTCAAATAATTGATTCCTTGTTGAGAGAGTTCCCACGGGGATATTGTTTTAACTGGTATAGATTTTCAAGGAGTGATAATGGTGACATGGAAATGGCATACATACAAGTATAAGATTCAGAGAACTTACTAAGGGAAATGTCATAAGAGCAACACAGATAATGGGAGAGGAAATGCAGAGATGTATTTAGACACCATGTTGCAGATAGCACCCAGTACAGCAAAGCACATTATGCAGGAAAATTGGAGCTTATGTTTCCAAAGTGAAAGAGAGCAGTGATCACATTAAACAGGACATTATTTTAATCTGCCTTGTTACTTTCATGTAAATAGATCACTGTATCAGGTCAGATACAGAAGTGATGTCTTTTCTGAAAATAAAACCACTCTTGTTCTCTTCAAAAGATAACTCTTCAGGAGAACACAATTACTCTTTTTAAAAGTACTTCTAATTTTTGCACTACAGGATTAAATTTATAATAGCAGTCTTCCAAGCCTTTGTTGAAATTGAATTGTGCCAATTGATCACTATATTAAGTTACTTTAAGATGTTAAGAATTTTTTATTGGCAGAAATAAAGATAAGGGCTAACTTTCCATAAGCAAGCTTTTTTTTTTTCTGCCGAAAAGAGAGGAATTCCTTTGGCATGTTTAAAAGGTTTATAATTTTTCTTAGACCACAGTCCGTGTGAAAGCGCTCTTGGTGTCTCGCTAGATGGCGAGCACAGCCCGCAGAGCCCAGCCCCGCAGCGACAGACCTGGTCACAGGGGCGGGCACGGCCTGCCAGGGCCGGTCCGGCAGACTCTGCTCTCAGGAGGGCATCAGGTCCTCTATGAGTCAACACTTATGTGCCAGCGTTAAAAACAGTGGCCTCAACTTGGACTGTGCATTTTACAGGCAGAAATTCAAAGTAATCTGGGTAGTTTTCTAAGCATGAGGAGCCTTTTTGTTTTATCAGAGTAGCTTTGAGTTTTCACTTAACTGTAAAAGCTGCCAAGACTCCTAGCACTTTGAATGTACACTCAAGTGCATATAAAATTATTATTTTCTTCTTGGTCTCATGATGGCAGTGATTATAAGTGTATTTCTAAGTAACAGTGTTGGTGAGAAATTGTGGAGCTACTCTCAGAGCCAGAGTCCAGATAGTACATTAAATTACTTTGTTTTGCAGGACATTTAATTGTGAAGTGTGTTGTCATCATAAGTATAGGCTTCAGCTCAGCAAAACACTGACCCATGGACATAAATGTCTTGTAAAATCAAAAACATTAGAGAAAAAGAGGAATGACCGAACAGCTGAACTAGGTGTTCTGTTACCCTTCATTGAGTGTGGTTTTATGTCTTTTCAATCATGTGGCAAACAGCTACTAAGAAATTTATAGCTAAATGAAATTTTTGTTTTCTGATTGAAAAATCTTTGACCAGTGTGCTTTCAGCTTAACAGCATGGTACAAATATTTGGGATATGACCTCTCTCGGAGCCTTTTATATCATGGTCAATTGTTTTCATCATAATTTATCTGAAAGTATTTTTGACATGGTTCACATGAAGGAAATTTGCTGGCAAGACATATGATTTGGCAGGCCTGTGAAGGCCACATCTACATTATTCTGTTAAAAGGCACCAAACACCTGATACTAATTTTCTTAGCTATCCACACCATCTAAATTTTGGCAGCTGTTACACTGAAGACAGCCTTGGGGTTGCTTGGCTCCAGAGCATAACAACCATCTTTCTTCGAGGATTATTGATCAGAATATTCACTCTTTGTGCAATATGGTTAGCCTTGAAGAGCAGTGAAAGGTTATGGTGAAAAAGATAAAAGACATATATGCTCAGGACAAGGTGAAAGCAACTGCTTTCATGAGACAGAGGAAAAAACTTCTGAGGGTAGAAACAAAAATGCTGCAAGTGGTGCTCAGAAAATAAATTACTGCATAGCACATGCCTCTATGTGACCACAAGTAACTATGGCTTACAAGGAAGAGGAAGGGAAGTGAAAAGCAGCAGTGAAATAGCTGGCACATTTGGTCACCTGTGGCTGGACATCCTCTTATCACTGTTACATGACCAGGAAGCAGAAAACTTGGTGTGACTATACCACACCACCCAGCTATGATCAAGGTCACTACCCAAATCCAGGGAGCTAGGGTTACAAAATTTAGCAACAATGAACTTCCATCTTCAGAGGAGACTCCCTTGACTCTTATTGTCAGACAGCCATAGGATGAGAAACCAGAACTAAGGTGTAACCAGACTTATTTTACCTAGGGCAGTGATACATAAATCCTTACCTGAAGTTCATACTTTCTCATTAACTAGACAAAGAAGAAGAAATTGCACTTCTCTCCAGCTCAGAAATGCATCCTTGAGAGAAGGAGCACAGCTGTTGCCTTTCCCAAAGGCAAAAATCCTGTGGAACAGTTCAGCACTTGGGCAAAGGCCAGATAACTCACAAAATATGTTCACAAAAATGCCGAAAAACATTCCCATTGACTACACTTGTATAAATTGTGTGATCACTCTATAAATTGTATCCATCTCCTAGCATCAAACATAATTACTGATAAGTGCATCTGGTTGCTACCAAAAAACCCATATTATTCTGATGTGTGGTACTGCCTTGTATTTTTGGCATCAAGAAATTTGCAGGAAATAATAAACCTTAAGCTTAACTGTCTACTATGAAACTTAACAGGTTTCTGCTCTAGCAGTAAATCTTTCTATATTTGTTTTTAAAAAAAATTATATATGGTATATTAAACAACCTAAATTCTTCAACAACTGACTACTGAAGCTAGAGTTTTCTGTTAGATCAAGAATGTTCAGTAGTCTCATTTGTTCTTACGAACTGACAGAAGCTTTCAAGGCAGAACCCTAAATAGTCTTACAAAAAGCAGTTTTAAGCTTTTACTCAGAGATATTACGATTAAAATATTCCAGACTGATGCTAAGCACTTTGCACAGAGCACATGCATTGGTATCTATATGAAGCTGAGGGCTGATAGAGATGTCTCTTGAGGAATACACTTGTTACCCTAAATCGGTACAACTGTTACTGTAAAAAGCTTTATATATAAAGGCAAGGGATAAATGCCTTGAACATTTGTTTCTTTCCTTTTAGTATATTAGCAGGAATGTTCAGTTAAAACAAAGGGAGGATTATTGAGGAATACATCTGGTTCGGGTAGTGGTACATGTCTTTGCAAGCTGCAGATTGAGATGCGGATGAGCTTGGTGTGGGAGCCTGAGACAAGAGGCCATGAACTGCCAGCCCTCTGGTTAACAAATGGCACAAAGAAGGAAGTGCCAGCCAGGTGGATGGACACTGGGAGACACAGCAGGAGCTGAGGACTCAAGAGGAAAAGTGAGACTTGAGCCTGGGTAGATTGTGAGGGTATAAAAGCCCAGGTGTTCCTTTGTTGGGGGTCTCTCTGCAGAGGCACCAGCCCAGGCTACTGCACTGTGAATAAATGGCTTTATGACGTGAGTCATCTCAGACTTTGCTATGGGAAACCTGGGGTTTAACCAGTCGGGAAAGCTGGTCTGACTGTGAGTGGGGTGTATGGGGTACCTGTGGGCTCACTGAAGCTGCAGAAGGGACTTTGGTCCCAGCAGTGAAAGTCTCTGCTACTGGTAGACAGACAATCTCATGAATGGTCAGACTGGGAATTTTCCTTAGCACTTCTATCCCCTTACTCTGAAGAGCGAGTTCTCACTTAAGTCTTACAAAAACTCAGACATGACTTTCACCCTGTATTTATTTCTTTTCTAGTAGCAGTATACATATTTTCACTGGAAGGAAAAGCATCAGTAAAAATTAAAAATGAAAAATGAAATTATTTATTTTATTATTTGAACAAGTAGCCTGGTAATGGCAATGTATTACTCTGTAGAAGCCTAAATTTTATCTATTTTTTTTGCAATTTCTAGCATAATTTACGCAAAATTTTGCTCAGGGTTCATGTTAACCTAAAGAAAATTCTCATAACCTCTTTTTGGTCTAGGGTTATTTGTAGCTTAGTGTTCCCATTTCCTTGTCATTAGTATGGATTGCATGGTATTTTTCAGGTCACTGGATTTTCAAATAACTGAAACACCAGACTCCTAGCCTTGTAAGTCCTAATGCTTACAAATTGCCAGCAGTGATCTGCCTTCTAAACTGAAAGTCTAGCTGATTATAGCCCTAACAGTACATTTAATCTAAAGTCTTTGGATCTCAAATCCAACCAAAATCAAGCTGGGTTATTTTCAGAGGAATTGTTCAAGTACAGTTTGTGCTGATTGTGTTTCCCTTGATCTTGGTCAACTCCATCTAGAAAGCCTGATAGCAGAGTAATCTGATACCCTTTTCCAAGTTAAGTACATGAGAAGGGTTAGGATCCTTTCCAAGAAATTATAAGGATCCCTCAAGCTGGCAAAACTTGCTCTTCGTCAGTAGAGAGGGGAATAAAAAGAGCTAACTTATAGTTTTAATTAGAATAAGAGAAATTATATTTGTTCCAGCAAATGAGTAATGAACTAATTCTCAGCCCAAAGCTGAAGATTTCACCAGGAAAGTGGAATCTTTTCTGCACCGTGTTACTGATGCTCAAGATCAGAACTTCTGGTTGGCTCTCCCTTGAGACAGATACCTCAACAGCTTCTGAAAGCCTCAGAATGTAGGCCCAGAGTGTATATAAAATCCCAACAGAGCAGGCTGTGGTCTTTTTTTTTGGTGATTGGAGGGGAAAGGGACCAATTTCAGAACAGATATTCAGTCTCAGATATTCCAGGTAGTAATCTTGACCCACTGGGTGTTACTGGCATTTCTAGCATAATCTTTTTTTTTTTTTTCCTTGTCTTTTTCCCAAGTCTGGTTCGGTCGCATCAAAGTGAAAATTCAATAGCTTTTACAAAATATTTTCTCCTGTTCTCAGTAATGACATATTCCACCGGGGCCCGTAGAAAAGGATTGATGGATTCAAAGAAATATGAAATTGCATTGAAAGTGTTATATTTCCATTCAAAGTTTGATAATGAGCAAATAAATGTTGTCTAGTTTACTGTTAGTCTATGTGAACACATCTGAAGTGTTTAATTACATTTTAGTTTTGTAGCCTTAATCTTTTACAGTTTATTCACCTTCAATATAAACAGCCGAAAAAAAAGTGAGTGATAATGAGGAATGGAAGGGCCAGACTTATGTTTTCAATAATTTTTTTTCTTTTCTGAATTTCCTTATTTAGCCAAGATTTCTCAGCAAAGAATCAAACCACAAACATTTTCTTTGTGTTTTTTAATTACAGTCTATGCAGGATTTGAATGTAGAGAGTTTTTAAAAATTCTCAATTTTTTTGTATCATACACTGGAGAAATTATTGATAAGCATCCAGAAAAACAAAAAAAATTAAATAATAGAACCAACTAGTGTCTAGACTTCTGATTATGCCATTAGGCATTATTGCATGGAGAAAAACAGAAGAAAGGAATAAGTATAAAAACAAACAAGTAAATACTTCAAAAATGGTGGGGAGGCAAGAATTGCTTTTAACTTTTTTCTTAAGTATACAGTTTGTGAAAAATACATTATTTAAAAAATAAAATAGGTGTTTATT
Organism: Bombycilla garrulus; assembly: GCA_013400315.1. Classification (NCBI taxonomy): domain Eukaryota; kingdom Metazoa; phylum Chordata; class Aves; order Passeriformes; family Bombycillidae; genus Bombycilla; species Bombycilla garrulus. Next base: position 101,001 of record VXBU01012473.1, on the reverse strand, counting down.
GGCTGCCTTCTTTTAATTTTTTTTCCCTGAGATATAGCCACAGGTCATTTAGGTCACAATCAGGTCCAGCTGTAACTGTTCCAGGTGAAGGGAGTAATGCTGTAAATTCTGTCTATGAGTCACCTAGGTTTCCTATGTTTTTTGCTCCAAGAGAGATGATTCTCGCCTTAGGTGTTTATGTTTTAATTGAAATCATGATATTATGTAGGTGAAATTGTGATTAATGTCTTTGAAGTCAGGTAAAATGCTCTTCCCCATAGCAACTGTTCTAGCAATGTTTGAAACCCATCCTCTATTCCCAAGTAAAATATTTCAATGAAGATTTCAATCTTTCAGAGAGGTTCTTTCATTTAATTCCTTTCATGACCACAAGAAAAGAATCTTAAAATTCTCTTTTTGTTCATTTTGGTTGGGCTTTTCTTGGTAAGCCCCTTCAAGTCTGTTCTGATATTCACTGGTATATAGGGATCCATCTGAGGATCTTAGGGCTAGATAGGGCTTTCTTTGGTGATTAATTAGCAAATATGATTATCCATTGCATCCTTCTGGAATAAATACAAAATCTCTAATCAAAGAAACCTTTACTTTCCAAGCACGGTGTTGTTGCCTTATGGTGACACCCAGTGGAGGAAAAGAACACTCCAGCTTTAGAAATTATTATGCTTATATCTGAGTTTTTGAAATGCAAAATACGTTAACGTTGTGTCAACTGTTTTATATAAAATACATATCCACAAGAAAGTCGTGGAATTTTGATTGAAAGCTAAAATATTACCAGTGTCAACTCAAGGTATTTTATGGTTTCCACTTTTGTTAGTAATAAAGCATAGACCGAACTGAAAAATAGCTGCTTCCTCCTACAAAGAGCAGGGGAAAGAACAATAGTTTTGTCTAAAACTGTTGTAAACTTAGCAATTATATTTGCATTCTACCTGAAAAAGAAGCATACTCAATTCCAGCAATTGCGATTGCTGGCAACTTAAACCACTGCAGAAATTTGAATGTCTTCCACAAAGGAAAAGTCCTGCTTTCTACTTTCCCTGATAATTTGAACTATAGATCACCCTCTTCAGATTAGACTAGTCAGAGAATTTTTCAAATGCTTCTTTTTATTTTTAAAGTCTTCTATTTTCAAGGTGCTTTAGTAAGTCTTCTATTGAAAAACTGTATCTATCTAATTTAGTATTCATACAATGAGAATTTTCCAGTTCTTTATAGAAACCTGTGCTGTCTTTTGTTTAACAACACCAACCAATTGTGTGAAATCAATGTGATCATAATGTGCCATTCAGTGGCAGTATGGATGAGGCACAACTGCATAAAGTGCTAGTAACTACTGTAGATGTATTCTCTGTTTGTAATTTTAATTTACTAAATTATACATCTTTCTTAGGCTACACTAAAGTTTAATTAAACATCCATTTTCACCAAACAAGCCCAGTAGTACCAGCAAAGAATTTCCACTGCAGCTTGTTGAGGTAGTTCCAATGCCTCTGCTCATTAATCTATGTTATAATGAAGCTTACTTTACTCAGCTTAAGCCAGGAGTAATTTATTTTTAATTTTAGCAAGGTACATAAAAGCACAATAAACAGTGTGCTTAAGATGTGCTTAAGATGAAAAAAGGTGAGGAGCTGATAAGGATTCTGGTTAGAAGAGTTCTGTCAAACAAGTTATTTTGCTGCTTCTCTGATCTCATGATTTCTTTGTCTTGGCAACATCTCTCCTGAATACTGTTGTGAAAATTATTTTTAACTTAGCTACGACATTCCAAAAATTCTTCTGTGAGGAATAATGGTATGACTATGTAGTCGAAAGACAGTTCAACTGCTAAGAGGTTATCTAAGACGTACAAGAACAATTACATTGCTTTTGTTGGCTGTGCATGACCATGTGCTTTGCATTAACTATGGTACGTGGGGGATTGGGGTGTTGTTCCTTTTTGTTCTCTTTACCTATAGAATTTTGTCCCATTTGTTGTGGGGAAACCTGATTGCTGATACTTCAGACTATTTGCAAGACAAAAGAGACTTGCCGGGCCCAGGGGGAAGGGGGAAGGTGCAGACAAAAAAAGGCCAGGGGCAGCGGGGAAATCATCATCTCGCTCTGCGGCTGGAGCGGAGGACACACTCAGACTGTGGTTCCTTAGGAAAGGAGTTCGCCATAACCCAGGAGCTTCTTTATTCCTGCTGCTGCTTCTGCTCGCCCCGCTGGATGCCCTGCTGAGACTGCAGGAAGAACAGTGACCCATCTAATCCATCCCTGCACCAGAACTCCTGCATTTCATCTCGGAATTCTTCCCTTCTCCTCAGAGGGCCTGTTGGAGCCATCTACGATGACAGACTGCCTACGGGGTTCGTGAAGCAAAGCCTTCCCCATCCCTCTTCCTGGCTTTGCCACGGGGGTCCCTGACCTTTTTTCTTTCTTTGTAGTTGTTGTTGTTAATACCGTAGTTATTGTTCATGGATATCTTGTTATACTCATTAGTAAAGGACTACTATTCCTCCCTATATCTTGCCTAATGGCCACTTAATTTTAGTAATTCAGAGGGAAGGGTGCTTCTAAGGGAGGCTCCTGTCTTCCCCAGCAAATACGTCTTCAACCCAAGACAGGTACATAGCTCACACAAATTGTTTTCATATTGCTAAGGTAGTCAGGATTTGAGTACATTAAACAATATGAAGCACATCTAAGCATGAATATGAATGCCTGAAACTATCCCCTTGGAGAAGCTGCTGCCTCTGAGGATGAGCTGACTTGCATGATGTGGGGGACACTGAGATGTTTGGCTTGAGAACTGAACAGGTATAACACACATAAGAGGGTAGGCTTTATTTCTTTTGTGCAGCACTAGCACCCTCTCATCTGTTTCCATGTTGCAAAGAAACTTTATGTCAGAGAAACTACTTGATTTGGGGAAAATATATATCCTCCATAAGAGAGTCTGTTAAAGGGGAGAGAAATATTTTTTTCCTTCAATGACATGGAAGAGAAAAGGGATAAGACTAGAGATCAGGAATGTAGTCTTTACTGTCAGAAAGCAGAGCTCCTAGTCTTGTTAGTCCTTCAGGATGCACAACATTTCCAGAGTCTTCAAAAGCTCCTTTGTAGTGGTTTCCTCGCAGGCTGAAGAGAGAAAGAAAGATGCTACAGAACTAATTCCTTTCCAAGCCTGGCCTCATATCTGGTTCTGGGATCACCATCCCTAGATCCTACAGCAATACATTTACCATTTGTGAAATGTTTTGAAGACAGGTGCTAAGTAAGGTCTGTTTTCTGCCTGTTGCATAGTCTTAACTCATGGGACTCTGTGGGTTCAGCATGTCTATAAATCAGGCCATTCTGTTTTTAAATTGCAATTCTGTCAGAAAGCTCTTTGGACACTCATAATTCAAAAACTTCTTTCCCCAACCAAAATTATGCTGGGGAACTGCATGAGTCATGGGACTGGGAATTGAATATGAAGCCTTTCATCTCTAGATCACAAGTTCAAATATGCCCTAGGTCACTAAAACTTTGCCATGCACTGGATTTTCAGTACTGTACGATTCAATACATACGTGAATGACAGATTTCCATTATTGAGGACTGTGGTGAAATTGCACTAGGAGGGAAAAAACCAACACTAAGATAAAGTCCAATTGCCTTGCTGAAAAAAATGCATATGTGTATGTGTTATTTACATTTGAATTTTTTTTCTTTATTTTCTCTTTTGTTCCTTTTTTTCCAGCAAAGATAAATTGTCTTGTGAATCATAAAAGTATATATATCTCTACCTAAGGTATAATAAAAGATACAGCATGAAGCTTCCTCAGCTTTGTAGACACTGGGGTGAAAAAGCATCAGAGAGAGTCTGACCAAAAGCTTCCTGACAAACCACAGCAGTTAAATTCAGTTAAGGCTGTGATATTTTTTTCTTATGTGGGATTTTTTCTGTGGTGGGGTTGTTTTTAATCTTGGATGGAATAAAAATGAAACATGGAGGCTGATTAGGAGAGGTATTTATTGCAGTTGTCCATAAATTTAGATAATTTTAAAATTTATTTACACATTGACAATGCTTGCAGAGTATTTTTTTTTTTTGTGAAGGTAAATCATTAGAGATGCATTTCTTTCAGTTCCCCTTTTCTAAAACACTTGAAAAGGGAATGAAGATCTAAGATGGAGAACAAGAAGTCAGGACACGAAATTTATGATTTCACTCCACTTCAAGACATTATCAGTCTGGAGGAGAAATTTAATCTTGAACATAAAAATCTTGCATTTCCTAAAAAAACATAATCTTGCCTTAAGACACCAAATGCACTGATTACAGAGAACGTGTTTACACATTTGTACAGACCATGCTGACTGTATTAACGTCCTAGGAAACAAACCATGCAACATACAGACCTGCTCCAAGCACTAAGGAGAAAAAGAAATTTTGAAATCAGACCCTCTGATCTCTAAATCCTTTCAAATTCCTGAAGCATATTAACTTTACTACTGCATGATGTGTGAGGTAGTATTTCCTCTAATGGAATCTGACTAAAGTTTAAATGAGTTTAATGCATGAGATATATAAATAAAATGTGGCCTTGATTAAATCTAGACTTAATACATAACTTAAATCGGTAGCACAAGAGCAGCTTCAGTATCATGTGTCCAAGCTATTTTTATTACATTTTGTTAAAAAATGAATAAATTTTAACATTCCACATACCTTGCAAAGAAAAGGCAATATAGAAGAGAAGAGCATATAAAGAGAAATAAGCTACAATTCAGTTAAAAAAACAGATCCTTTTTACCCTCTTGTTATAAAACGCTCGAGAAGGGATTGCTGTGTCAAAGTAGATGATGTAATGTTTCTCCACCCACTTTAAAATAAAGACTGTCTAGGGCTGTCTATGACATCCAGATGACAAACTTCATCCAAACATCCCTAGAAGTAGTATCAGTATAAGCTTTGTCATATTACCTCACTAACGTGTCTGAACCAAGACCTGTAGGACTCCATTCATGGGGAAAAAGGTATTTCACTGTCCTTAACGACTAAATCTTTGTCTTCTTTCCAACATCAAAATCCGGTTTTCCATGCAGTTTTCTGTCACAGCCTCTGAGAATCTGACTGTCAACTCATGCAGTTTTATAATGGTTCCAAAGAAGGTGCTGCTTCATTGTTATGCCTGAAGCCACACTAGTACCACCATGCTGATTTATACCCAGCTAAGATACTGCACCCAAAATTGCTCCAACAGACAAATTTATGTCTTAAAAAAATCTGTATGTCCAGTTTAACTCCACAATTCCCGTCTCATTTATTAACTTTATATTTAGGTTATAATCAGCAAAAATTAAACAAATTTCTATGAAAGAAAATATCAAAGGAAACAGAACAGGATTTTCTGGGAAGGGAAAAAAAGGTATCCAACACTAATATCTATTTTCTGTTAGTCATGCAGATATTTGGTGTCCACAGTCTTGTGTTTGGGAGTCATTTACTACTATTGTGAAAGCCTTATACCAAGACTTGTTTTTCTCAGCAAGTTCCCTTTTGGTCTTCATGAATTATAAACTCTGTGTGGACACACAACCCAATTATTGCTCACTCCAGTTCTCTAGAGTTTGTCCTATAGACAAACACTGGTTTTCAGTAGGAGATTCATTTCTGAAATAAGTAGAATTGTACCTGTGAATAGCACTTGCTACTCGCTGAGGAGCATGGAAAGATTTACAAAGTAAATGTTGCCTGCCAAAAGCAGCATTGCAAATTTTTGCCTAATGGGTCCTTGAAGGTATTCTTTACTCTGCTTAGGATCTTTGGTGTAGGGCTTCCACTCTACAGACAGTGGAAGTGCAGAGAGCAATTCCCTAATGACAGTAGACTTCACCAGCAAGAAAGTGAACTTGTGTGCAGATGGTAAAGGTTGTTCCCAGGCACGAGTCACAAAGACAGCAGATAAAAGGCAGGATCCTGTATTCCACAATAGTGTCAAGCCAAAACTGCTTGACACTATTGTGACACTATCCCTTGAGGAGGAAGAGTCATATTATAGCAGCTTCTGCATTGTTACATTCAGCAGCAAAGGAATAATTGTGTATTGAGGAAGATTTAGATTTTTTTTTCCTTAAAATCTGAAGTACTGTCCTCTTATGTACTATTTTCAGGAGGGCAAATTAGAAGAACTACACAAAAAATTGCACATACGTATAAGGCTGCCTTTCAAAATTTTGCTTCTTTTCGATAAGAGTTCTTAAACCCATAAATATTCTTAACTAACACCTTTAGAAACATTCTTTAGGTTATAGCTTCAAAGTAAAACTTCACCTTAAAAAAAAGTGCATGCCCTAAACAGCTTGATCTTTTCTTTTTCCTTTTATTTTTCTTTTTCAATTCACTTTGGATTCTCCCACTTATGAAACGATGAACACTGTAAAATTGGATTTGAAACCACGGTATTAAATGCCTAAAATCTGATCCTTCTGTTGGGACCTGGGATAAATTAAGCTGATGTACATTATTTTTAAAGAAAGGAAAAAATATGGGAAGCAAGTTTTGAAGCCTGAAGGCAGAGAACAAAACAAGTTATGCAGGTGATATAAACAATCTTATTTTCATTTTCTAAATAGTTTTCTGCTTCCCTATGCTTACTTAGACTGGAAATAATTGTCTATAAAATTCATTTCAATGTGATACCTAAAATGCCTTATATATACGGGATATGAAATGACAGCAACTTAGCTACTGACTAAAATGCACTTTTTTCCCCTCTACATTTGTTTGGTGACTTGTAAAGTATGCATGTCTTTCACCAGGAGATTAACCTGGTGAAATTATGTTGGTAAATTAATTAGGTGAGGTGCTTAAATATAATTCTCATGCAACTAAATTAAACACAGGATAAAATTAGCTTGGATTTCAATCCAAATTTTTAAAATTTAAACCAGAATTTCTTAAAAAATCCCATATGACAGTAGCTGTAATAATTTTTCTTAATTTAATCTTTGAAGGTAAATTTTTGATTATCAGGACCTGTCTCTGTGAGAAAAAATTATTTTCAGAAACTACTTAGAACTAACAAAATAGTGAAGAATAAGGCAGAACCAGGTTGTCTGGGGCTCTTCATCCTTAATTCCAAATTAACCATCTAGTTTATCAAAATTAAGTTAATTCAACAAAGAAAAAGCCTTCACTTTACAGATTCTACTCAGATATTCAGGATGACTGTAGAATGTTTAATAATTTCAACATCACAATAGGAGTACTTTTCCTTCTTAGAACAGGAGACAGAAAAATAGATTGGCGAATTACAATATGTTGCCTTGCAAAAGGGCTGTAAAAAAGCACATTCCTCTGCCTAAATCCTCTTGTAACTATGAATGACTTAATATTTCCTGGCTACCCCCAGTAAGGCAGTTCCAAATCCCTTCAATGTGCAGGATGCACTGTCTATAGCAAATCCATAAGTGCAGAAGATGCATTCCACCACACTCTTTACAGTGACATTTTGTTCACGTTTTGAACACTCATGCATCCCCTAGCCAATGGAAATTTTTCATAACCAGCCTTGAGAAGTGCAAAAGGTAGAATACTCCATGAGTCTGCTATTGGTCAGAGCTATGTTAGAAACTGAGAAAATCAATAGCTTTTAGGTGTCTAAAAAGCCAAAAATAGGTAGAACATGTAATACTAGATATAGTCTGTAAATCTTTCTAACCATAAGGACAATAGGTGAAACAAATCAATATTCAGATGGTGAGTGTCTAAGGATTATGAAGTGGGACGTAGTGCATCAGTTTTGTACATAGATAACAGAGATGTTGCTCTAGTTCTCATTGATCCATGTAAAATTATTTGTGCCCCTAGTCTGGTCTCACTTCCACAGTCAAGAGGGTTAGTGGTTTTAGCATCATTTTTCTGCCCCAGACTTACCAGAACTGAATGAGATTAAGGCCTTCTTGGAAGAGGAAGGAGAGAGAGGAAGAAAAGTGAATGGGCAGGATCAATAACCTGGCAAATGGTTGAACAGGTGGAACAGTCATTTCCTCTGGCTGGAGTTGTTGGTCTGACCTCAATTTCCTTAAAAAAAGTTCTATTTCAGTAATATGATCTCCAATGAAAATTCATATTGATCTATTAAACTTAATCTCTTCCACCACGTTTTTATAAAATCCAAACCTGCTTTACACAATAGAAGTCAGAAAATAAATTCAGCAATAAGTTTTGGGGTTTTTTTTTAAACAAGGTTAAAAAAGATATTGCCCAAATAATCACCATTTTGCTTGTTTTATACTGCTGTATCTAAACTGAATATAACCGAATTGTGTGTGGTTTTTAACATTTTGTTCATACTCCCAATAATCACTGAAGTAATTTTTGCCTGCAGCTATTTCTGGTAGTTCTATAATGTATGAGGAGGTAAACAGCTGTGAAAGGCCTTTTGAAATGTTTCTAACTTTCTGTCATTAAGAAATGCTATGTATTTTCCTTTCTTACAGAAGAAAATGATCATTCTCTCCAGCCTCCTCTTTTTGTTCAAAAACCCTTTGGACTAACAGCAATTTAAAAGGCAATTAATAAAATCTAAGGTCATAAAAAAAATCAAAACAGAAAAGCCCACACCATTTCTGTGCTGGAAGAAAATGTAGGAAATTTGAAATTTCCTGCTTTGTCAACCTTCTTTTTGAAAGTCAAAACTGCAAAGCAATAGAGTCATGTTATTGCTGTTGGCTTTGCACATGCAAAATCTTACTTCATGGGCAACTGCCACCCTATCCTAGAGTTTCATGGACCTAAAGAGAAAAAAATTAGGGTTTGATTTAAAAAAAAAAATAAAGTAAAATTAAATTTAAGTCTATTTCTTCAGCACCTCACTCTTCCTTGCTTCACTTGCTTCACTTGTCCCTATCAGATTTCTTGCAGTTCTCTAGGATCTTCCCTTGCCTCTTTGTAAATCAGTGCAGCTCAGATTCCAGTTAATAATTGTTCACTTCATCCATGAGCAAATGGACAGTGAAAAGCAGCATATACCTCTCCTTAGATAGTTGTTCTATTCCAAAGGAAACTCCACATAATGACTTGCCATGCTGCCATTTGTCACATCTTATTACCTTGGCTACACTGTGGTGACTTACAGCAAGGATGTGGCTAACAGTAACCACATGTAATGCTACACAGTACCATCTTGTCTGCTAAGGAAATTTAACAAGGCATGGCTTCCAGAGATCAAGACCTTTTTTGTAATTGCAGATTTTAATGGCTAGAACACAGAAGTGGAGAGCCTTTAACCCATTAACAATCATCTTGTGTGCTTTAAAGGGTTCACTGCTACTAAGTCTCATGTCCAGGTATGCAATCTGTTTGATATGGCAAATTAACAGTTAAAAGCGGAAGGAAATCTGAGGCCTGATCTTGCTCTTCTGTTCATTGAAATCAAGGGGCAAACCTGTGCACTTCACCGAAAAAACAGGATCTCAGCAGTCTTAAATCTAGCTCATCTGTTATCCTGAAGTAGCCATTGTTATTTCAGGTCTTGGAATCTAGGAGCTGGTATGATATGAACCCACTATAAACAACACATGATTCCAAAGTGAGAAGGATCTTCATAATAACTACATTTATGTTAGCACTAAGGATCATGCAGTCCTTATGGTAGCTATTGTTCCACAACTATGTAGCAAAGATGTGATATTAAGCAGCCTAAATAACTTAAGTTCTCACCAACTTCTGTCGTTGAAGGTTGTTAAATAATAAGAAACTTGCTTGCTAGAACCTAAACAAAATTGGGAATATTATAATTTTTCTAAGTACTCTAAATACTGGCCATACTTTTTAACACAGTTAAACTACTGCTAATGATGTGTAGAGAATATTAAAAAGACAGCTCCTAGGGCATGGAAAGGCATACATTGTAGCTGATTGGCAGCTTGAGAAGGAAATTACATGAAAACAGTTACTACTAACTGCTATTCACAATTTCCTGTTGTACATATAATTTTTTTCTTGAATATAAAAACAAACTGGTTTTGTTATAAACCTTACCTGTTTTGCAAAGCATGAAGTAATGAGTTTCACTGAAAACCAGTTTAGTTTTATGCATACAAGCTATGGTGAGTCTATCACCAGTAAGTGGTCCTGTTTTCAGGCTTTACAGTCCCTCAAATTCCTAGACTTGTCTAATCTTTGTCTCACCAAAAGCATCACAAAGTAAACAAAATACTGCATATATGACTTCCAACTTATATATAGATGATTAGTACAGTTCTTAAAGACTTTCTATGCTGTTCCTTTTGTAGATCCATTTGGTATTACTGGAAATCTCAAAGAGTTAGAGCTTAGAAAATTAAATTCTGAAACTAAATCCACAAATTAGGGATTTGAGTTTTCACAACATAAAAGAATTCAGTTACCACATTCTTATATCACCACCATTGCTCATCTCAGCCAGTGCAGCATTTCCAGAACATGGTGACTCAATTTCACTCATGTTCTTTCATGGAAATTTTACAGTTTTCTGATTTGTAAGAGAACTTTTTTTTTTTTTTTTTTTTCCCCCTTCTTCCTGCTCTGTTAGTCCATATAAATATTGACTACATTAATAACATGGACATAATTCTCACTTCCGAAAATTTCTCCTCCACTCTGCCTTAGGCAGTTCAGAAAGTTATAAACAATTTTGAGTACTTCTTATCCCTCAGCTAATCAGTTTTCAGGCTATTTAGACAACTCATACAAAGAAGGAGAAGCTAAAATAGATCAAAGCTGTACCATGTGAAGGGATATGTTGGTAGGTGAGAAAATTGTATGACTGACTTAATGTGCCCAAAATTTCCTTCCTACATGTTTAGAAAATGATTTCTTTCCTTCTTGGACATCAGCTTCTCTTTTGAAGTCATACGTTATTTGCTTTTTCTTCCCAAGCGCCTATAATTTAATAGAGGACAGCAGAAAATACTTTAATCTTTGGATTATGTTCCATAATTTATGTTGCATGAGGAGCATATTAACTTATGTTGTCATCACTGTTTGGTACACTGGGTCTGGTTCTGTCTGATGCAGATTAAAGTTACATTTTGAAGTATTTTAGAGAACGCTTCACAGACCTCTGGAAGTTCTTCTGGTTTTTATTCTAACTTTGCAAGAGTTTTTAGTTCTTTTGCTCAGAGAACTATCTCCTGTTATTGTACCAGTTATGTCTGGGAGAGAATTAATTTTCTTCATAGCAGCACATATAGTGCTAAGGATATTTTGCAGAGAGAGTTGACAACACATCACTGTTTCAGGTACTCCTGAGCAGCACACATACAGCATCAAGGCCTTTCCTGCCCCTCACACTGCCCCACCATTTAGGAGGCTGGGGGTGCACAATGGGCTGGGAGGTGATACAAGCAGGTCAGCTGAGCATAGGGATATTCAATCTCACATGATGTTGTGCCTTGCAATAAAAGCTGAGAGGAAAGAGAAGAGAATGAAAGAATTATGACGTTTGTTTTCCCAAGAAACCATTAGGCATGATAGAATCTTATGTTCCAGGTGGTGGCTGAATATTTCCCTATTGATAAAGGTGGTGGGTGAATTCCTTATTTTATTTTACTTGTGCACACAGCTTTTGTTCGTCTATCAAACTCTCTTTATCTCAGCTGATGAATTTTCTCCTTCTGCCTTTCCAATTCTCTCCTCTATTACAAAAGTGACTACATGGAGCTTGTCTGCCTAACAGTGATGACCCACAACAGTAACTCACATTTGATGGTCATGCAAGTAAGATAAAAATAAAACAGCTCATGAATGGTATTAATGTCTCTTAAGCCAATACTTCTCCCAAGTATAGTAAAAGATTCCCAATTGAATCTTTATTATTTTACTGAAATAGCATTTTTCCAAAGTGAGAAAACTTGCAAAGTGAAGAAACACAACCAGTTAGCCAAGGGCACAGTCTCTATCATGAAAGATTCATGAAAGATACATTCTGTCATGAAAGATTCAAGTTGATGTACCAGGTGTTATTCAAGTACTTTGAACTGAGTCCTCTAAAATGTTCAATGTAAGGATTTTACATGCTTTAATAAAGGCATTCCATTGTTTCTCCTACATCACAAAAGGAGAGGGAATGTGTCACTGCTATTTTGAAATACTTGAAATTCCAAACGAATGTCAGTTGATGGCTCAACTTGTAAGAAAAATGTAACTGAATTCAGTAAGGTTTTCATTCAGAAAACTAATTCTAACTTCATCCTGTCTGCATGCAATAGGTCAGCAGTAGTTGTCTTTATTTATTTCATTCATCAATATGTTAACCATTGCAGTATTTACAATACAAAGGGATTGTTTTTCAAATCATGTCACTCTGTATTACATTCCAGAGTCATACTTTAATTGTATTCAGATTCTGATTTCAGGAGAAGATAATGCAATTTTTTTTTAAGGTCATCAGATTGTTGATTTGAGCAGAAAGGACTTCAACTTTCTATAACTTCTATATATTTTATTATTGTTGTGTGAATACAATTTCAAGCATTAGTATATTTTATATATACTATATATATAAAGTATTTGTAATAATTTATTTAACCTATTTAGATTGCATGGAAGTAAATTTTCAGTAATTCAAAACAATATATTATATCTGTCAGATTCCATTCCTGTATTAATTAAGACTTTTCTATATTTTTACTCCAGGATAATTGATGGAAATTGGGGAACTGACAAAACTACAAAGGAGTGAAGTCAGACAACGTAAGTAAATTTCAGTAGTCTCAAATTTTGCTCCTCTGTAAACTTTAGTGATCTGTTGAAAAAGAATTTTATGTATGAGCAAATTGGCAGTTAATTGCTTACTCTGACAGAAGTAAAAGTTTAGTATTATATTGGACATACTAAATATTATATTTTATTTTTGACATCATAAATTATAAATAATGAAGAACATATCACAAGCTGTTTCCTGAATAATAAGAGCTTGGAAAGACATTTCTGAGATGGAAGTTCTCTGTGAATTCACGTTTCTTACTATCTACTAAGTCTGGATATCTGGAGTAGCTAATCTAAGGTCAGATTTCTTTGGGTTACTTGTCTTGCTTTTATCTAAAGATGAACTAATTTCATTAGTAAAAGGAACTAATTTGTAAACCCTCCTAGCTATATAGAGTCAAAACTAAGAATTCCCAAAATATGCTGGAATTATCAGTCAGTATAGTTATCTGAGTTATTGAGAAGAAGCCTTTGAATTATTCTATGCTAGCAAAAACATGTTTCCACACATTATAAACTTTATTCTACACAGTATAAAATTGTTCTCATATGTAAATCATTTCTATCTAGGTGGCCAACCTAAGCCTGGAAGAAAGGGAAAAAAATCACAGTATGTTTTCATTTGTGTTTTTCTATGGCATAAGTCATAATAACAGTAGAAAGCTCATTTTGCATATAAAACTGGACATGGTTTATTGGTAAGGCAAAAAGGAAGTTAAGACCCTCATAAATGCTGTTAATTAGAAACAGGGACATTACAAGAAAGGACAATTTAAGAATTCAAATGAGTGAGAAATCCCAAACAACCCTACACAGTTTTTGTTTATCCACAGTATTGTAAATAGGAATCTGACACCATCAGTGTTACATTTCACCAGTTATCGGATAAACCAAAACAAGAGACACATTGACACATTGGGTAGTCCTGTCAGTCACCACTAACTAGTACACAAATAGCTCTGCAGGATATCCAGACAACTTAGATATATGGCTTAATCCGGTGGGAAGGAAGCATTTTTAAATTAATCTTTTAAATAAGTATTAAAAAAAAAAAAAAATCAGTCCATTAAGCTAGGCCTGAAATTTAAGTCTGAATATATCACTGAAATATTTCTAAGCAATTTTAATAGCATACAGACCCCAACACAACTTTTGTTTTGGTGTAACTTTCAGAAGTGGCTTTCCAGGAAAAAGAAGTCTACAGAAAAAAATCCAGAAGGAGAAAAC
>VXBU01012473.1:9581-86655 GCA_013400315.1 Bombycilla garrulus | reverse complement strand
TTGGCCCTCAGCGTTTTTGGATAGTAACAAAGGTCTTTTAAAAGGATTTCTGGGTGTGGATTGTGTTTTTCCAAGAAAAGGCTGTATCTCTTAGTAAGCAACTATTGCTTAATCTAAATTGAAAACCAAAATTAGCCCTAATAATAACGAATGGTATCCAGAAATCAAAATATTTCAGACTCTATAGTTAAGTAAATGTTAGGGAAGAAAATTGGTAGATTAATTCCAAAACTACATCCTTAATTTATATTTGTCATATTCAGTCACCAAATTGAAAATAAGTCACTTTCCACTGAGATTAACATTTTGTTCTTTCACTTGTCTTCTTTTTTTTTTTAATGTATCTTGACACAAAAATTCTGTTCACAAAAATTTTCCATTTATATAATTCAGGTCATAGAAAGAAGAACACAGACTGGCTTATGATGCATTTTTTTCAGCATTTTTACATATATATATATGTCATCATCTAACCTTTCAGAGAGCAGGTCCACATGACACAAAGCACCAGCAGGTGCTTGTCTTTATCATATTTACCATTTTTAGCATTGATGCTTCTATACTTCAGCAATGGGAGGTTCTAACTATAACTAAATGAAGGAATGTAATTATCTGAAGTAAAAATCTTAATAAATAGAGAAGAAGGGTATGAACATTTCTCTGAGATTTGTTTATTTAATCCACAAAATTTTATTTAAAACAGAAATTGAATATAATTTTATTCATAAAAACTTTAAACCAGCTTTCTATGAGCTCTGAAGATAGAAACTTTGCATAAATTAATAAATTTTGCTAGAGCATCTTTCCTTATACTGGAATATCTGAGTGTAATAAAGCTAATGAATGGTTTTGATACATAAGCGGTCATTCATTATGTATGTTTTATTAAATTTTATTTTCATTGAAACTAAAAAAATTTTAAAACATTATTCTGTTTTTCCACATCTTCCCACTAAAATTTTAGAAATAGTATTGTAATTTTAGCAATTTGTATGTCTTGCATGTTAGAATATACAATATTTAATTTATTCCTTTACAATGACAGAAATACAAAGTTTAGCTCTTTATAATTACCAGAAGCTTACTCAATTTTCTTTGTAATGCAGGACATTGAGTTTACTGGGAATAATTAAATCTTTAAATTGTGTTTCCACAGGCTTATTTCCCCAGGTAAAATTAATTTTTTTCTTTTTCTTTTTCTTTTTTTTTTAATGAAGTAATATTGCGACTCTTTATTGAGAAATGGTTAGATAAATAGAAGCAATTAAAATCTCTCCGAAAAACCTTTGTTTTCTCATTATATTAAAAAATCAATAATTAAAATTCAATAGCTAAATTAGATGACAGTACTTCAATTCCTGTCATCTATTCCTTCATTCTCCTCCGTAATGCTGTTAAGTAGTAATAATTATACTAAAAGTCGGCTTGCAAATTCCGCAGGGCATTAGCCATACATGTGGTTTTGAGTTTGGATAGACTATTCCCTCGTCTCAAATTGAAATGCTATATGGTATGAATTTAGAGCAAATATTACCACCTCAAGTAGAAAATATATCTATCATTTATAGCTAGAAATTGCATAAAGACCCTTTCCATAATACAGTTTTTATTATTCTGTAAGAGTGAGTAGTAATTTCACAGTCTAATAAAACAGCAATGATATTCCTCACATATGTATGACCCAATAATTCTGAATGTGCTCTTTTCCTGGCATCAGCTGAAATTAATTTGAATCTTTCATTAGCAAGAACACCACCACAAACCAAATCCGTAATGTTAAAAATTAATTTTCTAGCAAAAAAATACAATTCTTGCCCAATCATGATTAATATTCTTGTTGGCTTTTTTTGTTTCTTTGTTTTCATCTGAATGAATTTAATAAGTAACCATTGCTCTGGAGCTTATTGATTATGTGAATTTCTCATAACCAAACTATAAAAACTCAAAAAATATTGGTTTTATTTGAAGCCACATTTTATCTACTTTTCTATTTTTCGAATTTCAGTAACATATATTGGTAAGGAATGTGGGTGTTTATTGAAACAAGAAGTTTTGTTGTTTCAGTGTTTTCACTTTGAGTCATCTTGATTGTTTTTGTACTACAAGAAAAATAGGCCATAGGACAACATTGGCTGCCCCAAGTGAACACGAGAATGAAAAGAGGGAAATCATTGACTCTGCACTGAGATCTGACTATGGGTGATCACTGAGATCACAGTCAGTGGTGGCCCATGAATCTGTAGAGCACAATACCAATATTGTTTTCAGTTGGATCAGTTAAACATCATACAAGCTGATATGTGAGAAGGTGAGAAGGTCAGCAGCATTTGGGAAGTCAATGGACTAGATAATAGCTGGGGAGAAAAAAAAAATCCTAGTTAAAATTTTACTCAGAAAGGCCTGGAGACTTGTAGCTCAACCAGAGACAGTAAATCCTTCAACCAATTTGGTCACAGTAGTGCTCTATATACTGTATAGAAACCATATGAAACCAGCTGTGTATCTTTACAACTCTGTTACCTAACACCTTATCTTCCCAACCCAGTCTTTTAAAACTAATGAGACAATAGCTTGGTAGATGTATCCTAATTTTGCTTTAGGGGGTGAGGAAGGAAAGATCAGAAAAGTGTATTGTGAAGCCTTGTATTAGAGATGAAGGGAAAGAGAGTTGATATTTTAACAAAATATCTTTTGTCCAGAGTCCTTTGAAGCTAGAGAGCAGTCAGAAGGAAAAAATGAACCTAATTGCTTGATCACCCTCTGAAAACTGGGATGACCTCACTGAACTTGATTCATTGAAGTGGTGAAAAACCATGAAGAATAAACCATTAAAAAGTTTTTTTTTTCTTCAAATTTTCCAGTGTAACATGATAATTTGTGCAGAGATGTTAATAAAAATAACATGAAAGTGCTGCTACCGTATTATCTGCTGTCTCCTCAAAAGCTATATTAAGCTATTTCTCAGGAAACTTGATTCATCTGATTGAGACTGTCTAGGTGTTGAAAGACAGGTGCCCGCCAAGGAAGGCAGGAGCTTCTCTTGGAATAGAAAAATGCAAACGCCCTCCCTCCAAATTATTTAAAGGGGCTCCCAGGCAAAGATATGAGGATAAGAATAACAGTTCTTTAATATGTATAAACTAAATAAAACAAAAACCAACAAACTACAACCTAATAGGAAAATTAGAACAAGATGCAGTATTAAACAAAAAGACAAAACCTGACAGTTAGAATACAACCTGACACCCTGTCAGTCAGGGTGTTGGTAGCAGTCCAGTCCGAATGGTGACTCCAGTAGTCCTCCTGGGGTGACAGATGGTTCTGCTGAAGCAGAGATCCTGTAGAAGGGCAGAGTTTTCCTCCAGTGGTCCAGTGGTGATGTTGAAGGGTCTGGTCCTTCCTCTGGGAATCCAGTAGAAGGCAGATGCCTGTTCTGTCCAAATGCCCAGATTATATCCAGGTGGGAATGCTTGGCTCCTCCCCCTGGGCGGAGCATCCCACAATGGAATGATGTCATTCTATGAGTCATGTGGTGGGTCCTTAATGGCCCATTAAACAGGAAATGGCTCCCAGAGGGAGTTATCTATGACTCATGGGGCAAGGCGTTAATGGCCCATAAACAGGAGATAGTCCAGGGGAGGAGGCAAGGAAAACACTGCCCCTCCTGATTTTAACAGTTCATGAACATGGAGATAGAATACAGACCTTCTGGAATATTCTTACATTGTAACCTAGGACAGAGACCTATTTCATTATGCAAATCAGTGAAGACAGGCAGGAACAGCTAGGTCAAATTCATTCTATCATAAAGCAGAGGTCAGGCAAACCCTTCCTTACAAGCTCTGGTTTTAATCCGTTGATTAATGTGGTGCTTAATATTATTAACTCAGGTATAGAAGTCAGCTAAGTGCACACAGCCACTCTCTTTTGGGAATCCACGGTATTTTTTGGTGGCTCGAATGTATATAAAGGAAATCATTCTTGTTTCTTTTTCTTCTTTAGTCTGCAGTCTGTGTCCAAGAAAGGAGCAAGAGAGACACCAAGGATGATATCTTTTCTCAAAGTTGATAATGGAATGGAAAACCCATTCCTGTTTTTCTGATTAAGTTGTCTAGGCAAATCATGTTCCCATATCTATGGTCAACATTCTAAACCTCTATCACTTTGCTGTAGTTTTGCTAGCAATTCTCTTTAAATGCTCATAGGAGAACATTTCTATTACTCTTGGAAAATGGCTTTGGGCTGAAATAGGTAGTCTCCTGCCATGCTTCTCCATAAATTTCAAAGGAATTTTTAATGCATGAGCGATGCAGCAGTGAATATTTTGTCTGCTGTTAATGTCATGTCTGCCCACATGACTTATTTGACAGATCATCTGCTGTGTTGAGGGCTTAAAAGAAATGTCTTATTTAATAAGGTTTTTGCATTCATTTCTGATGAGTAAAATTTGCTTATTACAAATGAGAAAGAAATATATGAACTGAAAATTGAGAAGTCTCATTTTTTAAAGTCACAGTATGAGTATGAGTAAATATGCTTACTGGTACACAAATAATTCAAAAACCTAAAGTAATGGGGTTTAAGACAAAAGGTTTGAAATACTGTATGAACTTTAATTCAAAGTGCTTGCTATTTATAACCTAGATTGACCTTAGCCCTACAAAAAATTCTTAATTAAATAAACTTGATCAATCAAAGTCAAGCTATGAAGTTCTTTCGGACAGATGTGCTATTTAATTACATTCTAATTTACTATATTAACTTGATGTGACATACTGTAACAAAGGTCTCAAGCTATTTTTTAATTAAACAAAAAATATGCAGTCATGAAATTGGTTGTGTAGATCAGATCTGTTTAATTTAACTTCATGGCTTTGTCACATTATTTTCCTTCTTTGAAGCATGCTGAGTATGTGTAGTTTTCCTTCTATAACAGGGGTGATTCGTAATAATAGAGTGAGGGAGATGGCTTTTGGACGGTTTCTTCCCTCAGCTCTGTCTGTCTTCACATCATCACATTTCCAGGAAGAAGAATTGGCTGAAAAATGACTCTGAGTAAGCCCCGCTTAGTGCTTTTTCAGTGTAAAACTTAAAAGTGACATTATAGTATCAGGCAGCTGCTTTTTTTTTTCTGTCTTTTTTTTTGTCTTTTTTTTCCTCCCCACCAGATGCAAGGGCAATGATATGAAACTGAAAGAAACCACAGCTCAGTCGTCTGCCTTCCACTTAATTTTTCATACAAATTTAAGGTCAGGTTGTGGCCTGGTAACCAGTGAGGTGTGTGTAACATTAGAACAGTAATACTCTGAAACTGATTATGAAGGGAAACCAGGAAGAATGGACAGGAGCCTGCTCTTGGTTAAACTAAAACTAGATCAACTCTATTACTGTATGAAGTAATGGACCTCTTCAGATTTATACTATCGATAAGACAATGCAAATAACAGTGACACAGTTATGTTACACTTTCAAGAAAATTATCTTTTTTTGTCCATACATATGTGGTTTGTATACCTTATATGTCATACATAAGCAGTGTGAATAAAAGACATATCTTCACATATCAGAGCATCCCAATATGACATTGGCCGCTGCATATTTCTGACTAGATAATAAAATAATTGCTTATAGAAGAAAACTTGTTATTTACACAAACAAAAGTATAAGTAGAGCAACACTTTAAAGCTTCTATTGGTTTTTACCTTTATTTGGTAATTAGAACACCTCCTTGCACTTGTTCCTTGTGAAAACATTTAAATTTCTCCTATTTAAGTAAATACATGTATGTCAGGGCAAAATATTCTTACGAGCAATTTTTTCAGACATTTCTGTATTGTTAGGAAAATGTAACAGAATTTACTTAATCTACCTTCTATCTAGTTTTATTGCAGTGCAATAGAACAATTATGAGGTAAAGTTATAGGGAGGTTTACAGTCTGATGGTGAGCCCTCAGCAGTAATATTAAGATTCATGGTGCACATTGCAGCATGAAATGGAGTGATTTTTTTTTTAATATTTGTCTTTTATCCTTGTATCAGGCAGGCCAAAATTTCTGCAAATGTAAGAACCATGCTTTAATTTTCCAAAAGTCCAGCTGGTAAAATCACCCTTACAAATAGTAGTCAATTCTTTCTTATTCTAATGCACAGAAAGAAAAAGGATCCCATTATTCTGTGTAGTTTGGATTGATTTTCAAGACTTACCTCGGAAGGTATTCTTGTGTTTCGATATTAGTATGAACTGTACAATAATGATTTCTATCTGGTTCTTGAGCAACCAGTGGTGGGGGATGTGATTTTAAGACTGCTAAAAGGGTAAAAAGTGAAAAAGAAGATCATATTACAGGAGAAATTTTGGATTTCTGCTAAATCAGTTCAGAAAAATTTTATGATTAAGGCAGAGAACATCTAAATAGAAGAATCTCCAATGCAATATTAACTGATTTTTCCTACCCCTTCATTCACCATATCTTGAATAAAATTTATTTTAAATTTCTGCCTGTTAACAATACCATTTAAGGCAAATGAAACCCTAAAAGGTCAAAGCAGACCTCAAAAAAGTGACCTTGATATAGATAAATTTATAACTGAGTAATAGAGTCTCACATTTATTCTAGCCACTTGCAGCAAAGTTTACTCAACAGACAAAATTTACAATGAAGTTAAAGACAGTGAAAAACAGAACCAGCTGGAAAAGTACCATGATTTTTCTAGCAACTTCTCTAAATTAGTGTCCTGAATGCAGAAAACTGCCGATGTTTGATAACATTCATTCCTAAGTCAATGGTCAAAGCAATAATGGTTTCATTGCAACCATATTCCCAGTCTGACTTAGCAAAACCGCAACGTTGCTGAAATAATTTTGAATTTTACCATTAATTTCTGTGAGATTTTCAGTTCCCCTTTTAGGCTTTTAGTACAGTGGGAATGTTGTTGACATTCATGAAAGGTGAAGATATCAGCAAAAAAATAACCCTCACATTGCAGAAATTCAATAAAATAATGTGTTGCAGATGAACAGAATAGCTTAAAAAGAGTGAATAATTTCCTGTTTAGATATTAAAGGAAGATGTAGCATTTCCAGCCCTTTACGCAATACTGCATATAAACTTTATAAAGGTATAACACATTCAACTTGTGAAAATAGTGTATTTTATGTGAAAATAAAAAAGTGCTGACATATAATTGCTCACTAATATTTTCAAATCAATTCTTGGTGTTCCACACTTTGTTTCAGTTCTGCTTGATAACTTTCTTGTTCATCACTGAATGTCCAGGAATGCAACCAAAAAATTGTGTCTGTTGCTTGTAATTTTCTCAATCAAACTCTGAACCTTTTTATTAACATTTTCAACAATTCTAGCATGTGGTATTTGAGATAATCCTGAACCCAGTATATTTTCCTGATGGCTAGATTTTCCTGTCACTAGTGTTTGCTTACCAGCAGTATCATATGAATGAGGTGAATTTTCATTGGAAGATGCATATTGAAAACGTGTGTGTATTCTGCTTTGTTAAATCTGTGTAAAGTTCCCTCCCGTCCCATGCAATAGTCTTTACTTTCTTTTAATCTTGCAAAGAAATGTAAAAGTGGAATAGCTGACCCCATGTTCAAAGTCATTGTCAGAGACAATGAAGTCATAGGCTTCTGTTTTTAATAACGTCTTGCAAAACACAAAGCATCATTAATCATATTCAGAGGATAAAAGACACACAGATTTCCTAGTCTCAAACCTTTCTGAAGCACTGAAGTTTTCAGTGTTGTAGATTCACATAGATAACGTACCTCTGCACAGAAAAGCAAATCAGCAAAGGAAATGTGAAACAAAACCATTTTTATTCCAGTATATAAAAGCTATCTTTAATGCAAAACAAAATAGACTAGAATGGCTATTCTGTAATAGCAGTTCAACCACAGATGACATCTGTGAACAGATTCTCTTATCCCCTTTTTGGGATGGATTCATTTAAACTACACCTAGGAACATAAATATGAGTGACTATACAAGAAATGAGACAGATAACAATCAGGCTGTTGCAATACTATCTTACTTCCTTCCCAAATACATCCACTGCCAGTCCTGTGTTTTATTGAGTTTAGATGAATGGCAGAAGCGAAATTAGATTACAAATTCTTCCAAATATTGCTGTCTTATCCAATGGTCCAGACTTTCATATCAAGCCAAATTCTGCAAAATCCAATTACCTTAAGATTTTAGTCACTTTTGTCTGGAAATACAGCATTAGTTCATCTTCACATTAAGACCTCAGGGAAATAATTTTGCTCTAAAAGGAGGGAAATGTAATAGTACAGTTGAAATTTGACCCTCTCCAACACAGTGTGTGCCAAGCTGGAAAGAAAAAATAACCATGATGATGTGTTTAGAGATGTTCATTCAGTGAAGTGTTTGAGAATAGGCTTCACTCTTGCTTAAGTTTAAACATGTGCTTAAAATGCTATGATGAGTTAGGACTATGTCATCAATGTGCATGCAAGCTGACAATAAGAAAGGAAATGTATAATGCATGCCTAATATATGCTATGCTTGCATTTGTCTGATAAGCAAGAAAGAGAAGACTCTGCCTTGCCTACAGTTACAGCTCACGTTGTCCCACACAACAGGAGAAACTACTAGTCTCTGTGTAGTCTGCAGGGGGAAATTCAGCCTCTGTGAAAGCCACGTGAGACTTAACACTGATTTCAGAGAAACCAAGATTCCACTTTCAGAGTAACACCACTTTGCACTAGGATAGATTTATTCAGTGAAAGGTTTCTCTCCACTTGAGATAGCTAGCGAATGCAGTGTAATGCTTTGCAGGGTGATTGGGTGGAGTGGAGAAGACAGTTACTAGATGTCATCAACTAAGGGATGAAGTCATCTGTTTTTGTAGGAAAAAGCCTCAGAGACATTTCCACAAATTAAATTTTCCTGCCCCCTCAGCCAGAAACTGAGACCTCAACACTCTCAGCTCAGCACCCAGCAGGTCCCATAGACACCAGCACTCCACACATCTGTTAGAGCTGTCTATCCAATCCAGTTTTTGGCATTGTCTTTATGCACTGAAATAGCCAATGAACTATATGATCTATTACTAGGGTAATCTGTATAATAACATGTTCTCAAGGTACTGTCCATCATTTGACACAATAGATAAATTGGCAGATTTGTAAGGTATACAAGGTCATATTTGGAAGAAACAACCAATAATATGTTATCAATAAGATAGTTATACCACTCCTAACAGGAGGGATGAAATGCAAAAAAACCCAGATCATCACTCTATCTTGTCTATGTAACAATTTTTATTTTTTTAAACTAAAATACATAGGGTTTTTGGCTCAAACTCTCCCTTCTCAGTGAATAAACGAAGATTAAAAAAATCATTTTACAGGGTTACAGTGTCAAATTGATAATGAACTTCAGTTGTGACCCAGATTTAAATAGCAGACTTTAGGTTTTCAATAAAAAAGAAGTCTGTGAAATGTGAGTTTCTGGGGAACTTGGAATATTCATGGATGTATCAAGGAACTGACTAACTGAGGTGACTAAAACAGGGGTGGGCAATACCTTAAGCAGTAAGATTGTGACTATGTCTCAAGTGTTTCTTTTCTGGATTTTCAAAAAGTTCTTAGGGCATACAACAAATCGGTTCTAAGTCAAAGTATCAGTTTTCATTTGAAAATTGGGGAATTTTTGAAGACAGATGAGGGGTTAAGCAGTTTTGCTTGCATTTGATTTCTATTAATCTTACAAAAAATAAACTCTGGAAAATATATTTCCATTTTATGCAAAGTAACATTTTGCTTTTACATTTTTTGACTAATTCACTACACAGGAGGCCATTTCTTTGTATCTTATATTTTTACCCATGACCATCTTTGTGATTTTATTTGCCTTGGTACCAAAGTGCTCAATATCATTTTAATGTCAAATACCAACTCATATGAAATCATGTAAGTTGCCATATCAAGACTGAAAATCATAAATCACTATTTATTTGTCATCACAGTTACATCCCTGTGGGCTGAGTAACACACACCAGTGTGTACGTAAATATAATGGTGTTTTGCATTTGTGTGGACATTTGTGCATGAGATGTTGCATAAACAAGGCCAAAGACTGATGTACATTCTAATTGAAAAAGTGAATATAAACAAGTTTTTTATATTGGTTTCCAACTGTGCTGTAAGAAAAAATGTTCATTATTTACGGATTGTCCTTAATCAGTGTTTTATTCCTTCCAGATTCTATTGAATATCTTTGAGGCTTTCAGATGACAGAGATGACACAGATGACAAAGATGACGAAAAGGTTGTATTTAAGCCAAATTATGAGTATTTATTGAGTATAATCAAAGCATAAATGAAAAGGTCATGGCAGGATTTTTTTCTTGGTTACCTTTAAATTGCAGCTTTTTTTCCTGAAAGTGGGTCCAAATAATAAGGATAATATTATGATGCATTTGTGAGCTCTTTTTCATCCAAATGGGTTTAAACAATAGCATCTGTAAAATGAGAAAAACAAAACCAATAAACACCACCGCCCCCCCAAAAAAAGCCTTAAAAAATAAAAAAGCCAAAAACCACTTCACACCCCACTTGGAAGGATGTGATAATGCCTCTCTAGCCAAAGCATTGGAAATACAGAGATGACTTTGTGAATGTGGAGCAATAGGGCTGTCATTGACAGTATCATTATATTTTAAGGAGGGATTATGGGAGTGAGGTCACAGAATCTCATTATTTCCCCAAGCTGAAGTACTGTTTTCATTTCATTATCCACTTCCCAAACACTGAAATAACTGAGATTCAGATCATGAGCAGTATATTTCGATATGTCATAATCTTGCCTAGAATTGACACAGCCAACAGCCTGTTAATTAGGGACAATACCTGACTTTACTAAGAGAGAAAAACCAAGTAGAATGACTGTCTCTGAAGTTTCAGAGAAATTTATATTCTTTTGAGGTTACCTACACCTTCATTTTCACATAATAAAGAGCATCCTTCTAAACAACTTTTGTGCGAGTTTACTGGATATAAATGTGGCAGAGTTGTTTTCTTAACACATGGCACAAAGGTCAGCCTTAGTCCATTACCTTTTTTTTTATGGATGCTTGATTACTGCTTGCTAATTTGTTTAACGCTGAACCACATAAATCAGTAAATCTTTCTGAGAACTGAACCATTTAGCAATGCAATGTTGAACATCTGTCTCTACAAAAACCATAGATTTATTTTATAAAGAAGTAATTCAGCACAGCTAATAAATATGATTTCATGCCTTTTACTTTTCATCTGTTTCTAGGTTTTAGAGTAACTCTTAGTTAGTAACTCTTGAAACCCGTTTTAAGGGAATAAGCTACTAAATGCAAGAGTTATTTCTGAATAATAGACTTCTAACTTACAGAAGTATTAAGATGCATTTTTATCATGGGGACCAAAAATTTTTGAGGCTCTAAGTTGTGCTGTACATCATCCTGACACTGCTTCTAGCTGGTATAAATATAAATGCCCATAGTAACTACAGTGAACCATGTTTCCACAGCTGATAATTAACTCTACAGCTATCTTTGGAATATCAGTCCCCCCTATACCCTCATACAATTAATAACATATCAGGTTTCCTAAAAAAACATAATAGATCAGAAATAAATAGCAAGTGAAAGACCGCAACTGAGTTGTCCAGATTTTCTAATCCGTAGAGAGAAACAACCACATTCAAACTGTGAAACATTTCATCACAGAGGCGGTACTTGAAACAAGCTGATAAATCCCTCTGTAAAATCTTTTTTATTCTTCAGGTGGTAAGAGACAAGAATTGGAAATCCAGATCTACCCTCAGGGCCTGAAATGTGGCCAGCCACAGCTGGATAATGTGGATTTCTCAGTCTGTGTTGAGAATTCACCTCTTTCAACACAGTGTTGAAAAAGTGTAACTCTTCAGTGGAAGCAGGGAGAGGAACAACAAGAATAGTTTTTCTTTGCCTCAGTCTTCTAGCATTAACATTAAGTTTTTACTCAGGCTTATTCTACAAAATGAATTGGTTTTACTTTTATGAGTAAATATCCTTTAAGCATGAGAAAAGTAATTCCAGACACTATTCTTAACTTCTTTCTGGCAGCATTTGGAGACTACTTTTGAAGTATGATGGTATTTCTAAGGAGTCTATTGTAGATGTCAGTGTTTTGGTCTTGGCTGGGTTAATGCACTTAGCCATGCCTCCCAATATTCAGGAGCATTAACCTGAATTTTCGGTCCCTGTTTTCCCAGAGGTGAGATATCAATTCAATGCACTCTAGTCTGAATAAGAGGGTAATTTAAGGCATTAGCACTTCCTTTCCAAAGTGGGAGCACCTGCTGAGCGCTCAGTGGTAAATGTGAATGGAGAAAAACCTCAAAATATTTGCTGGGTAGATATTTTGGGTATCTACCTATTCTGGCCTGTCGATTAAGCTTAACTGCAATTAGAGTGTGAGTAGCTATCACTGTCCTTAATTTGCTAAGAAAACATGAATTCTAATTAGCTTCAGGCAAAATTAGAAGTCTCCCCAGAGGGATTCTAGGTCCACGTGGAAATTCCCAGTGGGGTACAGCCTGAACATCCGCCAGCCTCATAGCAGGAGATGTTAAAGCCTCATAGCAGGCTGGAAACAGAGATTTATTAGAAACATCTCCTTTAACTCACTGCTGTATCTTCAGTACCACAAATAACAGCACATGGAGTCCATTTTTTTATAAAGTCTGGGTTTGGCTTGTAAAAAATCCAAAGGATATTTTAAGTTAATAGCAACATTATGGGGTCTGTCTTCTCAAGCTTTACTGAGACCTTACAGGGCAAAATTCCCATGGTCTTGGATAGGTGATTTGCCTTTGAAAACTGGGCAAATTAATTACTCAAATGACTAATTTAAAATTTTGGAATACCCATATAAGTATTCTCACTGCATTATTTTAAAGTGTTTTTATGAGATGGTTATTAACTACTGATGTTTTGTTTGGTTTTCTGTTGGTTTGGTGGGGTTTTTTGTTTGTTTGTTTTTTGGTTTCTGTTTTGTTTTCGTTAAGGTATTCACCATTTATTTCTTATTTTGAACTGCACAAAAGCAGTACTTGAGGTTTTGTGATATGATTGTTACGCTAATTTGATAATAGCATCTCAGTTCGTTGTTGAATCCCTACCCTGCTTTCCTATGCAAAATGCCTTAAACAATGCTGAGTTTGAGACTAGGTTTGTTTTACCAAAGAGTGCTGGAATCTGTCGTTGACTGGGATTTTAGCTGTAGTGATTAATGATTTAATGGTTCTTTGCATTTAGTGATTCAGCTAATGTAGTATTTTATCCTAGTTTTGGAATTAAATTGTTTTCCCTTCTTTAGCGAGGTTCAGAACTCTTCTCTTAATCTTTAATCTTGAAGTATCAGAGCACAGTGCTGGGGCATCCATGGTGGGCTTCATGTGTGGTCTCAGCTTCTTGGGACGACAGAGAGGGCACAAGGCACTTGCACTCCCCATCCCAAGTCACTTTTGCCTTGGGAGGACAAGAAGAAAATACAAAAAAGTCACCATATAAGCAGGACACTGGAAGCAAGCTAAAGAGTGAAGAAGAAGGTGGGAAAGGCAATGAATTGGCAGGGAATGTGTTTCTATAAAGATAGGAATTAACATGTTTCCTTTGTGCTGTGACTACTTAATATTTATTCTGTCATCTTCAAAAGAAGTTTAACACAAAGTCTGCACTCTTCCTAAATGTCATTTTTCACAAGTTTAGAAAATAATTTCAATCTCCATCTACTCTTCTTCACTATCTTATTAACCTATTTCTGCTCCTCAGCTGCCTCCACAAGCTGCTGTTTTATGTATTCCTCCTGGTTTCACAGACATGGGAGAATGTCATGGTGAAATCACTTGCTGTATTTCCTCATTCCTCCCATTCTAGTTACGTTCTTTGTTTTGGCTCTCTTCAGAACTCAGACAGGATGATTATGTTATTTCATTACTTCTCTTAACTTAGGACAATCACCCACATAATGATCAAAATCTTTTACTTTTAATGTGGGACCTCAGATTAAGTCCTTCCTCACCTCCAGAAATTCTGGATCACTGAAACTTTGGTCTGATAATAGAAGTTGGGAGTTGTTTATGAAACTTGTTCCACTTTAATATCATTATTCAGTTATGGAGAATGGGAATAAGGAAATTCAAGGGAAGGTGAAACGAGGTAAGGCAAGGAAAAGGATGGGAGATTTTTTTCCAACATAATAAATACCTGATAACAAATTGAACTTAGTTTCAAAGAGCAGATAGAGGGAGAAAGCTAAGAATCAACAATCTGTAGTTTTCCAGAACCAGTGTTGGTCTGCAGCGTTTTGTCCTCGTCCATGTAACATTTTTAGAAGTTCATGAATACTGATAGTACTATAAAATAAAAAATAAAAATAAAAATAAAAATAAAAATAAAAATAAAAAACTATAAAAGGAAAAAGTTTTAGAAAACTACAGAGGGGGATGAATTAGAGAACCTATCAAAGCCCCTGCCAGGTTTAGTTTATTCTGTCTGATTTCTTCATCTGGTAAATAGAAAAATGAGTTTAAAAAAAAACCCAAAATTTCAAGGAATTGGTCAATATCTTTTTAGGTCAAGTGCTGTGTGAATTGTCAATCTAGACACTAAGATAATTATTCGCTGCTGCACGTTTCAAAACTGACCAGCAACAGTTGTCAATATTTTGTAGGGAAAGATTAATGTGGTACCAGCTGAGAGGAAGGGGAAAATTAATTGTTTTCTTACTACTCCTTCTCTTCTTTTTGTTTTGGACAGAGACTTTGATGTAACTCAGTGTTTGGAATGCTTAAGGTAGTCAAGGCAGAGATGGATGAATGAGGCAAGCAAAGGTGGGTGATAAATGCAATTTATTTCCTGACCACATATGTGGTACATATTTCTTTAGGATCAGTCTGGCAGTGCCTCAGGTATTTGCTATTCATCAGTACATTGCGCTGTTGGATGACTGTACTTTTGTTTTCATTCCCCTGTTGGTAAAATTAGATACTGGTCAAATCTGTAAGCAGTAGTCCAGGCTTTTGTATAATTTAGCAATTGTGCTATGGCATTGAAAAGCTTTTGCAGAATTCTTATAAATATTCACTCAAGTAATGTTTTTAACTTGGTGAACGATATCACTTGTTTCAAAATAAACAAAGAAAAACTCAGATATGTTCTGCTTTTTGGTAGAAAGAATTGATGTGATTGTCTTGATCACCACCCAAAAAAAAAAAAAAAATGCATCATTAACTCGGGGCCCTCTCTTTCAAGCCACTCTCATTCCTTATTTAGGATGCATATCTGCATAGCCTGCCCTTTATGCAGGGTGCCCTTACTGTCAGGAATGCAACTTTCTACAGAAGTTCCATATTGGTTCTTCAAGGATCTGCAGAATTCAAGGTAAAACGTACAATAAGCTGTAAAGTGACTAGCATCCTTTAAATGTTGTGGGAAAACAAAAGGATTATGTACAAGAACAATACCAGAAATTAGTTTCTCATGGATGGAAAATATTTCCCAGAGGCAAGAGAAACTAAATAATACCAAACAGAATATGGTAATTCTGGAATAAGAATGCATAACCAAATCATTTCCTTACATGTATTTTTTGTTCAAACCTAATTTATGTTTTGAAGGACTGCCAAAATAGTCCAGCTTCTCTCTCCACAATGTTCTGTGTGGTTCTTTTTAGAGTGATTGTGGAAAGGGGAGTCAAATGAAGCATGCTATCAGGTAACATATAGAGTTTACAGTGTTTTGAAATTGTGGTGCCTTTTTCTGACTAATGGAATTTTGGCAAGTATTGACATTAAAAGCAGGAGGAATTTAAATAAGATTGTCTCCTAGCCTGCCAGAGGATGGTTCTTTATGAACTCACCCCAAACCTTCAGCCCTAGTATTTTCCTTGAATATTTTCCTTGAAAAATATTTTGGCTTCTCTCCATCTAAAACTTTTGCTGATCCACTGTACTCAGCATATTATTTCTTTTCTGATTATTTTGGCAGCCATTAGACTTTGCCTAAGCCTACTGTAGGGGAAAAAAAAAAAAAAACACAAAGAAAGAAAACATGGGTATGCTTGACATGGGATAATTTGTTACTTTATTTTTGTATTACTGATAGTAAGTAACACTTCATTTACTATATATAAGTGTAAGATAAATTTCTAGAAAAGAGATTATAACTTTTTTTTTTTTTGTAAAATCTGACTGTCTACTTGCTGTTGGATGCTAAGAGAAGTTGTTATAAGCTATAGTATTCACCTCACTAATAGTCTATACAAACTTTATAAAGTTTCCTTGGCATTGAAATGAGAACTTGAGCCTGAAAGGGCACTTAGGAAAAGTATATTTGGCTCTTAATTTTCAGGTTTGTCACACAGGAAGAGACCTCTCGTGGCAAGCACAGGAACCACCATCCTGCAATAACCTTACAACTAGAAAAAAGGATTTTAACTAATCCATGTACAAAAGGAAATAATGCCCAAGTAAGAAAAACAGTTTTGAAAAATCACAATATTTTGATATCTTGTTTTAACAATAGAATTCTGTTCAATAAAAATAAACAAAAATTAGGTGAAAATCTGGGGTGAGGGGAGTGGGGAAGAAAGAGCTAATTTAGTTAAAACTATCTAAAGTTTCCATTGAACTAACTACAAGGCCCTATAGCAAGATTTAACAATTTTGTGTTTCCTAGTGAGTGCCAGTGGGTTTGGGATACAGTGCTGTAGTCAACAAATTCTAAAGGGAGCTTTATGCCAGAGCTGGGCTGGTAATCCCTCCACAGCAGTCATTCTGAATGCATAAGGCATCTCTTGTGCATCCTGCTGATACGGAACACATAAAACAAGATAAGACAAAGGAAGTAAAAGATGTTTAAACAAAGCAAACTCTTTCTTGTGCCCTTGTGATTTCAAACTGCCCCATTCAAATAAAGAAATTGCAGTTTAAACATCGTCAGTAGGGAAAACAATCAAATGTATCCTGAAACATGGTGAAAAATAAAATACATTACAGCATGCCCAATTATTTTGAAACCCATCATTTTCAGCTAGTAGAAGATAGACTATTATTTATGTCTGTGTCTAAAATTGGTATTGGTGATACCAGTTTTATGTTATTCACTGAGAAAATAACTACCTTGGTCAAAATCTATTAAAACAAATTCCTCCATATTCTAAACAATATTCTTGCCAATAGAAGTTCTAAGTAGGAATTCCACAGTTTAGTCTACTAAGAGCTTTTCTTAGAGAAACCATGGCTTATAATGCATTTCTCAGCAATGTCACTTGTAAATTTAGATGGAAGCCAGAGAGTATGAATGAGATCTTAGAATAGCCAGTAGTCCTCAAGATTAGAGAAATTTTCCAGAAGAGCCAGGTTTATGCATTTTTTGAAACTTAATATTCTAGAGAAAAACACAGACTGAGTTATGAGTTTGATGTAAAACCTTTCTCTCTTCCCTAGCATGTTATTTCACCCTGGCTTAGTGAGTTGCTCGGTCTTTAAGGTACTCCTATTGAAACTATTTTGCCCTCCTTAAATATTCATTAACTGGTTTTTGGAGAACTCCATGGCACACAGCAGACATATTCATTGGTCTGAACCACATAGTGTTAGACCATGAACATTAATGAATGTGCAAAAATTCAGGTGGGTGTTTACGGGCTTTCTCACCTCTTCCTTACTTTGGAAATTCTCTCTTTGGGATTTGATATGTCTTCAGGTAGAACAAGAGAAAAAAAAAAAAAAAAAAAAAACCCAAAATACCTATGGTTAGAACATCAGAATATTTCTGTCATTCTTTTCCAGCAAGCTGCAGCAAATGCCATCCAAGTTCATTCCCTATTCTAGGGAGGAGTGGCAAAAATTTAGAAAGTGTATTATTCCATCCTTTTGATGATTTTTCAGCAGCTTCCATAATTCAAATTATTTTTGGATAAAGACAATAAGATAATGACTGGTTTATGCATAATAGTCAATTTCCTGACTTTTTCATTTTTCACTGTTGCAGAAAGATGCAGAAAGATTTTGCTTTCTGAGTTTGGGTTCTAGTTTATCCAGATATCATAGGAGCGCTCTTATTTCATAACTGTCCTCCACAGCCGGCCCACCAGGATATATAGGCAGCAGAAATTCTGTATCATGATTCCTGATGTGTCTCTGTGAGCATGATCACCTCTGCGTTGGAAATGCTGGGGAAGTTCTGCAAACAACCAGCAACAGAAACATGGACGACCAAAGTTAGCCCAGGCAACAAAAGTGAGATAGAGTTCAAGTGCCTGAAATTTGGACTTATGGAACTAAACAGTGAAATTTTTGCCTTTGGTACTTGCTCCCTTTAGAAAATATTACCCTGAACCTTCAATCAGGGTCACCAGATATTACTGATATATGAATAAACCCCAGTTATTTTGGTGTATATTAATTCTCTGAGTTTCTCTTGTGGCTGATGAGTTTGCTAAAGGCAATAAGAAGAAAAATTATGAACTATGATAAGCACTTCTATACTCTGACTGTGTCTCACTATAACAAAATATAACAAAATATAACAAAAAGCAAAGAACTAACCCTTTAAAGAATGAGATTATAAGTGATGTCTCACTCTAGGAAAATAAACACTAAGCAAGGCTTTCGGAGATGTTTTCCATGAAGTTATTGTGGATAATTATCACCTTAAGAGAGCCAAAATATAAAATCTTGGAAAGGTGCATATATCTCATGTTACCAAATGTATTTTGATGTTTCAGTAGGAAATACAATTAACATAACTTTTGAATCATCTTTCAAATTGTTTATACTTATTTCTTCCTACTCTTTTTTTCCCCTTTAATTATTTATTCAATATTCTCACAGAGAAGTAGATGAGGGGGAAAGAATTATTTATAGAATGGAAACCACATACTGCATAATGAAACATTTCACAAATAGCATACACACTCTTGTCTTTCATAAGTGTTCACAAAGAATGGTTTTATCCTCCATGAGGCACGTTTATCCAAAGTAAACAATGTCCTTCTCGAGGAGTGTTATGTTGACATGTTTGTGAAAAATGCACACAGTATGCAAGAGAGACATTGCCCTGGATTACAACTAAAAGCCAAGAAGCATGGATATTTTTAAAAGAGTTGGGAAAATGGTTGCATTGAGGATATAATTCACAGTAAGCTTATTAAATGGAAATCTTTAAGTAAAAAAATGCAACATATTGCTATTAATCTTTATTTAAAAGGGGGTACTATAATAGCATTATGATAAGTGAACTGTTTGACTTCATTGTAGAAGCAGTTGGGAATTTTTCAAAGAAACATTTTTTCAAATTCCTGCTTCTCATTGAGAACTAAATCACACAATTCTACACAGTGCTTCACTCTGTCATGGGGGTGAATCTGTAAAATCTCTTCATCTCATTTCTCTGATATACCCTTTTATTCCGTAGTGGCTCGCTTGCCCAGCAGTCACGTTCAATGTGTCTGGAAGCAAACTCTTATTTAGGTGGTAATTTTTCCTCAGGATAATTAATACTCTGTAATTATTAAGTGTAAAACCTTTGAGGAAAGTAGTAATTTTATCTGAAAAGTGCAAGTTAAGAATTTATTAGATCTTTCCACATTTGAAAAATGCATCTTTAGAATGAAAATACTTCACAGAATTGTCTTAGTTTTATAGAAAATATATATCAAAATAATGAAAAATATAAAAATGGTTTTGTCAAAACATGGTCCTTATTTTTCAGGACCATTTTTTTTTCTGTTTGAGTGAACTTCATGTTGAAACTTCCTGTCTTGTGATGGAACATGCAAGACAAATTCAAATAAAATGTTTTGAATGAACAAGAAAAAACGTACCCAATCTTAGCCATTTCATTTGTGGGCTATATAGAATCACTGAGTTTGTTCTTGTAACAGTCATCATTTGCCAAATGGCATTTTCATTCTTCTGCAAGCGTTCAGTAAGATTAATATGCATATGCATATCCATTCTGTTATAGTATGGATATGTACCCATAAGCATTTAATTGTGGGTTTGTTTGGTTGGTTTTTTTTTAATGTATTTCTAGATGAGGAATTTGATTTTTCTCTCATGGTATGAATAAATGTTCATTAAAAGTTGTGCTTTAATTTCAGTTCACAAATGGAGGTAGACACATTAATGAAATCATATTAAGAAATTACTGAGTTTTGTTCAGCCCTTTAAAAATTAATTCTCTTGTTTCAAATTTTTGTTTTCCATACTCTTTTCTGAAAGGATTACCTTATCACCACTTCCAAGATTATCTTGTTCTGGATGGACAAAAAATATCAGGGAGTCTTACTAATAACCTAGGCAGAAACTAGGCATTTAAACACATCCAAATGGAGGTGACTTCACAAACAGGACTTCACAAATCTGTACTTTGTATCTTGTTTTCTGCAGTTACCCACAGGCAGTGAACATATGTTTACAACTGGGTCTGGTGCAGTCCTCAGTGACATCAACACTTCGATGCTGGCGCAAATTCAGTTGTGAAGTCATTGCCCTCATTTGCACCCTAGAATTCCCTGAAATGCTCTTTCTGAACTCACTCTCTAGCAAACAGCCACAGAGTACTCCAAATTGCAAGTGATCTGGAAAATCAGGCCTCCTGGGATGTGATTTGTATCATTTGATTCTATGTATCATTTGATTAAATTATTTGTATGGTACAATTGTTAATTTATTTCTAGGCTAAAGTTCTGATCAGACACTTCCTTAAAATTAGCATGCAAATTATGCCACCAATTCTCTGTTCCTTGGAATTGGTGTTTAGTCTATTATTTAAGAACTCTGACCACCTTTGAGAAAATCTAGACATTTGGAGATGCCAAGCCTTTTATTAGATACTATTTTGTTCAAACACAGATTGTCTTTGTACTGTTTTTTTTTCCTGGAACTATAAATATTCAGAAAGTTTATTGTAGGAGATCTCTTGAGACATGTAAGCAATGAACTTCATGGCATGAATTGGCATAGTTCAAATGAAGAGAAACAAATGTTCCGAGGAGAAACTTTTGGAATGGGATCAGAATTCCACCACAGGTTATTTGGATTACACTCTCAATTGTGCTGGGATTTATGATTTATCATGGTATAAATTACATGGTATAATTTACTCTCAGAGTACAAACCAGAGCAAAAAAATAGTAATTGTACGTAATTATAAAATTAAAAAATATTATGAACCCCCAAAGGGATGGAATAAAAGTATTTGGTTTTTTAACCTAGTCTCTTCACTGAATACAGCATCAGACTTGTTCCCTTATGCAGGTCACAACAGAAAAGGATTGCACAAAAAAAGACCCTCACAATGGTTTCTGCTTCTTTGTTTCATGTACAAAAAAAACTTTGAGTTCTCAAAGGAATTAAAAACATGAAAAGCCCATCTGCTAGACAGAAATCCTTATGGTGCTGTCCACATAGGAATGAATTCTACTTGATACAAATAACCATAAAGCTTTTGAAATTAACAAAATATTTAGTCCAATTAAAAAATGAGAACATTCACTTACTAGTTTATATTTTTACATGTTGCAATTTAGAATAGTTTCATGTGACATAGCATAAGACTTTAATTTCAATAAGGTTTTTTGATTCTTTTAATTAAAAACTAACATCACTAGGTTTATTTTTAAAAACTAAGACTCATATCATTCAGTTAAGAGTTAATTTGTTGAATTATTTTGGGGTTTAATAGCTTCTTTAACCATACATCCAAAAGATATCATATAATTCTAATATCCAATGGATGAATCTTCAAGAAATGATGACTGAGTGTACCATGATGGAAGTACTACCTTATGGACAAAATTTTAATATTTGGATATTTCAAAATGTAATGGCTTTTAGAAAAAACACGTCTTTCCCAAGTCAAGTGTGTTTCCTTAATAGCTTTGTGCAGTTGACTGGGATAGAAACTCAAAATTTAGCTTCATTTCTTTTCTTTTTCAAATTGAAAATCTACCCAACCTTAAAAAAAAAAAAAAGTCAAAGTTCTGTTATGAAGTGTTGTCATAATGGTTTTCGTTTACAGCCAAATGCCCTTTCAGGCTTTGTTTATTACTTTTAAAATCTCCCAAATTGATTGTTTGCTTGTGTGCATACATAGGAATTTCTGTATATAGTTTGGAGGTGTTTTCCGCAGGGAAAGGTTTAACGTTTCCAACATTTTCATGAACCATCAGATGTCTTCCAGATCACTACTGGTTCCCAGAGCACAGACTGAGCAGCACTGTGTTAAAGGAGACATTTCCCATTGACTGTAGAGGGATTCTGAGGGGATTTGACACCTCAGGCTAAGGTTAGCCTTTGTGAACACCATCTGTAGTTGAATTTTAGTCACATATTTTGGGAGATGGTGTTATGTGCTCATAAATTATTAACATTCAAAGGTAGGCAGTTCTTAAGCAAACAGGGCTTGTTCTAAAATAGAAATACAGCACAGGGGGCCAGTAAAAGCTGTTATACAATACTTGCACCATTACTAAGACCTTATTGAGGTCTTAATGAGACCACAGGTAAAAGTGGCAAAGATGACTGACTAAGGCTGGGAAATTACTACATTTTCTCTATGGGTATAAGAAGCACTGTTTGGTCTGTGTTCTTGCACCTCTTGCATTTCATTTCTGGGCTCTCCCTGGGCATCCCCAGATCTTTGGAAGGGGCTTTACCAGGGACCTTGTCTGTGAACAGAACTACATATTAGCAAATGAATTGTCATGTTTCTGATAAAAAAGTGTCATCATGATTACTTTACAGTAGCTGTGCCGGGTATTTCCCATAGATAGGGATATTGTAAGGGTGTAAATATGGCTTTTAGGAGCTTACAATAATTTTCCAGAAAGCCTCTGTCTACTGCGCTAGTGCTAGCTTTAAGACCAGAAGGATGAGGAACTAGACCAAATACATCTGAATAAATAGAAGCCACTAGCACAAATCTTCCTGCTCTTTTCACAGGATGCTCTAGGAAAGCTTCAAAAGCACAAAAGTAGAGCTGGAATTATATTCAGCTGAGTAAAAAAATATCACAGGCCGCCAATTATTGTATTAAAATTCAATATCATTCAAAAAGGAAGTAAAAATTTTAAATTAGGTTTGAGAAGTGGTAAAATTCACTATTCGCAGGGTACTTTGCTCCATGAAATGGAAGGTAATGCTCCTTTTACACAAGGAGTGGGTCTATTGAGTAACCAAAAGAGAGAATCACTTAAAAACCCAACATGATATGAATAAGTGGTCAACAGTTGGCATGTATAACATATTTAATTTTTCTTTCAACATTTTCCCCCTCCTCCCCACCCTGGGTTTTTATGCTAAGTTTTGAAATGCTCAAACTGTTACTCTGCTGTTTCAAATTCTCACTTCATCTAGTCAGTAACCAAAAAAGCATGATATGAGCTACCAATATGAAAATTTCAAATAAAACAATGGCTTTGGACTGGGTTTCGATCTCTGTTAGAGCACTAGAGGTAAAATGCATGTTCGTAAGTATTTGTGACAGATTTTTCTTACAAAACATACAGGCTTGTATTTTCTTAGGAAGTGTAGTGTGCCATGTGAAAAGGTGAATCATCTACATCACAAAATTTAAAAAAAATCAAAATATCCTGTGTATGAATGCACAAATTATATTAATCCTTAACTGACTATATCCGTACATGCATATGTGAGCATGTAGCAGACATACAGCATAATATAACAAAAGACATAATATACGGTATACAAATCAGACTATTTTTATATTAACGGGCTTGATATAGCCAAAGTTGTTTAAAAGGAAGGGAAAAAAATTTTCATTGGTTGTAGAAGTATTCACTCTAAATATATGTGAGGAGGATAGGTATGAAGCGTTGAAGAATAACTCTTCCAGAGTTTATCAGGGTTCAGGTCCTGAGCTACAAAAACAGAAGGAAGAGACAAGCCCAATTGGGCTTCCATACAACACTGCACTGCTGAAGCTTAGACAGATTGATCATCCTCTAGAACTCATTAAGGAAATATCATATTTGCAGTGATTATGGACATTAAAGCAGGTAAAAGAAGAAAAAACCAAATATGATCTTTTGAACTTTTCAGCAAAATACTTGATTGTTGCTGGGCTGCTGTTTCTTCTCATAATGACTTCTGTTTTTAGAGGCTGCCTCATCTCTACCCTGTCCAGCTAACATGTCAGAGGCAAGACAGATGGAGCAGGTTATCAGTTGCCAATATGGTCAACATAACATACTCTTTGTATATATCAGCTGACACTGTATTTTTGGATTTCTCTGAAATCTGGACATGCGCTATACCATAGTTTCAAGACACATCATGTGGGAAAAGTCAGTAACCATATCATTATTATTTAAACTATCTCAGACTATCTAAAATTTCTGAAATACAAAACAAAACAACCCAGAGTAAATCATAAAATATTAGCTAAAGTATATGGCTGCAATACAAGAATAAATGGCATATTTGAAGGGCTTCTGAGCAATTAAAAGAATTGAAATTTTTATTGTGAGATGCTGACAAGGAGGAAAGTGCTATCATTCTGACTCAGCTCATAGGGAGTCGGAAGCATTGAAACCAAAGGAAAAAGGCAAGCCAGCCTGTAATATTACTTCCATAATTGCTTTTATATGTACCAAAGCCACATGCTGTTCCACTGACATTATATCATACTCAAAGGTGTTTCATTAGAGTATAAGAGCTTCCATCTATGAGACACTATTTTCCTAGCTTTAAACACATGTGCAACATTTACGTGGATGAGTAGGCTTACTGGTCTTCTTGGTGCAATTCATACAGGCCACGATGGGGTCCTGAGCAGCGATGTTTTCTCATTTTTAAGTCTGTTTCTAAGTACTTTTTAAGTATGTTTTATGCATGCTGTAACAATTCCCATTTCCACACCATTTCCTTCATGTATTTACAGCAAAAGAGCAAAGACATGATTGGTTTTGTTTGCTTCAGATAGGAGAGAAGATCTTATTTGAATGATGGAAA
Source organism: Bombycilla garrulus (assembly GCA_013400315.1). Classification (NCBI taxonomy): domain Eukaryota; kingdom Metazoa; phylum Chordata; class Aves; order Passeriformes; family Bombycillidae; genus Bombycilla; species Bombycilla garrulus. The sequence goes on along the minus strand of VXBU01012473.1, from coordinate 61,606 downwards.
AAAGAAAAAACAGATTTCTGCCCGACTTTTCCTCAGCTAATGTCATTTTGGTTCATATGTGCACATTTAAACTCTATCAATAAACAGATGAAGAAAAGCGATGATTAAGTATTTGTGAAACATAAAGCAGACATTTGAAGGCGAGTCATCAAGGACAAAGACAATTAGTCAGACTGAAAAAACAAAACACTGAGATATGTGTGTCTAGCCTAGATACACACAGTAGCTGCAGTCTGGAAGTATTTATCCTTGGATTACTTTTTATCTATTAATAACATTTGAAAATTTATTTTTATCCTAAGTTATTTTCATGAGGCAAATGTGAAAATGTAAAAACTTGCACAGAATCTCAAATGCAAAAGGGAGCTATGGATTGTACTTGAAGAAACCTCCATATGCTGCAGTCTCTGGAATAAGGTAGCTCCTAAGAAATATTCTTCATAATTAAGAAAAAAAATCCTCTTGTCCATTCTAAACAATAGATAAATTGTGGATTTGTTTTATTTTATTTGCTGGGACTAGCTTTGTGTAGAGATGAAGGGCATTTAAAAAGAACAATTACATGCAAAGAATAACTTAAAATCGTGTGCCCTAAAAAGGCATTCATAGCTTGGTCCAAAGCCCATTAAAAACAACCAGTGTCCTCTCCCTCATCTGATTGCATTTTGAATCAGAGCCCTAGCCAAAAAAATGCAAAATCATGCACAGCTGGCTGCTGGTAGATTATTTTCTTTTAACTGAATCATATGAATCTGCATGGTCAGATTGACAGTGAGAGAATAATAATGAGTGGTGAGGGAGAAAATCCCAAAAGAGTATATAATGTCGCAAGTCACATTCTTTAAAAGATCAAAACCAAAGGAAAGTGCATAAATCAACAGGCAGGCTCAGTTTCAGCTCTGGCTGTTAATGCAGGTTTTGTTGCCACTCTTCTGTGACTTTCAAAAAAAAAAAAATCTGCTGAATTATCATCAGTATTTGATACATAAACTGGCTCCAATACAGAGCACCTTCTGAAAGAAATGTGATCACCCGTGAGCAATTTCAACTATTGAATCTTTTATGGCATTTTAAAAGAAATATATGTTCTAAGTAATTCAATCATTTCTCCACATTTCTCTTTTTTCCTTTTTTTTTGTCTCCTTTAGTGTCAGAGTTTAAAATGTTATTGGTTCCTAAATCAAAAGCATATATATTGTTCATAAGATAGGACATGTAAGAGGAGGTCTGCAGATGAAGAACAGTAGCAATATATATAGCATTTCCATTAATATTGATATTTTCGCTTCTTAACCATTGTTTATATAAATGCATTCTCTACACAATAAAGAATCTTTGAGGGAGGGAAAGCACTCTGTTAACCTAAGCATATTTCCAACCTATTTTTCTGGCAAATTGTCCTCTGCTTTCACATCTGTAGCCTTCATAGGATACTTTGTTTTTCCTGTGTGAGCAACTTCATAAACATTAGTGATCCCTATGGGAAATCTTTGGTGCCTCTTGAGGAACAGACAAGGGAAACACTTATTCATCATAAACAGAGTTGACCTGACAGCACCATGGAAGACACAAAAAAGCAATGTCAGCCTTCAAGTGGCCCTTCAGCTTTTTGCTATACGTAGTCATCTGTCAGCTTCTCAACAGCGCTATAATTAAGGAGCAGGACCAGCAGCAGTGTGAATTTTATGGCAAGCCCAGTGAAATGAAGGGTAAAAAATTCTATTATCTTTATTTAGAGATGTAACAGTCTGAATCCTGAGGAAGCAATTAGTTATGTGGAATGTTTGAGCAAACTGATGTAGAAGGTGTCCTGTCCCTGTGTCGGGGGGGCTGGAACTGGATGATCTTTAAGGTCCTTTCCAACCCAAAACTTTCTATGATTCTACGATTTACAAAGGGACCTATGAAATATACACAGGTAAATCTCTCCAAATATACGTCTCCATCTGTAATAAATAACCATCAATAAAACACTTTGAGAAAATTTCCTCCTCTAGCAGCTTTGAGGGTTTTTTTTGTGATTAGTGTACAGCTAAATGCAAGGCTAGGATAGGTAAGAGAGTTAAGAGAGAGAGAGAGCCAACAAGTCTGTTTTGCTGCCTTATGGAGGGAATCATAGCAGCTGACAACCGCCAGCAGGAAAATAGAAACACAAAACAATTCAGTAGTGAAAGCTGGCTCAGATGTAACTGTTTTACTTCAATGAGCAGAATGAGTTTAATATAACTTTTACAAACCAGAAGGCTAGAGTTTACAGCTGTAGTAAATGACACTTTGAAATCATATGTAATGGTGAGACAAACATGAGTTTGTCCAGTAACTCTACTCTCGCTGCTACAGCCTAAATTGAACCATGTTATTGTTGCAGGATGATTTAGCCTCACTGATCTGGAGAGCTTTTACTGGTTTTCATTTACAGAAGTTATTAGGAGAAAGACACAAGTGGAAGATTGCTTAAGAAAAATAAATGGTGTGAGCCAAGTGTTTTTAGTAGAAAATAGTGTACACACAGTTTATGAGCAGGGGCTTGAACTTACATAGAAAATCATAGCTATAAACTCTGAAATAAAGACTGTAATAAAATGCTGTACAGCTTAAACACCTGGAATTTGGCTTCAAAATGGACCATAACAGTAAACATTTTTCAACAGGGATGATAGCTGAAAGAGATGTAGGTAGGAAAAAAATATCTGTTTAGACAGCACCAGGAAAGATATTTTTTTGAGCAGGTGGGGTCTTGTATGGTGGGCCTTTGTTAACAAACAGAAAAAAATCAAAGATAATTCACTGTGTATTTTTTCTGTCTCCATATGAAATAAAAATATCTATTTGTGCAGTCATTTAAACTTAGGAGAACGTAAAATAATATATGTATTATTAATAATGTTTATCAACCTAACAGGTTGCAAACAAATCTTCAAGACTTTCCATTAAGTGATAATAAAAATATTTACTAACACATCTCCAAAATAGTGTGAAATCCCATTTTATTCAGAATGGGAGACATTAAATAAGACATAGAAATACAGTTGTTATAACTGTGACAATCGCAAGACAAAGAAAGAATCGTGAGCCTGCACTGTTCAGCTTTTTCCAAATTTGTCTGTTAATCAAATAAAATTCTCTTTCTCATGATTATGTTTCACCATTGTAATAAAAGGAACTACCCATAGAAAAAGTTTCAGGATTTTTCTGATATCAAAATATTATGATAAATCCACTTTTAATCATGATATAAAACCAGAGATCATGTCATCACATCTACTCCTGTGTTATTGTTTCCTCTAATAAATAAAATCCCATACCTTACCTGTGTTTCAGAAAATTATTGGAACTGTCAGAAAATCCTGCATGTAGTCCCTAAATGTTTGTCGGTAGAAGTCTGATGAAACAAACTTTAGGGACAATTCACATTTTCAAATCAGTGTAGAAGTGCTTTTGGCTTTGGTGACATCAAGATTTTATGTTTTTTACCTCTACTCAATTAATATACAAAATGTTTTGCTTTTTTAAAAAAGTAGTTGATGCAAAACCGTAACTGTCATTTCTTTCTTTTAACTTGTTTGGATGCCAAAGTATAAGTTGTTCAGATTTTACCAACAAGTTAGTTTACATAATTACTTTGCAAACCTTCTTCAGAATGCAAGGGTGAAAAACAAGTAAAATTGCTGATTTCAACCTGAAGTAAAAAAGCATTCAAAATACAAACATTAAAATGCAAATAAATGTGTTCAACTTCTAAAGCAAAGGGAATATTTTTTTGTAACCACAGTGATCCGATAGAAAAGCTCATGTAGAAAATGCAGTAGCTAATGTTTGCTTAGGGATTCAGGTGAATTTAAGTTCCAGTTTCATTGCTTAATCAAAACCTGCTTTTTATGAGGTGATTATTTTTTCAACACGGGATAAAACCATTACCTAACTTATCTACTATACATAAAGTACTAAGAAAAACAGCATTTCATTTAACAGATATGTTCATTTTAGTCCAAACACTTGAGTGATGAATAGTTATGAATTTATGACCAGCAACCTAACACAACAAAAAATGCTACTGCACATGATTAAACAATTAATTTCCTTCCAGTTTAGTTGCACACTCCCACACCAAACATGGATGTGCAACAAATTAGACAGTGTTTCCAGAGGTTATGAATGGGAAACCTTCAGCTTTTTTTTTTTTTATTATTGTGTCTAAAATAAAACAATCCTGCTTAACACAATTAAAAATATATCGTTCTGTTACTTCTGACATTTGAATTACTGGAGACATTCTGCTTTCCTCTTCTAATGAGGTGCATTAGTCAAGAGCTAAAGGACCTTTGACCCTAGGATCAAGTGCTTACCCTGCAGGAACTGAGCTCAGTATATGGGATTATGGATTGACAGGAGGCAGCTGGAAGAAATATCTAAGAATTCGCACTTAAAAGTAATCCCTGAAAATTGAATGTAGGTATGAGGAAATAACAAGTATATTCTCTAGTGAAGTTCTCTAGTGAAAAGCCTTGTAAAAACTTAACTAGGGTTTTGGGACCCCATCAGTGGCTGTACTAGTGAATGAAATAAGCAAGCATGTTTAACACTACGCTCAACAGGGACTTAAGTTTTGTGAATGATCTTAATGTCCAGTTGATTTTATTGCTGACCCTTTTCCTCTGCTAATGATGTCCTCTGTTGCATACTAGTAAAATGACACAGGATTTACCCATTATCTAATAGTGCAAAACCAAATGGTTTATTTGTAAAGGTTTCTCAGAAGAAAATGGTGACAAATACTTATACCTTGAGACACATGGATTGATGGATATGTATATATGGCAGAATAAGAATATGGCTCACATTTTCTGTGCACGAAAGAGATAAATTATTAAAAACAAAATGCTGATATTCTGTATATTTATTAATTTCAATTTAAAATATAAAAATTTTTTTTGAGTTTTTTCTGCCTTTTTACACTCATTTCCATTTTATGACTAAAAATATACCATTTTAAAACACTTAATATCATGTCCGACTACAGTCCAACAAGATTCTAGATTCTTATGGACTGATTAAGTAAAAATATCACAATAAAATATTTTTGGCCCAAATAAAAAAATATTTATGACAAAAAAACTTTGAAGAGTTTTAAAATCCTCAGGAGTTTAATTAAAATGAGCATGTGATCTCTATTAAATTTTCAAGTAAAATTTTCCTTTGGGGAAAGAAACTCTGAAGATCTCTAGTCTTTACATAAATTGAAATAAGATGCATCTGTCTGCGTCTTGAAATTAATACAATCTTCCATATCCAATTTTTTTTCATTTTTCAGTTTGGACATATCACTGTCATGACATGGCATCTTTGTGTGTTTCCAATGAACCAGTCTGAGGCTTTTGCCCCTGTTCTGTACTTGGAAATTCTCACACTGCTTCAGAATACATGAATGGCTAAAGTTATTCAGAAGTAAAAAGTGTAGCCAAGCCTTACACAAGACAGGAGCATTTCTTTTTTGTGCCTCAGTTCCACCACAAGGACAGAGGTAAGCAGGCTGCCACTGACTCCCTGCTCTGACAGGCTGTCCTGCACTGAGATGGTTTTTTCAGTACTACTCTGCAATCTGTTGATGCAGTAGCAATAAATCCCGCCTGAGCAGCTACTACCTGAAGAACTGACCACAAAATGAACAGTTAATTCAGTAACTTGTATGTCTAACTACATTAATGGCCCATTTACATACAGGTTAACTCAAATTTGAATCAGATTCTTTAAAATAAAGAATTACATTACTGATAAACAAAAGCTACCAAGGGTCCTGGAGAGGTCCTTCAGGGACTACACAGTGCCTTAATCTTCCCTCCATTTTTGGGGGAAAAAGATGGTGCAAAACCAGTCTCTCTAAGTCAAGGCAACAGAAGTTACAGGAGAAATTTTGCTTTCTTGCCAGCACATTTTAGTCTTTTGTGTTCAATTGCTGTATGGCTGATGTGAGCATGAGCTTATCTTGACAGCCTCACTGAATGTTCAAATGTGAACACCATGAATTAGTGCTGTTTCTCATGGCAGAGCATATAATTTTTTAGATATTTGGAGCTGCTATTTTAAAAATGCAACTGTTTTAAAAATACAATCAGGTTTTTGCCACAAATGATAAATTGCCATCTAATGCTAAGTGAACTTGTTCTGTGATAATACTTTAAAATCAACAGCTGCCTGGCTGTCTGGCTTACATTGGCTAAAGGAAACTAAATACAAGTATGTATTGTTCATTGTTATAATTGTAGGCAAAGGAAGCAAATCTATGCTTCTTTCTGGAAAACAAAATAAATTTGGGGCAAGGAGCAGATTTATTTACAATTGCAGCAATCACAAGGATAGTAAAAAAATAAATCCTGTATACAGTGCAATTATTCTCTTTATTGTAAACTTGACATTGCATTTGGAATGAAGTCCTGAAAGAGCTCCCTTCCCTTCCACAACTAGTGAGGTGGATGTTTCTGCACATAAAATGAAATCCTCTGTCCTTGTGTAGTACATGTATGTTTGGGTGTGGGTGGGTGTACCTCAGTTCCTGGTACAGAAACAAGTGAGTTAAAAAGCAATTAATTAAACTAAGTAAACAAAATGTTTCACAGAAGAAACTCATCCAACATCTAAATTTAATCTGTAAAATAAGACAATTTCAGGTAAAATTTTTACTAAAAATAAACCTCACAAAAGTGGGATATTTAGAGCATTGACTGAATGAATATTGAGACAACCCATTTTTCTTTAGTTGCACCTATATAAATACTAAAGTGTGTAAAAATAACTCAAGAAAGAGTGATAGAAAGAAGAAAAACATGACAACAATTACAAATTACCTTTATTGCTCTCTCAATATGTGTGGCACAGATGGACCAACTGTGCTCAAGAAACTTTCAGGGTTCATAGGTATGAACGTACTGAAAAAGAAGTTTAATGGACATTTCACCCATCCTTCAGCATTCTCCTCTAACATATTAAATGTTTCTCCTTGGGTTTCCTTCAGCTTTGCATGGAATTCTGATGATAATCAGTGGGACGGAACTATAGCTGCAAGACTGTTTAATGGAAAAAACAACTCAGAATCATAATACATTTCTTTAGCCTAAAGCAGGCAGCAGCAACCCAGAGAAAGTCAGCACAAGCCAGTCATGTTGTCAGTAAACCCACTTTGATCCAGAAAAAGAAGTGCCTGAGCTTTTCTATAGCAATCCAATCTCTACTAGGGATCAAAATACTAATAATACTGGAACATTGTGGGAGAATATCTAGGTTACTGTTTTGATGGTCCAAGTATCTTGGGCCATTAGAAATGTACATTGAAAATGTATTTTCATCTCTGGCACCAACTCAATGACAGGAACCATTAAACAAATTTAAAAATAACAAAGGTTTTTTATTCCGTCTGACAGCTTTAAAAGTGATGCTTCCAAATATTTAGAAAACCATACAAATATATTAATGAATTGGAATTGCCACTTCCCCTTTCATATCTTCTTTTGGTAAGCAGATATGTGTATCTTAAATTAAGATATTGCCTCTGTTGATTAGCATGATTGCAAAAAATCAGGTAATAGAAACTCATGTACTGCCTGGTCCAAAACCTGTAATCTCTGAGTTATAACAGCTTTTAGGAGTGCATTCAAGAATCCATCACATCTGTAAGAAAATTGTTCCAGTTGCTATTTGTCTTGTTAAAAACATTTTTATTTCCAGCTAGTGAAATAGAGTGTGTGAAATAGTGGTGGCTGCAACTTGCAATTATGCTTGAGGCAATGAAATGTTATGACTGTCTAAAAAAGCATTATATTTGAGACTGTGTTACTATCCTCAGCAGCTATATCTCTTTGTTTGTGTGTTACTGGTTGTAAGATTGAGCTCACTGAATGTAAAAGCTTTAGAACAAGAATGTTCCTCTTCTATATGAGACCAAGAAGAAAATAACTCTGATCCCAGCTTCACTGCTCCATGGAAATCCAATTAAAATACATTCACAACAGGAATAAGGAATAATGAGGAAGAGACATTGAAATACTTCAGCAATATTGCAAAAATAAAGAGGGACACCAACTACTTTGTACTTTACTTTAACATTCTATGTGTGCTTGAAAATTAAGTGTTTCCTCTGTAAATAAAAATGAATCCATTTTTCTTCAGTTTCTCATTATTTCTTCCCCCTTGGTTTGCCTTTTAGGACTGATGTAAGTGCAGCTGTTGTTTTTAAGAGGTTTTTATGCCATTTCTTGCACACAGCTCATCCATCACTCTCTGCTCAGATACAGCAAGAATTCAAACTGCAGCTGACTGGCACAGCATTTTGCCTTTCATGCAGTTGCTTGGCTGGACCTGGAGCATCAGTGTGTCACCAATAGTGCATTCCTGGGATGAATGTTATGGTTTCTCCCATCTTCCAGAAAGTGTCAAAGATCAGAAATACTGATGCTTATTTATGCTGTAGTGAAACCAGAGATTTATGCTGGAATAACACCACTTCATATGTACCACAGATCATATAGGGGCTCTGTTTCAGGCGTCATCTTTGGTACAAAATATTTTTATTTGCTTGAACTTATTGCTCCTAACTCTTCCAAAGGTAATAGTTTCTGCTAATATATGAACTGGTTTTCTTTAATATATGAGACCATCTGTCTGACTAAATCCTAGATTTTGACATTTCATAAAAAATATATATTATCAGTTGTTTCCATCTGCAGCTCGAAAAGCTGACCAAATGTGTTGATAGTGGTGTCTATGACTTTTAGCAACTCCTGTTTTATGCTGATTGGGAGCTACAGTTTTAGTTTTTATCTAAAATGGCAATTCACGAAAGCATCCCTTTACCTTTGTGAAGTGAAATGTGCATATTTATGTGGTACCAAATTCCTACTGTCAGTGTGAGGAGAAAAATTCTGTCCACTGAAGTTATTGGATATTAACATGAGCCTAGAAGCATCCCACAATAAACACTACCTTTCTTGCCTGCATCCATCATAGCAACAAAAAGACAAAATTTTACCTGTATTTCCTCTTCTCTCTCTAACCTAGGTTTACATTGGTAGTGAAAAATAAAAGAATGAACGGTAAATAAAAAGTCTGATCAGTTAACGATATAGAGATGGAAAATATAATTTTCAACATTAATTTGAGAAAATTGCAATGATAGCATATTTAAAACAAAAGAAAGAAAGGAAAAAAAAATTAAAGAAAAATCAGTCCTAAGTTACTTTATTATCTAATAACTTGTGGGAAGCTTAATGAGAGTACCGGACACAAGTCAAGGGAAGTGTAAGCTCCAGATTGTTTTTCTAGGGGTGGAATTTCAAGTCTAGTTCAGTACTGGATGAGCTTTGTTTCAGCTCTGCTCACAAAGGTGACAATTTCATAAGAATTTCATTTAGAAGTTAGATTGTCGATGCATCTTGATGTTTTAAACTTACATACTGGGCCACAAGTGCTCTCTCCACAATAGGAAAATCGTGGATAACAGTCTTAAATAGAAGAATATAAGTTTTGTTTTTTTTCTTTTTTTTAAATCAGAACTCACAGCAAGTGTAAATTAGAGATGAACAAGTGTTACAAGATTTTCTGGTCTCTAGCAAATGATTTGAGTTTGTTGAAGCTCAGACCAAGAAGGGTGGACTTTGAAGTCTAACCCTAAGTGCTCCAACATAATTCCAGGATACTAATAAATGTGCTTGTTGTCACACAGGAAGTGTCTGAACAAAATCTTCTATCTAGATAAGATTAATTAGAGGCAATGCCAATATTTATGACAAAGTCACAAAAATGTGTTAGAAAAGAAATATAGAATGTGGCTTATTTATGTGTCAATTACCTTATTGTGATCTTATGTGTATGTGATAGTGTTTCCTACATTCACATGGGCAAAGCCGGTATGCTTTACACTGTTGGTGTGAACCAGACATTTCAAAGTAATCTTAACAGTACCTGTAAAGAAATGAGAAAAAAAAAAGTAAAAAAAAAAAATCCTCTTTTTTAATAATTTGTTAAGTTTAAAGTAATCAACTAACTTTACATCAAAGAAAAATTTTGAATTGTATACCATGGTGCCTTTTATCCAAGAACTTGAAAATCTGGATTTATTATATTATCGAACTGTAGAGTTTGAGGAGAGGCCCAGCATGCCTCTTCCCCATCTGTTATCTCTGAACCAAAGCACTTCAAATAATGGTAGTTGTTTCACTGCTGAGCACTAAATGTATGGTAATACCTTGAAAAATCATTTCAATAGAGTATCTTGCCAAGTGGTTTGTGCATTGTCTAAGTTAAGCAGTGAAATGCAATCCACATTCTCTTGGTTTCAAAGTTAGTGAGCTTTGAAAAATGTTCTAACGAAAAAAAAGGAAAGAGGTAACAGATATTTTATAATGTTCAGAAAGAACACCCGTAGAAGAAGAGGCTGCTACAAAGCTGATTGAGCTATAAATCTGCACGTAATAACACGACAATTAATTTCAGGGCTTGACTACAAATCATCCTAAGTAGAGGAGAAATGCAAAACCTTTTGCATTTGGCCTGCAGAAAACAATTTAAGCATATAGAATAGCAGAGATGACACAGAACAAGAACAAATATATTAGGATTTGGGGGAGGTTTTTCTTTGATTTCAAGTTTTAATCTTTGTTCTGTATATGTCTTATAAACATATTTACATTAAGGACCATTGAAAACTTCAAGGATATTCTATTACATATTCTTGAATTTAAGACTTTTAAAATTTGTTTCTAGGGTTCAATAGAATAAATCTATGGCCTACTTAATAACTGACACTAAATTATATAAGTTCTTACGTAAGAAAAGGTAACCACAAACCAGAATATGCCTATGTTTTCATGAAGTTGATTTAAAAATATTCAGATTTAATTACTCTTGCCTTCAATTGCTTTATGTCCCTTTCTAAATAAAGTTTCAGAATATATCTAAATTTTGGAGAAGTGCTGAACTATATCCATATCTTGGCTACTTTAGGATTTAAAATTTAACAGAAACATGTGTTTGTCCTACAGTATAGAAATGGCTCAGCATCATGATTTCAGTATATATGCCACTTGAATCAGCAAAAATCTTCCTGTAATCCTACCCAGGATTGCCAGCATTCAGCCAATTTACCAGCAGGGGGGTTTTTGGTTGTTTGTCTTTTTACATAGTCAAATATATATACTTATATATAAATATAATATATATTTTTTATATATTTATATATAAATATTCTGTGTGTGTGTGTGTATATATATAAATCTGTTATTTCTGCCAGCAGCTCTGCAACAAGTACTACTGCGTTTTCTGTTGCCTATATCTGGGAAATACAAATATGAAATTACTCAAAATTACTAGAGAATTAAGCACTAGATATCTTTCCTGGCACTGTTAGCTGGGCATGTCACTTATCATGGTTATGGGTCAGAGAAACAGAAACAGAATTGTCTGAGGCTCAGCTGGATGTGTCAATGTGAACTCCAAAACTACAGCACTCTCCAGAATTTCCCTTAATTCCAGCCAGTTTTGTACACAACTAGTCTTGACGTGAACCATGTTAAGCAATTTTGATTTACTGTCTGCCAAAGATATGATTCTTTACATGGACTTGATCCTATGGGACTCTTTCTTTTTTCTTTTAGTATGGCTTTCACATTTTGGGGGTTGTTTCATGAGAAGATATTTTAAGAAGTTGAATAGAATCAAAAGACTTGTTCTCTTCTTTCTTGTTCCCTTCTTTCCTTTATCCTCAACTTTTTTTATTGATCTGTTATCTTAGGGGTTCTATTACGTATTAACTGGATTTTTGTTTCTAAAGAAATAATTAATTGAGAAAAAAAAAAGTAGGAAAGGAAATCTTTAGACAATTATTTACTGTCTAAACCTATATCATCTCCCTTACTTCTCTTCACATATGTGCTGGTTTGAAAGCAAAACCAGTGAGACTCCAAGTCAGAAATACAATTTAATAGGAAAAAGTAAAATACATGCAAGTAATACAAAGAAAACAAAAACACTGACAGAGTCAGAATATAACCTGATACCCTGCTAGTTAGGGTGGTGGCAGCAGTCCAGATGAGGTGGTCTTGCTGAAGTAGTGATCCTGTAGACAGGTCTGGTAGCTCTTGTTCTCTGGAAACCAGTGGGTAAGGGCTACTTGTTCTGTCCCAGTTCCCACATTGTATCTAGGTGGGAATGCTTGGCTCCTCCCCCTGGGGGGAGCATCTCACAATGGGATTATGTAATTCTATGAGTCATGTGGTGGGTCCTCACAATGGGCTGATATCATTGTATGAGTTATGGGGTGGGTCCTCACAATGGCCCATTAAACACAAATGGCCCCCGGAGGGAGTTATCTATGACTCATAGGGCAAGGTGTTAATGGCCCATTAACAGGAGATAGTCCAGGGGGAGGAGGCAAAGAAAAATACTGTCCCCCCTTGGTTTCAACAGTTAATGAAGATGGAGATAGAATACAGACCCTCTAGCACATTTTTACATTGTAACCTAGGACAACATAGATTGCTGATTTTACACAATCAAATTAGAAAAATCAATTGCATTTGATTCCCCCTGTTCCAGTTGAGCTGTATTTAACACATAGACTTGAGAAAAAAAATGTTGTTTCAAAATCATTCCTGCTGCTTCTGATCATCTGAGCACAGCTTGGGGCCTGCCTGCCTATGACATAAATTAAAATAGTCCAAAAATCTGTGTGGAGCTGACAGTAGTAACCTTAAATAACTTCCTCTGCTGTTGTTGCAAAAGAGAAACAGCCTCCTTTATCAGCTTAGTGTTGATTAGAGAGTCACCTCACTTCAAAGGTGAGGCATGGTAAGATTGTAGTAAATCTCTGCAGCAGCTGAAAGGAGGTGTATGAAAAGACATACTTGCAATTTTTCTTAAGCTGTACCTTCTATAATTATTATTATACATGTATACTACTCAACATATGTATCTGAATCAAGGTTTCAGAGAGGAAGACCTATCTAGTTTGCTAGTAATGTCTAGATTTGTTGATCTGGATTCCTGGTTTACAATTTTCTCACAGCATATGTCATGTAGTTCATGACTGGTACTTAACTAAAACTTTGTCTGTGTAGGTACATTTATTTTCCTTGAAACAGACAGAGATCCTCTTTCTCCCACCTTTCTTGATCAAACTGAGATGTCTGAGCAAAGAAAGCAGGGAAAAAAGTCATCGGAAGACATAAGTATATCTACAGTTTGGAATAAGGCAACATTTCTTTCTGAGAACAATAAACTGTTGTTCCTGACCCAGTGCTTGAACTCTAGCCTCTTGTCTGCTGTGCGTCTTCTATACTTGGTTTTACTAGCATGTTTTTTAACCTTTGACCAGTTCCCCCTAGTTGGGAAACCAAAGATATATAAAGAAAGATTGCCTGGATAATCAAATGTATAGCTATAGTGCATAATTTTAAGTATTCAGCCTACATATGAAAGGTTATATTTCACCTGTCCTTAGGTGAGGTGGTAGTGTATATTATTGTTTGTGGGGATTCTGAGAGGTAAGGAATAATAAAATGAATCTAGGAAAATAATAGTGTCATGTGCATTATTGCAAGAGTCAAAGCACAGGTTCAAAGGCTCGGGAAAAAACAAAGTTTGACAAAAAAGAATCAGTTGGGAGTAAGGGTCACAGCCAAACAGGAACAAAAGAATAAAGAGCAGAAGAAAACATCTGCAAGCCTTGCTGTGGGGAGGGAGAAGGAAATAGGAAGAGGGAGGAACGTTTCCATATACTTGCCCTCAGAGGTTTACATACATTTGTGTACTCCAAATTGTTTGAACCCGATTTATAAAATAGTTAAAATAGTTGTATTTCAGAGATAATGAACATCACAGATGACCTCTCCAATGGGGTTTCCCTTCCCCTTTATGGACAGGGGGAAGAGAACTTGCTCAGCACAAGAGTATAAAGACCTAACTCTCATAACTTTTGTGGAATACGTTATGTATGTGCAGAGCTGTAAAAGTATCCTTGTTTCCCTCCTAGTTTTTCATCTTAACCTCTGTGTGTGGCTCCACAAAATAGAGAGGACAGGACTACAAAAGAGAGATCCAGAGAATGCAGATTCATGTGGAGTGAACAGCACCAGACTTGCTCTTACACCTGGCAGAGATTTGGAGTAATAAACTCCAATCTGGACAATGACTGAGCACTCAGAGAGCACAGAATTCACCTTATTGCCTTACTGCCCTTAATCATCTTGGGATGGGCTGCAGAAAGCCACTGCAAACCTAGGGATGCTTTAATTGATACCAGCAGTCACTCCTGCAACCGCCTTTCATTCTCATGACTTAAAGCCAGAAAGTACATCAGTGATAAGGCTGCAATAAAATCATTGCTTTCATAAAATTAACTTCAGATAAGCAAGGCCAACTTTCCTAGGCTTCTTCTATAGCCAGTGATGTGAAAAATGCCAGTTAGGAGTTTTCTTTAATATCTGTTTTTAGTGTCTGAGGAGACTCACTTTCCATTAATATGAAAGTTCCCTGTGCAGAAATATTCTTTTTATCAGTATAGAATATTGCTGCTTCCTTATCTTGCCACACTCATTTCCTGCAGAAGAGGTTAGTAGCTGTAGATTGGTACATCTCTGTGGACTAACCATCACAGGAGTTAGAAGGTATTACAAAACTCACCCTTTACCCTTTGTATTTGGTAATGCACCAGGAAAATCTCCTTTACATATATTCTTACACACAACTAGCTAGGATACACAAAAAATGTTTAGCAGGTAGAAATAGGGCAGAAAATAACATCTGTGAAAGGAACCCTTCTTAACACTCCCTTTAGCATGATTGATATGTTTTTACAGTGCAATTTTTTTGCTACTTCTCATATTTACTTGGTTATATTTTTGTTCAACTGCTCCTGAGATAATACTATACTATTTATGACTAATGTCATATTTAAAGTAGTGCCTTTTACTCCTCAAAGACCCAGTTCTGTAGTATCCTCATCCTTTAAGTTTTTGGATTAGTTTAATTCCTAACTATATGAGTCCACTGCAAAGTAATTACCCATAACTGCTTTCAATGGTTTCCAGTGATTTGTAAACAAGGGTGAAAGAGTAAAACTGGGAGATGATCTTTTGAAGATGTGACATTAAACACAAAATAAGAAAGACCTTTCCTTCATACTCAGACTCAGACTTGAGAAAACGGTTTTCCATCCAACACTCCAAAAATGATTGTTAGACATGGTCATGAAAATAATAATGGAAGAGTAAACTACCTTATGAAATTGGGAGGGGGGGTTCAAAGTGGGACTGATGAACTTTTTTGAGAAACGATGAAAAAAATGTTTCATACTAGGAAAGACTGAAAAGTGAAACAGATTGAACATGGGCAGTGGAAGATTTTTAGTCCCTTGAAATCCTCAGTTTAATGACTGCACAATATGTCTTAGATCAATTATTTTTGGATCCAGAAACAATTTGATTTTTGTAGTGTGGTAATATTGTCTAAGGGCCAAATTCCCACCCGGATGCTCAGTGAGTCCCCATCCCAGCATGAAGTGAGGAGAAAACAGGATTGGAAATCTTGCACATGGAAATAAAGACAGGTAGATCTCTTACCAATTGCTGTGCTAGGAAAAACTGGCTCAACTTGGAGAAGCCAAATTTAAATTTAAAATTTTGCCAGTTAAAATAGATTAGGGAGTAAGAAGTAAAGGCAAACAATAAAACAACTAACCTCCCCAGTCTCCCAGGCCCAGCTTTGCTCCTTCACTCCCAACTCCTCTACACACACCCCAACTGCAACACAGGATGAGAGAGGAGATGAAGGTCAATATGTAATAATTCTTCTCTTCTGCTCCTTCCCTATCACACCTTTACCCAGTTCCAGCATGGATTCTCCACATGAGCTTTAGTTCCTTCAGCATCTCTGCCCAGTTCACCGCACAGACTGCATTGCCTGGAGAATTTCCACACCCATACCCTCTTCCTCTGATCCTGGTGTTCCCTCAATTGTTCCTCAGTCTTTTGTTACCTCCTCCTCCTCTCTCTGCCCAGGAATTTTGCCTTTTACCAGGTGTTTTCTCAGAGGCACCATCAGTTTCACTGCTGGGCTCAGATGTGCTTGCAAAGGATTTGGCAGACGCTGCCCTCCACCCACAGCGGCCTCCTCTGCAACTCCCACTGCCAGGAACTGCATGTCATGTTTTTAATACAGTTTTTAACATAAGAAGGGGACAAAACCAAAATCCAGTCGCTGATACTCAAGTTTGAGAATCAACACTATGACATTAAAATTTTAATAATATGCACCAAATGTTCATCAAAGCAAGTTCCAACAACCAATGAGTCACTGCTTCCACCCAGAACTTGCAACTACTTGCACGACTGGTCTGAAGCCTCTTCAGAATCTGAAAAATAGAAACCATATTTTACACAAGAAAAAGTCAAAAATGAAAATTAGTCTCTGAAATTGAATTCAAATCCCACTTTAAGGCTTGTAAAGGTTTTCAGATTCATGTGGTTTTGTCATTAACAACAGTTTACAGTAAATATCACCTATATGAAGAAGCCACATATTTTCAATTTCTACATTTTAATATTTTTCATAAAACTTTCTGCAGAGATTTCGACTTACTGTTTGAAATATACATAAAGAAATTCAAACACATGACAGTTAAAATATATGCCTGTATATTTGGAATATATCAACAACATACTGTGTCATGTTGTCTTTGAGTAGTGTAATATGAACCTGGATATCCTTAGTCACAGTAACACTGTTTTATAAATGTGGTAATAAATATTAAATCCTGTGTAATGAACATATGGAAAACACTGGCTTTTTGAGACATGCAGGGTCATTTCTTTTTTGTAAATTGTCTTGCACAGGTAGAATTATCACTAACCTCTGTTTTTCATAAAAGCAAGCTCAGTTTCATCTTCTACTGGAAAAAATATAATATTTTTTATCCAAACATCCTTGCAACAAGCTGTCAGATAGATTATGGAGACACATCCTTTTGTTAACTTCCGTTGAAGCTTAAGAAATCACCATGCAGGGGTAAAAGGAGAGCAAACATAAGTGAGAATTATCTTTATGATCTAGCAAGCAGACTCTCGTCTTAAGTCCCCATTCTGTTCCACTAATATTTGCCAGATTCTTCAAGCATTCATTGGAACAAAAATTAGAGTTTTGTAATACTTCACCTAGAAGAATTCCCCTTGATGGCCTTGAGTTAAATTATGGTTTTGTCATGCCTCCTAATGAGGTTTTCAGTATTAATGAAAGGTTCCTCTGCTTCAGTTTAAGTCCTATGCCAAAAGATAGAAATCCACTTATTACCTCCTGTGATCCAAGCAAAGTAAAATTCATTGGTGTGCTGGTTTGAAAGCAAAACCAGTGAGACTCCAAGTCAGAAATACAATTTAATAGGAAAAAGTAAAATACATGCAAGTAATACAAAAGAAAACAAAAACACTGACAGAGTCAGAATACAACCTGATACCCTGCTAGTTAGGGTGGTGGTAGCTGTCCAGATGAAGTGATCTTGCTGAAGTGGAGATCCTCTAGACAGGCCTGGTAGCTCTTGTCCTCTGGAAACCAGTGGGTAAGGGCTGCTTGTTCTGTCCCAGTTCCCACATTATATCCAGGTGGGAATGCTTGGCTCCTGCCCCTGGGCAGAGCATCCCACAATGGAATGATGTCATTGTATGAGTCATGTGGTGGGTCCTTGATGGCCCATTAAACAGAAAATGGCTCCCAGAGGGAGTTATCTATGACTCATGGGGCAAGGCGTTAATGGCCCATTAGCAGGAGATAGTCCAGGGGGAAGAGGCAAAGAAAAACACTGCCCCTCCTTTTTTCAACAGGTCATGAAGATGGAGATAGAATACAGACCCTCTAGCACATTTTTGCATTGTAACCTAGGATAATTGGGCAACTTCTCAAGGAAGTAGGAATAAAAATAGGTCAAGTACTGAAAAGATGGTTTCTAATTCCACCTTGGAAAATCTTATTTGTATTATTTATTTAGAAAGGTGAGAGGACAATACAGATCATCTTTCTGTGGAATAAGTCAGAAGAAATGTGATAACTGGGAACTTTACTTAAAATTCAAAGAAAAGGTGAAATGATACATCATGACTACTAAGGCTAATAGAATATCTGTTACGTTCTGTGACATAAAAAAGCAATGTGTTCTATATGAATAACATACTTAAAAATAAAAAACTTAGCCATCTGACAGTATATATTTCATATAATTCTTCCCTTTCCATCATATTTGGCATATAATCTTTCTTTTTTCTTGTGTTTGTGTGTCAAAGATGCATACAAAGGATCTCCTCAGGAGATACTTCTGCAACAATGGTGGAATCAGGTATTGTTTCCTCATGCCCCTTGAACTTCGCAGAAGGGCAGCTGATAGACAAATAACTATCCAGATCCAGAGAGATGTCAGTTGCTTCTCCTCCAGGATTCACAGGGAAAATTACATAACCTGTAGTTAATTTGCTTCTACCATGATTTTCCCACTACCAATATATTTGCGACTAGGGTTTGGTACTAGTAAAAGCTAGGTGCTGACAGTACTTCTGTGGTAAAGACTGAATGGAAGAAGTATTTGAGTATTAATCCCACACAGCACAGCATCGGCAACAACAAAAATTGCACACTTAAGAGGAAAAATATGTTTCCCAATTCATGAAAACTGTATCAAGACTGCAAGCTCAATATGATGTAGACCAATGAAAAGAAGGATCTTTGTGAAAAGCTGAGAAAATTGAATCAGCATAGAGTTAAAGAAGACTAATTTATGACAGTCAGGTAGTTGAATAGATGGGGAATATCAAATGGGAAGTGAATATGAAAGCTTTCTTCAAAATGAGAACTAAAACTGAGGAAACAGAGGAAGTCATAACTCTGTTGACCTACAAAAATAATTTTACATAGTTGTTTTTGCCAATCATTCTGCATAAAATTATGGACAGTTTCTGCTTTGAGATGTTACAAGCTGAACATTCAGGAAAATAAATGGTACTAGATCACTTTTGTACAAATCCATAACATCTTACAAAACCAAGGAAGACAATTTAAAGAACTCATATTTGGGTTAGACAAATCATTGCATGGGAGGGTTCTAATGCTATATCAGGGACTTTTAAGTTGCCATACAACAACTTTGCTAACATCCATGAAACAGAGACAATAGTTGAGAGCCAGCTTGCACATTAACAATAGGAAAACAGAGATTAATAAAGCCCTGAAGAGTTAAAGCAAGCTTGATTTTGCTTTGACATACTAGAGGGATGCAACAGAACTATTTTAGATAAAAACAAAGAACTCTAAAGTCAAACTGGAAAGTAGCAGCAACACTTTAAATATGCATATTTGATGCCAAAAAGGAATGGAGGTGGAGAAGTTAAAACAAATAAAATGTCTTCTGTAGCAAGCTATTGCAGTTTGTAGACTTCTTGCCTCTGACAACTTCCCAAGGATCCCCATCTTAATAGTGAAACACAGAACAAATGGAAAATAGCCCTAATTATCCCAGGCTGTGGTTTACAACAGAATCAATAAAGCACAATAGAAGTGTGATTACCCCATTAATCCACAGGACCAAATTCAGCAGCCAAATATCCACTTTGTAAACATCCTAATGAATTTTCAGGTAGATCAGAACTGTGAGGGTTGATTTCAGGATGAATTAATTTTTGGAGAAATTTTGAGACCTTTCACGAAGTGTCACCCATCTTGGATGCTTACTGTCTGGTGCTGAAGTAAAGCGAGAGACAGACTTGGTTTTGTTTCATTTAAGGCAGATAATAAACCATGTTTTCTTCTTCTAAAAAGAGATAAATTTGTTCCCAGGGCAATAAAAATTCTCCATGAACTTTGATTTTCCTCTTGGAGAGTGTAAACAGATGCATACTTTTAAAAATGTGAGTCAAGATAGAGTTATACAGTAGTACTCTGTCACTGGTTCCTTGCTACAATCTTTCTTTCTGTAAATTGTATATTTTCACAATGAGTATGGGTGCAGGGCCCAAGATCCTTCCTTACACTTCTGTAAATCAGAGTGGAGAAGTGATTGTAAGACTAGGAAACTAACATCAGAACTGTGTGCCTCATCTTCATCTTTGACTCAAGAGCACCTCACATACACACACATAGGTGCATGAATAATGAATAATTGCTATAAAAAGCAAGCAAGTGGCCCTTTTTCTCAATCTAATAGCAGAGGACCTTGAAAACTTCACCTACAGGAAAATAAGGTATAAATCTGCTAGGCAGCTATGAATATATGAAATATAATTACTTTTAAGGACTTGGGAAATTCTTTTCATTGTTCTGACCTCAAGAGGATCAGAATTGTTATCTCCTGGCAACGAAGCATATACTGGCAATGGAACAAGCCTGTGGTCTTGGGTTTTGAGTAATAAAGAGCTTCTGTGCTGAAGCAGACTTGGACAGCTTAGATTTCTCCTGAGCTAAAACATGTATCAAGCTCTTGCCTATTCACATAAGGCTTTTTAATGACAGAACTCCTGGCAGTTTTGGGAAATTGCAGGTTTTGAAGGGCTCCACCTGTAGTCTATTAAATTTCTAATATGAGAAGAGCTCTTTCTCACTGTCATCACCCATAACTATGATTCTAAGGCAATACCAACAAAGAATAAAATAAAAAATTATCCCTTATATCCCTTAAATACAGGATTATTTCTGTAGTCTTTGAAAGAAGTAACTACATCTGCAACTGCATCTCTTTTTGGATACATGTCACAGGAAAAGTGAGACAAAGAGAACTAAATATTCTGGCCAATCCTCCTTCAGTAAATGTTCCATGAGTCTATTTTTTGTAGACATAGAGGAGATTATAACACTATAAGCTCTGCTGTCATGACTAATATTGATATAGATGGGGAGGTAAGTCCTAGAAGTCATAGTAAAAACTTTTTTTTTTTAATTGTTCATGTAGTTTATATATTTAGTGAGTCTTTTCTTCACTTTATCATGCAACCACCACCTTGGACTGACACAGTGTATGCTTTTTCCATAAAGAAGGATTATCTTTGAGCCACTGAATGTCCTCATTTTTTCTTCCTTTCTTATGATCATTGGACAGAACAAAAATATTTGAGCCATTGCACTTTTTGTTACCACTAAAAGATTGTTCTCATTTAAAAAGCATACATGGCATGCATCTGGGAGGAGTAGAGAGAAAATTCCTAACTGCAGTTTAAATATCCTGTTAAAGGAAGAAACATTATTTGTTTTAGTAGAAGTATCATCTGATCTAAATAACTTTGTAGTAAACTATTGAGTCTTTATATTCCTTTTCAGATGCTGGAAATAAAATAGACCCACACTGAATTGTTTTTGTTATTCTGCTAGTGTTCTGATGCCATTCAGTTTCATATTGGACACTGTCGGAGTCTGCTTGTCTTTTCCTCACACGGGGGCACCATTTGTGGGATTCACCTCCCACACCTGGGGTTCCCTTACCAGGAATCCCCTGTGAAAAGTCTGTGCCAGGGTCAGGAACCAGGAACGAAACAAATGGGAGTCGCTGGCCTCAGTCTTCAGTTGTTTATTATTTCTTTATCAAAATTCAGAGCCTTAGATGACAACAGGCCCTGCACACTTCAGTGACATGTGCCAGAAAGAGACAAAATGGATGATTCCAAGGATTTTTATACAGATACCTTATCCAATTGAGTTCCACAATGTACCCAACACATAGTATGTTTTTATTTTTCTACCAATTCCTAATTATTCTTCAGTCAAATTACATCTGCATTGCGACTTTGTCTAAGCAATCACTCTGTGCCACCAACACTGCAGAAAATGGAGTAGATGAAGAAGAAGGAAGACACTGAGTCAACACCCAAAAGTCCTCCATCTTGTTCCAACTGCTGCCATGCTAAAAAACTCAAAATCTTCTTTTTCACCCTGTGATAAACTATGATATTATCTACTATATACACTTACAAAAACTCAACTTCTCACAAAGTCCTGGAAGCTATCTTCATGGCCAAAGACTAAAAGCTGTACTCTCCTGATAAAACCTCTCAGGGCAGACACAGGAGATATTCCTGTGTCCTGGGTTCCCACAGGACACTATCATCCATCTGAGCGCTGCTTATACAAACAACAATATAGCAATGGTAAATTAAATTATAAATATTCTTTTTGATACATATATAAACTTGAAATGAAGATTTAATTTGGGTACATTTACCAAGAATGAGAAAGCAAGGTAGGTGGACATATCTCCATGCAGCCTCTAGGGAGGGAAGTAACCATATGCTATCCCAGTGTTTTTAGGTACATCTGTGATATCTCTCAGCACTCTATATTTCAGGAAGTCAGCCTGTTTATGAAGTTATTGTAAGGTAGCGGTGGACATACGTAAAACACTGCTAATATAGTACTTGCCCAAAAGTAGCCTCCTCTGTAGGAGTTTGTTTATAAATTGCTTTGGTCCACTTGACAAGGTCAAATCCATTCTCTTAATGATGAATCTCATCTGTTCTGGTGCAGAAAGAAATGTTTTCTTTCACTTCTACGTGTGGTAAGAGCTCATTCATCTCTGTATGTTCTAAAGGGAAATCTAGCTACATCAGAGAGAGAAGGAGTATTCAGAGGGCAACTGATGGCCAGGAAGATATATTGAATTCACTTTTCTGGGACAGACATTCAAATGGTAACAAGTGATAGAAAACAGCTCTATATTTCAGCATGATGTGTGCTCTCTCTTATGATTGAACCCCCTGTGGGCCATCTGCATTTAATGGGTTAGAACTACTTTGTAGCTGCAGTTTTTTTCCTTCCATGACTCTTATTTATTTGAGATGAGACCAAACTGCACTCTGAAAGTGCACCATGTAGGAAACACTGCCAAAAGAATGAGAACATAAAGGCGAATTTATGGGCCAGTGTTGTTTTAAGCATTCAACAGTATAAATAGAAAGTGTAGACAAATGTGGACATGTAAGCGATTCTGTTTATCTCAGTTACATTATTTGCCTAAATTCCAGAAGATAATTAGTCCATTTGGTTTATACAAAGATTAATGCCTCTTCACTAATGATTCAGCATATGCATAGAACTGTTTTCACACTAAAACTAACAACCCTCTTAGTACACATCTCCTTAAAATAAAAGGTATTGCTCAGCCTATCCTTGTCTCTCTAATTCTGTAAAAAAATATCAGATAGAAATATGGAAACCATTGTAGTAAATCGGATGTAAACCACTGATTTAGTGATTTCTTTATTTTAAAAATAGCTGAATGAACTTAACCAAAAAAAAAATAATCATATAAACTAAGTCATGTTGTTTCAGGACAATTCAACTTAGCATAGTAAATCTATTGATGTTTATTAGGGATCATATCCTACTCCCAAGTGAGATCACTGTCAAGATTCCTGTTAGCTTCAATTAGGATTTGATCATAAGAAGATTTTCATTCCTCCTTGCCAACACTGAGTTTTCTGGCTCTAAATATTCAATAAACTCCCAGCCAATGAGTGTATTTTCCTCTTTGCTCATTGTATATACTACTAAAGCATTTCCTAAATAATACTCACTAACTCTGATCTCTGTTCCAGACCTTTTTCTAAAAGACCTCCAAAACCTTTTAGTATTTTATTTACCATATGTGTTTAAGAAATATCTGACAGGTTTTTCCATATATAAATATGTATTTCATTATATACTAAAATGTTTATAACAAGTAATGAGGAAAATCATTCTTATTACACTAGGAGCAGAGTTCCTCCAATATCACTTTGAAAGAAAAAAATATAATTAGCATGTTTTATATTGTTAATTTCCACTAGAGATCTCAGCTGTTTTCCATTTTTTAATGATTAAACCAAAATCATCTCAGTAAACATACCTGAGTAAACAAAGTCTTACAAAGATTTCTGATACTGCTGTCTGTCTTTGAGCGTGCTGTTTGACAAAGCTTCATTTTAACAATGTCCTTTACTTCTTAGATGGACAAAAATATGATAAAAGTGTTAACTAGGACTTTACCCTACTTACAAGCAGTTTGTTAACTATAATCACAGTGTATTCAACCAAAACCAAGCAAATTAATGTTTTGGGTTTTAATCAAAAAAAGCTTTTACACAACTTAGTCATCCCTCTCCATATCAATAAATTGCTCATTCACAGAGCAGTAATAGTATCAAAAATCAAATCTTTCACAGCTACTGGATTAAAGCAGAAGACTTTGTCTCACTGTAATGATAGTGAGACTAAAGTAAATTCCAGTTAGTAGACATAAATGGATTTTCTCACAGGAGTACAAGGCAGGGAGGATCAAGCTTATTTCTATTATTTTTCATAATTAAAGAATGCAGAACCCAGTTTCTGAGAGGTGAAGCAGATACCTCTTAGATTACGGAGGATTGCTAGAGTTAGGACTAGAGCATAGAAATGCACTTCTGTAACAGCACTTCCACTTTATAAGGCAGTCAGAAAGCAAGATTTTTGACCTGATCCAATAACCTACACTTTTTGCAATTATGTTTTTCATGCCAACATCAATTACTTTAACCAATAGTATTTCCTATACATTGATGTATTTATTAGTCTAGTGCACTAACTATTCCTGTGGGAATAATTGCTGTTATGAAGTTGAGCAGTATGAGTCAAGCTGAAGTTGAGCTGTTGAGTGTGAGATCTCACAAATATAAGGGCTCACAAACCCCTATTCTTTGAGATGATAATGGATTATGAAGGTTTACTTGCTTAGTTTTGGCTTTTTTTCCTTAAATTATATGTCTTGTGTGGACTGTTTGAAATTATTTGATGAGGAATTATGTAAATTTTATGTTGTTATTTATACAGATTAAAAATAATTTGCAGGAACAGGACAATATCTCAAATCTTTTTTATGCATTAGTGTTTTGATATATTCCTTCATTTGCATGCCACAGCCATTTCAGTTTTAATGAACCTGTGGTGCAAAGGACAGTGGCTGTGCTTCCTGTATTTTGTGGACTCATTGTTTCAACCGTCGCTGTGTTTTTGCTCTAATGTTCTGACCTCCTGTTGTGTCAAAAATGCAGAGAAAAAAAAATCTTGATATTCATGATTAGAGGTGCTTCTCCACAAAACTACCCTTAATTTCACAGTATGTATTTTTTGCCAGTGACAGTCATACACCTACCAATCCTACCTCCTCAAGACTTTTGTTTCTTTATATCCCTCCTTAAACCCATACTGGAAAGGTGGCAATAGAATAAGCCTTATGTTGCCAGGTCCTGGGGAGATTCAGGAGTGGTTCAGGCACGGAGGTAAAGGAGGGTTGCACTGGGTTTAGGTTTCCCCTTACTCCAGCATTGTACCTGATGCTCCTCCCAGAAGATTATTCTGTCCCCAGCCATCATACTGCACACTACTTCATCATTCTAATGCCAGCCAGATCTAAAGAGACCACTGCAGATGAATAGAAAATATGCATACTTGTTATTGGGATATGAAATTGTTGGAGGAATGCATTGGTTTTTGCTAGGCTAGAGCTAACTTTCTTCACAGTGTCTGCTGTGGCTCTGCATTTTGAATTTGTGCTGAACAGAACTGATAGCATAGATATGATTTCGTTATTACTGAGCAGTGTTTACATGTAGCCAAGGCCTTTTTGGCTTTTCATACTGCAACCTTGGTATGGAAGTTGGGGTGTCTGCTTGGGAGGAGACACAGCTTGGATAGGTAACCCCAGCTGACCAAAGGGATATACCACACAATATGGCATAATGCTCAGTATATAAAGTGGGGGCAAGAAGGGGGGACATTTGAAGTGATGGCCCTTGTCTTCTGAAGTCACTATTACGTGATGGGGCCCTGCTCTCCCAGAGATGACTGAACACCTGGCTGCTCATGGAAAGAAGTTAATTATTTCCTTGTTTTTCTTTGTTTGTGTCTGTAGCATTTGCTTTCCCTATTAAACTGTCTTTATCTCAATCCATGACTTTTCCAGCCTTCACCCTTCCTATTCTCTCCCCAGTCTTTCTGATGTGGGAGTGAGTGAGTAGCTGCATGGGGCTTGGCTGCTGGCTGGGCTTAAACCACTACAGGGAAGAAATACTTGTTACAGAAAGAACTTCCCCTGGAAATATTTTCAAGCTAAGAAAAATAAGTGGTTTAAATGGATTCTAGCTCTGATCAGCCTGATTAAACTCTGATTTTGAAATAGCATAATATTTAGAAATTTATCAATAAAACAAACTTTTTAATTTTGGAAGAAAGACCTGTAACATTTTGTTGTTTGCAAAACAAAATAATTTACTTCTATCATGCTAAACTATCTCATTATTAAATGCACAATATAGGTTATATTTGTTAAATTTTGTAACTCACGGTCTTACCATAAAGTTGACTGTCAAAATAAGGTGCATTTAACATATTGAACAGGATTTTTTCCAACACTTAGTTGTACAAGATACTATGGCAGTAAAGAAGTGAAATGAGAATTATAGCTCATTTCAACTTATTCTCAGCAATGGAAGATACTTTCGTTGATATGTTTTGGTGGTATGTAACATTATTAAACTGTAGATAGAAATAATTTTTGTCAAACTTTTCTGACCATTTTGGTCATAGGAAGACTGTGTATTTAGCTGCTAAATACAGTGTTGTCCATCACTTATGAATCTGTAAAAATCATAATATAAATAAATTTGCATTTTATAAGTAAATTTACATTTGTTCAGAAATTGGTTAAAATGCATATTTTTGAAATGTTGAGGAATCAATCGTGGGAGAAAACACAGTGCATCAATAATTAGAACAATATTTCGCTTTCTCGTTTAACAGGATAGGGACTCTTTGCCCAAAAGTTCTATAAATTTACTTCTCAGCATAGCATGATGATCACATATCTCAAACATTTGTTACCATGCTTGGCAGGAAGGCTATGTAAATCGCCTCCTTTCGTTTTTAGTGCATTTTCCACATGTTCAAGAAGCAGTAAAAAGATTAGTTACTCAAGAGAAAAAATCATTAAGTGATAAAATCAAAGCACAAGAACACAAATCCTGTCAAATGTGGGAGTATATTTTATTAGAAAATAAAATAATTTCTCTCTCATAGAAACTTGCTTAAATTATTTACGTATATTGAAATATCTCTTTTCTAGAATTTTCTTAGAAGAAGA
Source organism: Bombycilla garrulus (assembly GCA_013400315.1). Taxonomy (NCBI): domain Eukaryota; kingdom Metazoa; phylum Chordata; class Aves; order Passeriformes; family Bombycillidae; genus Bombycilla; species Bombycilla garrulus. The sequence continues at coordinate 34,449 of VXBU01012473.1, read as the reverse complement.
GAAGGCTACAAATAGCTCTATTAGGTCTCTGCACTATTTGGGGAAAGAGCTACTCATCTTGGTTAAGAAAATCTGAGTCTGGCCACAAGCCAGCATGGGCCAGATTCTGTCATCCTTACTAGAGCTGAATAGTACCTTAAACTGGGCCTGATTATGAAATGGTTACTCATGTTGTGATGAGAGGCTTTTTTCTGCATGAATGGGGCCATTGTGAACAAACGTTTACAAGTGATTCACAATTTGGCCTATGTGAGTAGCCTCAGTCCCATAGATGGGACTACTCACGGGGTAATGCACTACTAAATAAAACTGGCAGAATGTGACCCTGTTGTAGTACCTGACATCTAACATGAAGATACTTTTTCATTAGCTAGATGAAACACTGCAACTAACAGGCTATCATTCATTCTTCGAGACAAGGCTGATGCAAGAGCATGACAAGCCTAATGCAGGCCTGCAACTTATCACACCTCAGGTTTAATGTGGGGGTTGAATACCTATTTATTTAATGTATAAAGTTATGCTAGCAACTAGTAACGAAAAAAATTCCATTGCTAGATTTGAAGATGGAGGATTAATTAGAATTGCATCCCTTTTAATTAAAATCAGCAGGAAGATGATATGGGCTTTCATTTTCCCTTTTGATTTTGGAAGCTTTGAGCATCTAAAATTTTTGTAATATTTTACTCCTGACATATAAAAACTTGTAAAAATTGTTGTGGGGGGTGGATTTCAGAAGAAAACAATAGCAAATTCTGCTATGAAAATAAATAAGCAAATTGAAAGAAGCAACAACAGAAATGGATCAGAGATTGCCAGCTAAACTTTTCCTTCTTTGTCCTCTAATTAAACCCTAGCAAAAAGTTCTGGAAATTGCTTTGCCATGTTCTAAATATTACACCTTAAAAACAATTATGTAGAAACTGAATAAAATATAACAAAAACAAAAAAAAGAGGAAAGAGTTTGCTAAAACTCCCTTGTATTTCCACCACTTTCATCCTTCTGCATGTGGCAAAAGTGTCTATGCAAAACTTATTCCTCTACCTGTACCAATTTTTTTTTTGTTAAATCATAGGTCTACTTTTACTGCTGTCTAAACAGACCATAAAAAATGGAAGATAATTTCTAGCCAGAATATTCTTTTTCCAGCTCCTCAGGCCAAAGTAGAACCTAATTTTTAGAAGGAGAATTGAATCAGGAAACCACAAATTGGAGTATATGTGTGTGTTAAAATTTGAGTTTATTACCAGTGGAAAATAGGACAACTTTCCTTTCAGCTGTGTAAGACTTTGCAGTAAAATCCCATTTTCAGTTGATTCTGATGGTTTTAAATTCAAGTTTGTTTATTCCCTTGAAAGGCTACAGAACAATCTCCTATTTTTGTTTTGAGTTTAGCTCCCCTGAGTGGGAGAAGAGAAAATCTGGGGAATCCTGTGTGTTTGTTTTTGTAAGTACTGGTAGTTTTGCAGTTGCTGCGATGAAATCTGCTTCCTGATCTTCCCTTCTTCCCCCATGCACCCTCTGTTCCTAACTAATGGCCAAAGAGAAAAGCAAGAATGAGCAGGGGGTGCCCGGAGAGTTGTATCCTGTTCTAATCACAGCCATGCAAGTCCTTCTTTATTTCAATTAATTTACTTTGCCTTTATGAACCTGAGAGACTGACTGTTGCTTTCAAAGAGGCTGACATTTCACTCATCTGAAAGAGCTTGGAATGTGACAGGGGAAAGGGAGGAGAAGTAAATCAAAGCAGATATCAATTCTCCAGATGTAAAGTATTTTTCTTCTCCTCTATTTTTTTTCCACCAGAAATGTCAGAAAGTCTGTTGATATTTTAATTCCTTTGTGTTAGGCTGGGAGCTGAGAGCCAAATCCTGCTGCCGTTGCAGTCAAAAAGATTTTTCCTATATACTTTAAAAGTAGCAAACTCTGGAAAGCGTATAAGCAAAGTTTTAACAAAATGTAGTTCAAATGAAATGAATAGTACTCTAATATAATCTTAAGATCAATTACAAACTGAAACTGACAAGTCTTATTGGATTTTTTTTTGTTTCAATTTGACCATAGAGTAGGAAAACCCAGTAAAATGGACAGTACTGAAAGTAAAACCTCAGTGTTGTCTTTTTTGGGTTTTTTCCCTAACCTATATTCTGTTAAAAGTGTAGGAGTACTATTCCATATTGTCTTTTAGTCACCTAAGCTTCACCACATCCTGTCTGTAATGTTTAAGATTTAATTTAAATACACTACTTGACACATAATCTGTGAGCATCCTTGAAAACTCTATTAAACACCGTGATCCTACTTTTAGCATTATATTTGACCAAAAAAAAAAAATCTCATTATCTTTAATAGATAACACTCAAGTCCCTAAGATGAGGTAGTACCTTCTATTCTTATTACATTAGTTGTTCATTGATAGAAATTCAACAAGCTCAGCATGCATTTAGAAAAACAGCAGAGCTGACTTAGAGCAGCAGCTCAGTGCTGAGAGAACTCAATCTACAAATTCTACCTACAACATTAATGGTCATTTGGATGGTGTGCTTAGAAATTTACGTCATGGGTTTAGTATAATAAATTTATTATCCTTTACCAAGTTGTTCCTTTATGAAGTATTCATTTGTAAAACACAAAATTTTTATATACTACTGCTAAAAACCATGGAGTAGACACATTTGCTTAGCATTTGCTTAGTAGTTTTATTTTTTCTTTTTTTTTTTTTTTTTTTTTTTTGCAGGTTCTATAATCATATTTCATCAACCAGTACAACAAAACATATACAAAAAGCAAAACAAAGAGGGATTTTTGAGCTTGATGCATGATAAATCTATTTGGCTTATTCTTGGTTTATTGTTAAATATTATATTGCATTTCTTTAAGCAGACATCATGTATATTGTGATTTCTAGCATTCCACACACAGCAGCTTACTGTTGTTCCCTTTAGATATGGGAAATAGAAATGGTTTTAGTTTGCTTTGGGGAAAAAAAAAAAAGAAACTGAGAGAGGGTACTGCTATATTACATGGCCCAAGAAATATTGGCAGCATGCTCTTTGGCTTTCATCCGTAGAACTGCAATGCTGGAGGACCTCCTTTCAAACTCTGGCTTGGTTTCAAAAGCATGTCCATTGGTTGCCCCAGAAAGAAGAGAGTCAGTGAAAAAATTATTGAGGGGCATGTGGCTGAATTGATTCTGGTGGTTTGAAAAGCCTGTGTAGCCGGAATCTGTCCGGGGTGAGTGGGAGTAAGGTGTCATACAGGAGGACGTATCTCGTGGCAGCATGCAGGAGGTAACCACAGATCCACCAGCCGCATTCCCTGCCCACAGATTGTTCTGAATCTGGAACATATAAAATGAATACAATTAAAATTAGATAGTTCATCTTCTGTTTTCTACAATGCTTGGTTTGCTTTACTTCACACATAATTAGTTTTCTCCTCTGAAACAAGCAACAAGTATTTTACAAGTTCTCTGCAATCATGCCAGAAAATAGTGTGAAGAGATTACATGAGTCAAAATACAAGATTGTTCACATAAGAGCAAGGGCTCATGAATCCTGTTCCTTATTTTGTCATCCATTTGTCCTGTGACTCCACATATGGTGTTGAACTTCAGGATGCCATCAGCCCAGCCAGTCAATAAAATTATTGGAAACACACAACTGACATCAGAGAAAGAGGTATCAAAAGAGTGTACAAGATCATAGAGGTTTTCAACATAAATGCTTCTCCTCATTAGAATTCCCACTGTAATGGTAGGAAAAGGGTGAACAAAACAAACCAATTCATATTTCTCAAGCAACAAAGCCCAAGAAGTATTTGAAAAAAATATAACAGTGAGAAGACTTGCATAATTACTTTAAAACAAATGAAACCCTAAAACACAGGAATTACTGATAATAATTCAAGATCTTTTCTTAAATTTGATTCAAAGAGAGATTTGACATAAAATTTCTTTTCATTATTTTTTTGTGTGAAACTATACTTTGAGGGCATTTCTGTTTCAGCATTTAGACTTAACAAGCTGCATAGTGCATCACTGGAAAATGTTGCATGATAGACTAGGACACGAACTTTGTGGTTACCAGCAATGTCTGGAGTAACCATGTATTCAAGCTTTGATCTGTAATCCTTTCTACACTTGGCAGCCTTCATTCTGAGTCTCAGGCCTTCTACTATCTATGTGTAAATGCTGTTTATGGATAGGTATTTTTCACTTGTTTGTTACTAGATGAACAGACAGGAAGATTTTTAAGACCTAAGTCAGGTCTTGTTATCTCAGACTGCATGGTCTTTCATTCTTGCCTTATTCACTTTGATTTGACCAAACTTCACACTCAGCAACTGCCCTTCTGTGTTTCCAGACTCTCTATCGGTACTACATGCATATGATATGATTTCTGACATACTCAAACTTCCTCGGTCGTTCCTCAATTGTACACATCATTATACAATATACAGCTTTGCATGTCTTCTCCACTTTTACCCATATATCTTTCCTGAATGCTGATTATTTTTTAGTGTACAAATAACATCAGGCAAGGAATTTTTAGACCTCATTCACAATACAGACCCTGTCAGTCAGTAACTATATCCTTTCCTATTTGTTTTCCTTGGCTAAAATTTTCTTCACTCTAAAAATCTGCTGTCTGTTCAGTGTATCCTTGCCCTGATGCACTGCAATTGAGCCCACGTGTCTTTGCTCTCTGTGGTATGTTGGAATAACTCAATCACTCTTCAGTTAGCATTGAAAAGTGAATTCTCATTTCAAACCTTATTTTACCATGACATTCCAAATCCATAGAGAAAGGAATTTTGACTTTAAGATATAAAGGTTATCTCTCCAGCTGAGTGATTTTTTCCTGTCAAAGTAGAGGTCAGGGGAAGTAATGAATTATGACAAACACACACATATGAACATACAGAAAGAAAATATGTTTTTAAGGCTGAGGAGATGTGCTTTCTCCCATTGTCCTATTGCTTTGCAACAGCACAGACTCACCAAACCACCAACAAGCTAAAGCGATTAATTACAGTTCACTGAACTCATCTAGCTGAGATCTAGTGCAGATAGGAAAGATGAAATAGTTTTATTTTAAAAGTTAATATTTTAAACAGTTGTATTAGCAAGGTCATCAGGAGCTGACATACTAATCTGGGCTCCTTGGGAATTCCAGCAGCAAAAAAATAGTCCATTAAGTGCTCCACTTCAGTTTCCTGTGAATGTCTGCAGAAAAATCATGATAGCAACACATCTCCACAAACTCTGGATATGCTCAGCTCGTTTACACAGACATGCATGAGTGTAGTTATAGTCCCACACACTCATGGACATGCCTTTCCACGCACACGCACACACTAATAGCTGGCACACCTCAAGTTTCTGCTCCTGCATATTTTAGGTGGTCTACTGGACACAATGGAGGGAGTAAGGTGTCTGAGGAAGGATATGGAAGATTTTTCCTCCTTCTTGCGGGCCTTCTGAAGTCAACATGAAGAAATCTAAAAAAAAATTTCAGAACTTTCCAGTTGCCTCCTCGCATAATCACTTTTCAGAAGACTCAAATGTCAGCCCATGGGAGACTCTCTACAGTTTTACATTATTCACAGCTGCCTTATTACTCCTTAATTAACCTACCTGAGCCATTTTTGATTTGTAATCAGACAAATTTCCCCAGAAGAAACTAGTTAATCTACACAGTGTCTAATACATAAGCTACTTCTGAAGGAGCTCATAATCTCCAAAGCTGACTTACAGGCAACTAAGTCTTATTTATCTGACTTACTGAAATTTCTTTCTAAGAATGCTATGCCAAATGCTGCAGTCACCCAGGCAGCACAGATATAATTATGGGAGGAATTTTAAAATACATATGTTTAAATACAAACATGAATAATTTTGCCTCTAATACAGACATGATGGGAAGTCTTCAAAAGGTTCAGAGGCTCAGTTAGAAAGTGCCTAACAACCTGTGTAGTCTGGAGGAATCACAAAATCACTCTTTTTTTCCATATTTTGAGTAGGTTGGTTTGCAGTGAACTAAGTTTAGTACCATCAACTTTCCTGATACTCTTTCCATTTAGGTTCAGTGAGATTGCACAGGTGTAAATGAGAACAGAATTCAGCTGCAAATCCTAAAACATGCCAATGTCTTAGAAATACATGAAAAAGTTATTAATTTCTAAAACATTTAAAGGAATGCCCTAGGTTTCTTCCTTAGAGAAAGGAATCCAAATAATTAAACTTAATTTCAGGATGCCATAAGATCCTAGGAAAGCTTTACATCTTCTCTCATGAGGCAGTTATGATTTCCAAAACAATATTTCAATCGTATCAATTTTCTATTCATTTTAGTTGGTTGAGTGACTTCACATTTGGTATTAAATTTTCATTTCATTACAAGGATTTACAACATATCTTGTAGTGAAATTTAGGCTCAGAAGGTATTTCTGTATTAAAAATAAATACAGTAATGTTTCAAAATAAGTCAGAATGATCAGACCTTCTTCTGGTATGTTAGAAGGAAAAACGACATTATGTACATGAATTTAAAGAAAATATTTTTCCTCTTAAAATCTTGTGTGATCCATGAACTATATAAAAGGCAATTCAGAGACTGTGAATGAGGCCATACATATAGCACATCTCTGGTTTCTGTTAACATCACAAACAACTTGAGCTTTGCTCTTGTGGTTACCATGAAATTACCAGAGCCCTTCAATATATTTACCTACCGTATGTTTTATACACATATACATATGCACACACACCCTTCCTGATAGAAAAAGAAGTAGGATTTCATAGCTGTGACAAGAACATAACTGGAGAGTTATGGTTGTTAACAGGGTTATGATATAATTTCCTAGGCACATGACCTTCTGTTAGACACTGTAGAGGAAAATGAGCTGAGGTAATTGGTCATCCTGCTTGATGTCATTGCTTTTTTTTCTGTTAAACTTCCCTAGCTTTGTTTTCCCATCACCAAACTCTTGACTCATGTTTAGTTCAGTCACCTGCCTATTCTGACTGGAGACCATCTCCAGCAGACACCTCTGTGAGCACACACAGTTACTATTTGAGTGCATGTGTTTTAGTACTTCACATGGGAAACAAAATTCTCATCTCTTTTAAGATCTCTAGATATCAAGAGATGTTATTATTATATTACATGATAAATGTTATATGTGCTGAATGTTATAATTACTATAACTACTATAATTACTCTAGTAAGTAGTTAGAAACTACACATTTACTCTGTGGAAAACAAGAGTGGAACTAAATGTAGAGTTAGGAATTTATGTAATTATAGAAAACATATGGATATGAGTCTGATTTGCTAAATTTTTGTCATTCCTCTCCTTGCACTGCCAGAAAATATCAAATCTGTGCTAGCACAAGGAGCTACTTTCAGAAGATTAAATGCAATAGTTGTTAAACTGCTCAAACCTACTAGCTTGCAATTTATATCTGCTGGTCATTCCCAGCCCATCAGCACAAATTAATAAAAAAAAGAAAAATATCCTCTTCTTTTTTTCTGGGTGCCTCTTTAGAATATCCAAAATACAAGTAGAAATTTGCACATACTTCCCAAGCTTGTAGATTCTCAAAAAAATTTAAACTGAAAAGAGCCTCTGGGATTATTTTTCTAAACCCTTGCTTGCAGCTACTCTCAAATTTAGATGAGATTACTCAAGCCCATCCAGCCATGTTTTGAGTCGCTCCAGTTGCAGGGGTTCATTAATTTCTATGGGCAGCTTGTCCCAATGTTTCTCCGCTCTCGTTGTATTTTTACATTTATATCTAGACAGAACACAGTGTTAAATTTGTTATCATTTTGTAGGAGCTGTTGGACAAGTGCACATGGGAAGATCACCTGTGGTGTATTGGGCTTATGTATGAGAGGGCTGCAGCACACAATTTTCAGATATAAATAAAATACTAACTAGTGCACGTTAGGGAGAAGTTTAATCATCCAGATTTAAAATATGTGGTTGACCATATTCAGTCCACATTTGGCTTACACATGGTGAACAAAATAAAAATCTGACCATTACATTCCACACTTAAACAAGTTTGCTAAGCTTCAAAATAATGTAGGATTTGAAAAGTCATCAAGCTTTCATTTTGTATGGGATGCTTTGTAAACTGTAAATTCTCCCTACTGCAATCTTGAGGCCAGTTACCATATAGATTAATTATATTTCAACTCTATGATACAGTTAAAGACAATATTTCATATTTTTAAAAATACTATTAAAAATTTTTTGTATCTCTTAGGGAAAAAAATAATTTGCCATATAATTAAGCCCCAGTAAAGTCACCCACACTTAAAGAAATACATTTTTCACCAAAAAAACCCACAGAGCAACAAACTGAATGTTGAGACTACGAGAAGGTCCACATACAGTGGTAGTTTATTGCCAAGAAAAAATAAAAGTGCAGTGCATAAGCTACTTTGTGTGCAACAGACACCACCCAGAAAGAATAGAAGTGTCACTTCACTCTCATTGGAAGATCACCCACAGCAAGGCAAGTGAGCACACATGCAGCCAGACACACACCATGCAGCTGGTGGCTCAGCCTGAGCTCTGTGCAGTCACAGCTAGGCAGCATGAGTGTGTAAAATAAAACTTCTTTGAAGCCAGCTCAAATATGTGTGTCACATCTACTCATGCTCAGTCAGTGTACCCATAGCGTTAATGTACTATTGTGATTAACTGTCATTTATATATCTACTACAGTTAAAAGAAATTTTAAATTGTATAACATGTGGTGACTAATACATTCCATATGAACATTTAATTGGAGCATGTAACTTTGATTATTGCTAATGAGGATTAGCCATATGTACTAAGGCTACAGCAAGCTATAATGATGATCCAAGGACTTAGTACTTAACACATACGTGCTGATACCACTTCTACACTCTTTGACTGCCAACATATCACGTGATCCCATGCTGTTCAACATATTAATTTGATTTATCGTTCTGGTGAATGAAATGCAAACTTCAGCCTCTTCCTTCTATTTCTGAGATTTCAATGTTTTCCTTTCTTTCTACACCTTCTATATCACTCCTGTTCCCATACTTTTGAAAAGCTTCTCTTGTCCTAGGATTCCCACCTGCATTAGATTGGGTTTTTTCAACAGAAACAAAAAATTAAATTCTATCATATCCAAGTCTTGCCTGCATTTTACAGAAAATTTAAAAAACCCCAAAATTTTACATGTGATATTAAAAGGGAAAGTAGAGTGGTGTGATAAAATTAATCCTTTTAAAAAAATCTTAGAAGAAAAATTACAACAAATGAACATGACTCAACCAACAAAAAAAGGAAAGATGCAAAGAAAGAGCCTAGGTGGGAGCAAAATATTGACCTTTTCTATCTGTTTTTGAATTATACAATTTAATATTTATTTACATACTGATGCACTTATGTATAATTATAACATTTTTATCAATTTGATTCACACAGGGAAAGTTGGAACTCTGTATGAAAATAGTATAAGCTGTTGTACGCATAAACAAGGAGGGGGTAAAATAAGATTTTGTCTCAGGTTTTCTTGTTAGTTCTCATTGGTAATCATTGAATCTGATGAGATCAAATACAATTTGTAACAGGAGCCTTCCCACTAACAAAGGGTGGCAGAAGGAGTCAAATAAAGCCCAGTAAGGTAAGAGAAGAACAAGGCTAAAGAGTTTTTAATTGTTCCTCTTTCAACATATCATTTATATATCTGCGTAAGACAACTACAGATGACTGCAGCTGAACCAGGTATCAGAATAAAAAAATGTTTAGAGATCATCTTACCTATTTTAACCTTATGTTTTAGGAATAAAAATTTAATTTATCAGATTTTTGACAGCTTTTGTAAAGGGAACCCATGTATGGCATAAAAGTCCCTTTAGTTAAGTTTCCTAAATACAAATGTCTAATACTTATCGGACCACTGCTGCCTAAAATGAAGGATGGATCCTTCTTTTAAATCGTGTTCATCAATGCTTCAACAGTGTCTCAGATATCCTGAGGCATATTTAATAACACTCTACACTGTATTTAAGTGACCAAATTAAGTATGGTTTGTTTATTAATATTCACTCTGGTGAAATTAAGTAAACATTCCTGTGAAGGGAATCTCCATTAATTTCCCCATTGATGTTAAGATGTTCCATCTTCGCCTTCATATCATTGGTAGGATATTGCTAGTTAAGCTAAAACTGCCTAAGATATGTCTCTTCCTGAGTGCTCTTAAGATGACTTAGACCACAATGTGTTGCATCTGCAAGATAATCTTGAATGCTGAACTGACAACTTTTACTGAAATGAATGAAAATCACTGTGCATAAAATTTTCCTAGATAAATCTGATTTTCAGTATAATGTTGTTAAAGCCTTGAGAAAAACATCTGAATAACAGATGATTGTTCTAGAATATTGTACAAACAGCCCTCCTCTGTAACCCAGGTTTTGACAGTATAATTAACTGAAGATAGATGCATGTTGATTTTGGCCAGTTTAGGAGATATTCAATTTCTTGGCAGGTAGATGAGCAATGAAAATAACAATAATAATATAAAAATCTAAAGTCAATAATTCAACATACTGTAAAAATAATTAGGTTAGACTGAAAGAGCAAAACAAAGAATTATTGTCTACCAAAAAAATCTAAATTGTTATTATTCTGAAGAAAAATATGAGAATTTAATAGCAAAATTAGACTGGATTATAGACAGGTGTTGGGCTAGATAACCTTCAGAGGTTACTTCCAACCTCAACCTTTGTCTGATTCAGAGCCAACATTCTGTCTGAAATGAGCTTAAAGATTCATTTTCTCACAGGAAAAACCTTTCAGGTTTATGAAGTCACACAATGCATAGCAGCATTATGTTCCAAATTTGTATTTGATGAAGATAACCGGTGAAGAGACTCTAAGCAGAAGTCTCCACAACACCGTCTATTGACTGCAAGAGACTGATGCTTCTGCTGGAATGCAACCAAGATGTGTTTTCTCAACATATCCATGGTTGGACTCAAAACAGAAAATCTGCAGGCTGCAAATCCTTATAACACATACCAGAAATTCATATTTGTTCCTGCTCTTTCTGCCGTAAAGCTGTAAATTTCTCAGCTTGATTTCATCCTTTTTCAACGTGCAACCTATATTTTTCCAGCAACAGGGAGTCTGTTCTCCATGTTGATTCTTAAATAAGCTCTAGTGATCTGTGTCCCATAATCTGCAAGAAAAACTATTTTTATTTAAAAGTATGGCAAGCTTATCTGATATTTGACTATTTCATTGTCACAAGAGAAGTGCTTGCACCGCAAGAGGTGGTGGTGGTGGTGCAGGAATAAAAGTAAAGGAGAAAAGGCTATTTGTTTTCTTTTCTTATATTAACTACAATGAAATAAAGGAACTGTTGGGGAAATCAGTTTAAAACATTAAAATGAAACTATTTTAAATACATTTTCTGCTTGATTTGGGATTGATGAATTTATAGCAAGTCAGGCATTATATATTTATTTTCCATAAGTGAAGCACTTAATAATGGACATCTAGTTCAAAAGATTTGAACACAGTGATGTTAGTAGTCATTATGTTTTTAAAACAGATTTTTTTTTGTCTCAGATATTCCCACTGCAAATGTTGTATATATGATAGAAATGTGGTTTTACTGAAGGAGAGGATTTCAGAATGTGAAAACTAGGAAGAATTACCATCAGGTTAGCAAGAACATGAATTTTTATTAAATGTTCTGAGATAATTGCCTAGATACCTACTCACATACAGAAAAGTAGCCAACTTTTTCTCTGAGGAATGGGTTACCTTGTTTTTTATCCTGTAGCCAAGCTAGGCATGCCAGCACTCAGCCAATGTAAAGTGCACTCACACTTCCATTCAACCCCTTGTTCCTGTTCTTGAAGTACAGAACAGCACAACTCAGCATTCTCATGCAGGTGGCCAGACTCAGTTTGTGCCTCTCTGTTTACCTGCAGTCTATTAGTCTGAGGTATAGGTGAGCAAATCACATCAATGTTTGTGAATGAGTTTTGTACACATTTTGTACTTCTAGACATTTTTAAAGATGCTTTTTCTAAGATTATGGGACTAGCATTTGCATTTCAATTTTCTGTTTCTAAGAATCTATTAATTAGTGATGGAAATATTTGCCAGGTTGCTGCTTAGTTGTGTCATCTGTCCAGCAAATATTTTTGACAAAAAAATAAACAGAAATGCAGTGAATTAATCTACTTAACAATCTGAAAATACAGAATAGGTATTTTATTGGGTTAGAATTTTATATATCATATTATCAGATAGTTTAAAAATGTGGGATTTTTGAAAAACATTAATTTTAGGGCAATCACTTTAAGTGTTTACCAATGACTTAAACTATTCCATTATCTTATACTAATGAAACCTCCGTCATTCAGGAAAATGAGTAAATGGAATCCTACGGAAAATACAAGATAAGCTGGCAGACACAAATTAAGTCTAGAAATCCCAAAGCTTCAGCACTGTTCCTTGTATCACTTGTTGTGATGCTGTAGGTAAGTCAGAAAGACCTTCAAAGGAGAGTTGACCACCTTGACTGAGATCTGTGAGTGAATGCATATTTATGTCTTTGTGAATCTACCTGGGGCTACCTAAGATTGTGTCCACCTCCCTAAACACAGAGTCATGCAATTTGGGGTATTGCCCTGTTACATTTTATAATAAAACCAGGCAGACTTACAAGTGCCACCACAGCTGAAATGGTTGTGTCCATGTTCTGAGCTGCTTGAACACAAGCCAGCTCTGGCCCAGGCACCAAACCTAGTAATAAGCAGCCTATTCAGAGGTAAAGCACGTTAAACTGAGTAGATGACACACACATGAGCCGAAGACCCCTGGTTCATAGTTAATCACATCATAGAATCATAAAATCACTAAGACTGGAAAAGACCGCCAAGATCATCAGGTCCAACATTTGACCAAACGCTACCATGCCAACTAAAGCATAGAACTCATTGCCATTTCTAGTCAATACTTGAACACTTAACCATCATTTCAGTGAAAAAAATTCTTCCTGATGTCTGACCTGACCCTCCCCTGGCTCAGCTTGAGGTTATGTCCTCTTGACCTGCCACTTGTTCCCTGGGAGAAGAGACCAAGGCCCATCTTGCTACAATCTCACTTAATACAGTTGTAGGGAGTGATAGGGTCTTCTCTGCACCTCCTTTTCTCCAGGCAAAAAAAGCCCAGCTCCCTCCTCTGCTCCTCATAGTATTTGTGCTCCAGACCCTTCCCTAGCTCCATTGTCCTTCTCTGAACATGCTCCAGCCCCTCAATGTCCTTCTTGTAGTGAGGGGCCCAGAACTGGACACGGGATTTAAGGTGTGGCCTCATCAGTGCCAAGCACAGGGGGACAATCCCTGCCCTGGTCCTGGGCTACAGGCCATTGGGCTTCTTGGCCACTTGGGCACATACTGGCCCATGTTCAGCTGCTGTCAACCGGGCCCTTCTCTGCTGGGTCAGTTTCCAGCCACTCTTCCCCGACCCTGAGGAACTCTTCATTCAGCCAATTTAGAGCACAACTAGAGCAAGCTCACATAGAATATGAGTATATTCTTAGGCTGACAGAGAGCCCACTACCTAATGAAGCTGAAGAACACCAGAACACCAGTAGTGGAAGGGAACCATGCAAGATTTTTTGCTTTGCATGGTGCTTTTTTTCTATTAATTATGTGGTAAAAGCAATGTGAAGCCAGAAACATGAAAAAATTTGGCTCCAGAATAAAAATATTCGTGCTAAAACAAGCAAGGAAGCAAACAAAAGCAGAGAGTGAAGCAAAGCAGTAAACCAAAGGACTGGAGAACAGAGACAGAAGATTATGACCTTATTAAGCAGTATATCTTACTATTTACTAACAAGGAACTGAAAAAGAAAAAAAACAAATTAAACCAACTACAACTGTCTGAGAGAGCTGTCCTGTCCCTCCGCCTTTCTTCCCCATTGATATACATTCAGTTCTGATTCTACATGGCTATACTACAGTTTCATGCTACTAGAAGTCTTGTTCTATTTAATGGTCTGTTGAGGTCCATAAAGAAATGTGCATGTTCAACTCATCAAAAGGAATCTGTCTAGAGATCAGATAATTTATACCTCATCTTAGCAAAATATACAAAACTGGAGTTGTTAAGACAGCTACCAAACGTGGAACAAAAGTACTGCTTGGTCTTTACCATACCTGAGGGTAGCTGTCAGTCCTTGGAAGAACAGATATATCATAGGTGGCAGCAAAGTGGCTCTTAGCCTGCTGGATCTGACCATAGCGTTCTCTTTTTCTCCATTTTGCTCTTCGATTCTGGAACCAAACCTGTAGTATATGGAAAGAGTCATCAGGTAAACAAAATTATATACAAAGGGTTTTAGGAAAATAAGAGATTTTGGACAGCGGCTTTGAAAATTTCCATTTACCTACAAAAGAGAAGTTCTCCACCTGAAAAATTAAGTTTTTACTGTTTCAATCTTGTAAATGTCATACCGATTTAACTTACTGCTGGCTATTTTAAAGGTACATGTTGTTTCATACTATCTGTTCATACATACTGTTTTATACTATTTTAAAAAAAAAGACAAACAAACAAATAAAAAACAATCTGAGAAAGATAAGTCTGTAGCAAGTAAAGAAACATACTCTTAAATTCCCATGCCCACTGACTTGCTATGACTACCCATAATCTGCCTCCTAGAGGTGTCCATAATCTTTATCAAGTGCAGTAACAAAAAGGCAAGAAAAATTGGCAGAAGGACAGTAGTCTGCACAGCAGAAAGGGTCCCTACAAGGAAGGCTAAAAGGCCAGGAAGATAATAAAAAGTCACCATGTCACAGACAGTTTTTGAACTATTGTGAATTTTTCTTTACATTGGTATCAGGTGATATCTGTTTCTTATAATGGAAGACAAAAAATTGCACTTTAGACTATGGAATAATTTAGGTTTTATGCTTAAATATCTTTATACTCCTTGGTCTATTCTGTAATATTTTGAGTATCAAGTATTATATCAAAAACTCATTTTATGTCCATTTCTTTCTATTACTGATAACTGTCATTGTCTCATGGTCTTAATAATTTGTTGTTATCTTTCAGACAGTTTAGTTTGGACTGGTGAGGAATTATCCTGATGAATAAAGCAGATTGCTAAGAAAAGTAACACTGTATAAGAGAAATATCCAACTAGTCATTATTGTTCTGGTGTAAGCAAGCTCACTGAGACTTTTTTTTAAAAAGTCATACTTTAAATTGAGGCATCATTTTTTAAAGGAAACAATTACATTGGTTAGTCATCCTGCTAAATGTATCATTAATTAATTTTTATATATACTTACATCAATGGTGTTTTTTTATAGATACTTCCTGTATTTTGAGGGATATTTTTTGATTCCATTTTGTGGAATATTTAAAATAACACTGTTTGGTTTATAATTCCATTTTTGCATTGATCTTTGGAGAACTCAACTCTTTTGATTTTGCTTAAGCCAACCAAGCATAATTTTTCTCATTTTGATTCTCAAGGACTTGTAGCAGATGTAGTATGTACAATCTCAAGGCTCATGCATATAACTCCTGAGTATAATTGTTAGGAACCTTGGTGGTAAATCTGTGTTATTTATGATGACTGAGGTTCAGCAAAAAGAAAAGGGAAGGCAAAAATAAAATCTCCTGTCTCCACAGGAGGCATCAAGGACACTATAAGGAAATTTAGTCGAGAAGTTCTTTCCTTGAAAAAAGACCTTGACAATCTTCTTAAAATAGGTTCCAATTACTGGACTGATATGCAGCAGGAAAGAGAACTTAGATAAATTAGGTTCAGGTTGGCTCTCTCTGCATGTGTGCAGGGCAAATATTAAATTGGATGTTGCTGAAATGGTGGTGAAGGGAACTGTGGGTAAGGTATCCAGCTGATCATTCTGCTACACTAAATCAAACAATTTGCTTGAATTCATAGAAGTAAATGAGAAAAAGCACTTTTTTTTTTCCCATGACAATTTCCCAAAATGTCTCTGTTTACACCACTTTACTAGAAACTTACTCTTGGCAGAGATAAAGTAACCATTTGCCTCCACAAAGCAATGTGGAAATCTGCTGCTTGTTATCCTTTAATTGCCAGATGCTTGCCTTTAATGACGTAAGGCCTTGCAAATTGCTTAATCATGTGATGGAATACTCTTGTTATTCTGGATAGAAATGACCAACATGTCCCTTCCTATTTTGCATATGAGAAATGCAAAGATCAGTGATCTTTTAAGAGAGGTAAGAATATACTTAAATAAAATAGAAATAAATACTCTGTGAAAGCCTGATATAGACACATATTTTTAATTTACTGTCTTTAATACTCTTTCCATGTGAAGCCTCTAAATCTTAGAAAAAATGTGATAAAAAGTAAGATGACACACTTTAGTTCAATTCCTCCCCCCACTATTTGTTCTTGAAGTAGTTCTCTACATTCCAGAATTATGCATTTGTTAGAACAGTGTTTTAAGATTATGCTACCTTCTTTCTCTAACTCAAGACTAAATCCCAGTGAACAGAAGTCCTACTTGAAAAGCTGTACCAAATTCAGGAGAGTGATTGCACAGAGCCAAAAGAGTTAAAAGACACTGAAACAAATTCCATCAGCACTGCTGATATCACATCAATGTAACCAAACACACAGTTTTGGAGTCTGTTTTCTGATGACAACAGCAAATGTGATGCCTGCTTGAATAGACATGAAAAGAAGACTTTATAAAATTATTTTGCTGACTTTCTCTCTGAAAACGCTTCTGATTTAATTTCGGTTTGTATGCATGTGCACTGAACATCTATTTCTCTATGTACATGTGTGGGCGTGTGTTTAATTACAAGTTGTGAAGTTGTTATCATACTCAAGTCACTAAATTAAAAAAATTAACCCAGTCTGTAAGAATCAACAGGACTATTATTCTCTAAATTAAAATAATAATTATTACCGGAACAGGAAAGATATCTAAAATTAAGATAAACTTGCAAAATGTGGCTCACACCCTTTTCTGACAGAAGACCTCTAAGCAAGGGAAAGGCTGCACTTCCTGGATATGTAGCTTTTTTTTCTCACCATTGCACATCAAAAGCCATAAATATTATTGAGATTACTATATGAGCACTGAATGAATCACATTTGTACACAGTTACAACACTCATATAATGTACCAAGTGGTCACCAGTATGTTTCATTCCAAAACCTAGAATAACATTATTCATCAGTTATTAAAGTTTAAAAAACAGAAATTGCACCTCCTAATTTTGTGATTTTTAAGAAAAATACAGAAAAATGAAAGGATTATGTCTTTGTTTTATACACACACATATTTATGTAAATATAGGTAAATAGATATATAGATATTTATGCACATTTATGTATGTGCAGTTTCACTGCACACTCTTTGGATAGAAACAAGGAATTTGGTTACTTTTCAGACTGTAATTTTCATGCCATAACACACACAGAATCCTCTGCATCTGCGTTCTGCATTGTGATCAGTCTGAACTACATGTAACAAGTCTTTAGTGGGATCTTTACATGTAAGAATTTATGCTTTCACTGCCTGGAATTCTACAAGAGATCAAGACAGCCTTACTATTGATGTTGTTTTCTCATCCTTTAAACAAGTGTTCAGAACTGCAACATAGCTAAAATAACAAGTTATTTTAGTACTACAACATAAAAGCTCATGTCCATAAAGAAATGAGGCAAAACATGCTATTTACTTTAGCTTTATGGGTTTTTGTACAATCCCCAAGAGTGAAATTTAGTCATTCCTACAATGCATAATTTGCCACAGAAATGCTGAAATCTGGTTCATACCTGGACTCTGGCCTCAGTGAGCTCTGTTCTCAGAGCTAGCTGTTCTCTTACATAGACGTCAGGGTAGTGAGTTTTCTGGAATACTTTCTCCAGTTCTTCCAGCTGCAAACTGGTGAAAGTTGTTCTGTGTCTCCTCTTCTTACTGCTGGAGACATTGCTGTCACACTTATCACCGAGTTCATCGAGGTCCCCCTTCTCCTGCAGCCCTTTCACTGGAGACATCCTGAGGCTGTTGCAATTGTCCACGGGCCTGTTCAGCTCTGTGTGAAGAGGCTGTCCTTCCACTTTAGTAATCCCGTAGTTCACTGTATACAAGGTGGGTTAACAGTTCGTTAATAAATGATCAAGGAGGAAGGAGAGGTGGTTAGATTCAGGAGTTCATAAGAAACAGTTTCAAAAGGAACAAGATTCCATCATGGCGGTGTTATTTCTACATGAGATCATGGAAGAGGAATTTGTAGTATTAACTACAGATAGAATTAAAGCACTAAATCACATTGAATTTTAACTGAGAATTATGTCTGAAAATATCATCTGAAAACTTAGAGTAAGGAGACTATCAAAGAGACTCATATATTTTCACTCTGCTGTTACTGCTGCTAAAGTAGTTAACAATCTATGAAATCAGCATCAGCTAGAGTTGCACAGATAAGGAATCTTAGCCCAAAACAGATTTCCATAGAAGAGGCACAAAGCTATTTGAGAAATGTACCTTTAAACCTGGAAGCAAATGCAAAAACCTCTATTTCTATGAAAATACAAATTAACAGTGAAGTAAACTTAATAGCTGTAAAATGACAAATCAAGAAGCAAATTAAACAAAAAAATTAAATTCACTTTTAAAATTCAATAAATTCCATAAAGCTTCTTTTGTATTTGTGAAGTGGGATTGTTTCCAGTGAGGTTTGTAATGGTTACAAAGTATAGGGCATTTCTGCAAAATGTTAACTTATTAAAAGAGATTATTTCATAAGGACTGCAGGAATTATTTGTCTTTTGGTGAAACTTGCATGGTAGAGATAAGAAATATTCTGCAGTAGCTTCTTATTAGGAAATGAAAACATTTCCTACTTTTCAATAATTTTATTTATCACACATTATTGGAAAATAATGAGATAAGTAAAAGAATTTTAAAAACCTCTTTTTTTATTTTCTAAGAAAAAGGTGGAAAAAAGATTCAAACTCCCTAGAAATTAAAACTTATGAACATGCTAGGTAACATAATAAGCTTGCTTTGAGATTATCTCACATTCTCAATAATTTCTTTCAATTCAAGATGATTGTAACGAAACACAATTTTTAGATACTTAACATCAACACATACATAGATAGGAAATGCCCCAAAACCCTCGAGGCACACAATAAATTAGCTAATTAAGAAAAAATCCAATTTATTAATCAATTTTCTATAGGTTTTTCTTATTTTAAATTACACTTGAAGAAATCTATCAATATTTCTTTTTTTTTTCATACAAATAAAAGAACTTTCTCAAAAAATATATATACTTCAATGACTATATGAAATCAAAAATCATATGGTCTTGTTAGTTTTATTGCAGCTGATCTTACCCATGTTTTCCAATTTTTCTAGGGAATTTTTTTTAATTTTTTATATAGCGATTTTCATCATATTGGAATAATGAGGTAGACTTTAAGGTAGGTAGGTTCTAAAAAGAAAATATTTCACAGTCGCCTTGCCTATAAGCTAGAAAATTTTAATACTTCATAAAATATTTAACACTGTTACGACCGACGCGGTTTTCAGAAGATTCACCTTCACACATCATTTGGTAACACTGCAGAGAATCCCGCTATCGTCGCAGGACAATATTTGAAGGAAGCAAAGATGACCTAGCGACCTTCCGGTCCGTCCCTGGATCGGCACAGGAGAGCCGGCCGTGTCCAGGGTCCCTCCGGCACCGACACCGGGAGATGCTTTTTCCCGGGAGTTTGCTGGGTGAAAACGCCGCGGCCTCGCAGCTGGGGCGGGAGTGGCCGAGGAGCTGCCGGACGGCGACCAGGGGCCGCCAGAGTGTGCCGGGATGTACCGGGGGGCGGACGTGTTACCTAGAATCTTTCGGGACCCGCCGGCCCGTCAGTCCCCCGGGCGGGCTGCTCCGGGGACGTGCGGGCTGCGCCAGCGTGCCCGGAGCTGCATTCTCGGCCAGCCAGGGGACCTGGGCCAGGGCCGGTGGGGAAAGCAGTAGCTGAAGGGCTGCACTGAAAGGAAAAGGGCTCTTCAGAGTAGATGTTTGCCTTCTCCCTGATTTTTTTTTTTTTTTTTTTACTAGAAATGCTAGTAGTATTATAATGGTAGTACTGTTATTGTTATTGTTATTTTACTAGGACCTGACAGCCCCTAGTATGCCCACTTGTTGTCCCTGGGCAGAAGAATCCCTGCCCTCCCCCATATACCTCCAGAAGGGAGAATAACCCTGGGATGACAACTCACCGTTGCTGTCCTGGCAGGGTGATGTCCTCTCCAGCCTCACATGATGCTCAGCTCTTTGCAGAGGATTGAAGGCCTGTATGCATTTGCTGCCTGACGTTTTGCTATAAAAGGACTCATTGTCCAAAGTTTCCATAACGTGCTCCAAACTGCCTCCTGCTCCCACATAAAAGTCACTGTTCTTGCTTGGCTGGCTCTTCAGGGCAAACTTCTCACTCAGAAAATCCATAATCATCTAAGGCTGCTTGAGAGTCTCTTCCCTAGACAGAGGGTGGACTGTGAGCAAGGGAGGGAAAGTGAGTGGATGAGAGGGAAGGAAGGAGGGAGGAAGAGGCATTCAGTGCTTAAGGAGCTGCTTTTGCCTCTGAGCCTTTGATTTGTCTTGTCTTGAACGGGGAACCCAAAGTTGCTCTTATATCTTAAAGCTCAGCAGGACTTCTTGTGCAACCTCCCATTTCTAATGAATATGAAAATAAGCAAGCAGTCTAACTCCACCCCAGGTCCCCCAAGACCTAATCCCAACACAGGAGGGAGTTCCAGGCCCGTTTTCGACAGACAGATCTGTTTCAGACAGAGACACACAAGCATTCCGAGAGAGTGAGGGGAGAAAGAGAGGGAGGGGAGGGAGGAAAAATAAAAAGGGCATTTCCCCTCTGCAACCTACTCTTATTTCTCCAGGGATCCTGGGAAGAGTAATCCCCCCCAGCTCCCTGAGAGGTTCAGAGAGAGGTAATTTCAGGGGCACATACCCTCAAGTAAAGGATCTTCTTTAATCTATTTGACTGATACGTTGCTAGCTGCAGTCCTGTTCTCTGAAGCTGTAAAATTAAGAACTGGTGTTCCTTCTTTATTAAACAGCTTAGAAGTTTTGTCCTAGAGTTAAACAGAGAAAGAAATATTATAGGCAGTTGTTTGTGTAGAGGGACTGGAAAACAGAAACTTAAAACTGGAAGTCTCTCACATCAGAAACTGGCCTAAAAGAGAATTTGTCTTCTATGAAACAGATCTCAACCCATCTGCCTCTGTGTGTGTTTTTGGAGTTGGGTGTGTGTGTGTCCATGCGAACTGGTTAAAACAGACCTTTAGTTTAAATCTCCTGAAATATTATCATTAAAAAACAATACTGTTTCTAAATGAAAGTATTTTTTTTAAGTCTTAGGTAATAAAAAGAAAAAAAAAAAAAGGAGCCATATGCATGTATTCCTATGGATGTTGGGAAAGCGGGTGGTTTTCACCCAAGGTGTGGGCTTTGAAGTGTTGACTTCCCTGGTCCTTTCGCACATTGATAAGATTTAAAACATAGGCGAGAGAGATAGTGAACTGTTTCGAGAAGGCACAAATTAACGGAAAAGATCTTCCGTGCTTCTTCGAGAAAGGAGTACTCGGTGAAGTAAAGCAAACCCGAGATTGCAATCACTTCAGATGAGGATTTCAGCAACGTGGGCCCACGCTTGTCTTTTCTACTGAGGCTATTTTAGAACCCAATTCTGTAGGCCCTTCCCCCACTGGGGCAGGGAGAGGGAAAGAAGCGACGCTTTAACGAGTGGCTACTCTGGCCAGCACGGTGTAACACTGGCCAGCCGGGGCCGTGGAGTGGCTTCTCTAAGACCTTTCCTGTGAACCCAGTTAAAGGTGTAGGGAAGGCCAGTTCAGGTCTAGCATATTTCCCGGCAGGCAGCTTCCCTTCCTTCTTCAGCTGGTCTCTATTTCGATATTTTCCGTGAGAAAGGGGTAGAGGAATTTTTTCTCCACTACCACTGTCGAGTAGCTGCGGGCACCATCCGCCACTTGCACAATCTGCTCTTCCCTGTCATCTGTCAGGAGCGGGCTGCTCCTCGCACATCTCCGATCCAATTCCCAGCGTTACCTGCCGCCATCACCGAGCTGGGGCTGCTCGAGGCGCGGAGAAACACCGTGACTGAGCGCAGAGGTGGTGCTCGCGGACTTGGGGTGGGACAACGTTTTTTTGTGGTGTGGGGGTGTCGCTTTGGCGGGGAGGGAGAGGTGGAAGAGCTTTTCGTAAGCCCCAAGGAGAAGAGGAATTGAAGGGGCGCGGAGGACGAGCGGTGCCCGCTGTGCGGAGAGGGCTAGCTGCCTGTCCCAGGAGAGAGGCTGGAGCCTGCCCCAGGGGCCGCTCCAAGGGCAGTTCCCGTCCCCGGATTTCTCGTGAAAAACGACACGTTTCCTCCTTGCACCTTCTGGAGCAACGCCTGCCCTGGACCCGGGGACATAGATCCTCTCCCTGCCCCCGCACTTCCGTATGCTGGCACTGTGGCAGCGTGTTTATAACTGCGCCTTAAAAGCACTAAATGCCTTGGGAAAGGGGAAAATATGGGGCGGGGGTGGGAGGGTTGCAGGGGGTAAGAGAGACAGGGAGAGGGAGAAGGAAAAAACGGAGCTCTGGATATCTTTTAAATGAAAGACACATGCAAAGTTTTTGCAGCCCGAAATCCATTTTTATCCCAGTAAATGTCCCTCCTTAAAGACAACTATTAAACTCCAGAAGAGCTGCAGACAAGGAGCATCTCCTATGACTGTAAATCCCCCAAGAGCTGCCAGCAGTAGCAGGGCTCTTTCTAGGGAGGCTGGAGGGAGCGCGGTTGCCCCTGCGGGGATGCGTTAAGTCCCGCTGGCGGCGAGGAGCCACCTCGGCTGCGCAGTCCTCGCTCCCGACGGAGATGCTCCGCGCCCCGGCAGCCCCTCCACCCTTTCTCTCCCGGGACGATCGGGCCACCGCGACGGCGGCTGAGCCACGGGGCCGCGGAAGAGCCAGCCTTGTCTGGGGACGGGCTGCGGCGTGCTCTATGCTCTTTACCCCTGCTCCTCTGAGAAAACACTGCAGCATCTTCCCCGCAACGGGTACTCCTCTCCTTCATAGCCCCGTCTTTGCGGAGCTCTCTCCGCCGAGATTAGCGCCGACATTTATATATATAAATATATATTTTTACGATATCTGAGTATTAAGTATAGAGCGCGATAGCCAACTCTAACCGGGTCTTAAAATACGTCCTTCCTCAGCAGGAAATAATAAAAAACCAAATAACAATCAATCAGAGTGATTCCACACCACTGTTAGTTTCAGCGACCAAGTTCTACTCTCATTTAACCCAGCGGACTTCAAAGGGAAGGAGAGATGTAACCTAGGGGAGAATTGGCGCCACGTATGGCATTCGTTCTCCTTAAAAGCTTGAAAACAGAAAGCTGACTTCAGCGGACTAAAACCGTTTGAGAGGGGTTGGACAGATCCCGGGAGAGAAGGCGGCAAAAGAAAAAAATATTCTGTGCTGAGGTGAGACAGGTTTGAAAAGCATCTTTCTTCAGGGACCTACTCCCTCGCCAGGCAGCTCCGTTATTAGGAGCCGCATGCAGATGTGCCGCTGTGTTTCCAGAGATGGAGTATCTCCCAAACCTTCTGTGAAAGAGTGTTATGTGTGATGGAGAGACGTTTCGTGACCAGAGGTGGTGTGAAGGAGCTCGCCCCTGTAGTGCATAGGAGCCCCTTGGGGGAAGCCTGTCTGCTGGGACGAGCGGCGCGCGCACATCCCGGGACGTTCCGCGGTACCGCTGAGCTCTGCTGCGGGGACGGCAGGCTGCCTTATCCCCACCGTCCTGGCATTCTCTTCCCTTCCTGAGATCAGAAGTTACAGACCAAGCGTAGGTACGAGGATCCCCCATAACTTTCAAACGTCTCTCTGCCGAACAGTCAAAGAATTTGGGAAATGTGCGACTGCGGTTCGGACCTCCGGTTCTGGGTCCGCAGCCGCTGCTGCTCGTGAAGGCTTTTCCAGCTGAAACAGGGCTACTGCATGTTGAAGGCATCTCCTCACACCCTTGCGTTTGTTTAAATAAAGTGAGAACAGCAGCAATTAGGGCGCGGATCTCCCTTTCAAATGTCCAGGAATCCCTATCCCCTGCCGTCTCTCCTCCCTATTTCTAATATTTGTTTTTAACTATGTACGGTAGCACAGAAAGAATTATTTTAAAATTTTTTTACACCAACACTTCCTTCCAGAAGAGTTGAAGTACGAAATTCATTTGAGTATTGAATGGGAGAAAATTAGAGCTATTTGGGACTCGGCTAAACGAATTTTGGGGGTACTATTTAATTCCTTCCAAATACGGCACACTCCAGCTGTCTGCAAAAAGGAAGGTGAAGCTATGAAGATAAGGGCTGGGTATTCCCGCGGGTGTTCGCAATGAGGGGAGTTTGAGGAATGGTTATAGGGAAAGAAGGGAAGCATATGCGTTTTCTTGAATGGGATCAAGCACACCAATGGCCACCGGGAGGGGGAGGGGGTGTGGGGAGGGTGTGTGAAACGAGAACTGTCAATCTGGAAAAACAGGTGCTCAAACGGTTCAGTATTTCCACAAGCCTTCTGTTTTCTTTGCTGAGGCTTTACCTAGGAGCTCATTGAATGTTCAGACAAGGAGATTTTATTGCTTGAGATGGACGTAGGCTCCAGAGAGACCGTCTGAGAAATTAGCCTCTCGGTCTCTGCTACTTGGTCCTGGGAACCGACATGACGTGAAGAAGAAAAAA
>VXBU01012468.1:17849-29565 GCA_013400315.1 Bombycilla garrulus | reverse complement strand
AAATTTTTCAATCTTTTTCATGTGCACAAAAACTCCACCCACCATTAAAGATATTAACAATATTTATTCTGACAGATGGGATCCTCCTGACGTCCTACTGCATGAATTCATGCTCCCGCAAGAATCTTATTATTACACCATTACATCACCAACAAAATAATGATAATCTGCAGACTTCAGCAAACGCAAATGAAGAAACAACTCACCGTTAACCTATTAATAAGCTTTCTATTTCCTGCTTCTAAGTTATCTGTCTTAAAATACATACAGCATTTAAATTCTAATAACTACACTTCATNGAACAGGGAGGTTGGACCACATGATCTACTGTGGTCCCTTCCAATTCGACCTGTTCTGTGACTCTGTGATATTTGGAGATATAGACATGTAATTCTGTGGCTTACCATGTATTTTAGGTAAATAGTAAGCATTTCATTCCTAGTCAGAGAATGAGACAAACTATTGCAGTTACCATACCATTAAAATCTGAATATTAAAAAAAAATGTGAAAAAGTCAAGGTAGTCAGAGAAGAACCTTAGAAATATTTTTAAAAGTATTTTGTCCTTTTAAACTGCAGTAACAGCATCAATCTCAGAAGACTGTTTCAAGGGCTTGTGTAGAAAATTTTAATTTAACAATCTATTCACACACAGATATCCTCACCTATTTTTCTAGTAATTTGAATTTTTTCCACTTGTAATGTAATAGCAATTCTTAAGCAGTAAAGTTTTGTTACATATCACAAGAATTGTTCAACTGTGCTCTGGTTAGAGCACAGCCTTAAAGAAAAGGACAAGAGTTACTGGAGTCGAATGGCAGCCTGCCATTCTGTTCTGTGACAATCCCCCTCAGGCTTCCTAAGTCTCTTGTTTAAAAGCAGATTTGTGTTGTAAAAGTAGAAAGAAAGGCAGAGAACTAAATGCAGGACAGGAAACGCCCTTTCCTTCGAGCTTTTAGTATCACTTCTCTGATGTGTCATTTTTTGAGACCTTCAGTATATTTCCAAAAATAAAAAAAAGAGGAAAACTTCAGCTACAGAAATAAACAAAAATCTCACCTTGTTATTTTCACACTTGTATGGGATTTTGAGGGTATCCATGGCTCTGATCATGGCCTGCATTGCTGTAAATATATTCTGGTACACCAATTTCGTAAAGCCCCTTTTGTCTTCATCAGAGTAACCTGATCCATGAATGATTCTCATCTGCTTGATAAATGTGCTTTTGCCACTCTCTCCTGTGCCTGCAAGACAAATAAGAAGGATATGCTTTACCCAGTGGACACAAACATGACTTTTTTTGCACAATGCTGACAGCTTGCTTACTGCAGGGGTCAACAGTGTCAAGTGGTGCTTGGAAGGTAACTACAAGGACCAGTTCAGGGTCAAACAGCAGCATCAGTAGCAACTGAAGAACAACTGAATTAAAATTTGCATTTTGATTTAAAAACTAAACTAATGAGCAAAATGGCACTCCAAAATATACATATTATATTTGACTACATATTTCAAATTATTTTGTTCTTAAAGATGTAACTGTCCAAAACTCTAACTTCATGAGACATTTCATCACAAAATTTCTGAGAGGAAGAAAAAGAATCTTCCCAGGTGAACTCTTAGGATATTACCCTATGGTATTACAAGCATCTGATACATCCGTGCTTCGTTTTTTTGGCGTCTTTTTGCAGGAATGTTGGCTTATTTGGGTTTTTAGTTTTATTGTATTTGTTGCTTTAGTTTTTTGCTTGTTTGTTTGAGGGGGTGCAGTTTTTTTTGTTTTAAGCTAGTATTGAAACAATCAGAGCCCATCAAGCTTCAATCTATATGAAATCACTGTTAATTAAAATTTGGTTCATATTTATTAATGAGCAGTCATTCCTTCAATTTATTTTTTTTCATGTCTTTTTATACTTTGTATTAAAAGTAGTTTTTTGATGAAATATGACTATTTGTCAACTTAAAGTTAAAATCTGCTTGCTGGAAACTTCACAAAGGTTACAACACACAACATTTCTCCTTTGCTCCAATTCAACAAGCTCATCTGTGACTACAGGAGTTTACCTCTACTATCCCTGTGTTTGCCTAAGAGGAGGAGCTGAATCTGCACATAAGCCCTGTGTTCACCCAGCTACTCAGCTCTGCAGAAAATAAAACGCATTGCTCAGTGCTGTTTTTCAGACTTTCAGCCTGGGCTTTATCTTCATCATTTCTGTAAAGCTTTCATGCCTCGTACCCTAATACTCACGTCCAGGACAAAGGCAGCCTTATAGGCCTCCTAGATAATATTTTAGGTGTCTTCTCAGCGGTACAGTTTACAGCATTAACCCTTAACTATTTCTGAATTAGCACACACTGGAAAAATCTAAGTTTCTAAAAAACTTCTGTCCTTACCACAAGCATGATTTTGAAACCATCACTCCCATTTCCTGCACACATGTAACAAACTTCTAATGTGGCTTGTCTTTACATACGCATTCCCAGAAAATCAAACGTGATGTTATATACTACAGAATCAGAACAGTCTGGGTTAGAAAGCACCTTAGAGATCATCTAATCACAACACTCCCTTGCCATAAGCAGAGACATCTTGCATTAGACCAGGTTGCTCAGAGCCCGGTCTAACCTGGCCTTGAATATGGCCAGGGATGAAGCATCCACAGGTTCTCTGGGCAATCTGTGCCAGTGCCTCATCACCTTCACATGTAAATAATTTCTTTCAAAATCTAATGTAAACCTGCCCACTTTTTAGTTTAAAACCATTTCTCCTTGTCCAATCACAACATGCCCTCATAAAAGTTCCTCTCCAGCTTTCTTGTAGGCTCCATTTAGGTAACGAAGGCTGCTAGATCATTGCCCTAGAGATCAAGACACTGACTGATACTAACTTGTGGTCTCTACAGCCTCATTTATTAATTACAGAACAAGTAAAAAAATACATAATAGCAATACATTCTTAAAGTGTTAGCTATTTATCATAATAAACAAAAATAACACTAGATAACAGCCTGAACAGGACCCTTGAGTGGGCCTATTTCAGCTGGTGAAAAGAAGAAAATCTGACATTACATAAGAACAAAATCTACATATTTTTCTGAGAGGATAGGAATGCCTTATGGGCTCTGTTAGCCACTGCTTCCACTACCGTCATTCTAAAAATACCTCTAGCTGATACAAGGCCACAGCAGAAGTGAAATGGCAGTACAGAGGATCAGCAGAATGGACCAGTGAGGGATAAAACTATACTAAGACCAATTTTATGCTAGCTACCACTGCACATTTAAATTAGTCAAGTCAGTTCTCTGAAGTCAGATGCATAGTATCTTCTCACCTGTCAGAAGACTGCTGGGACCACACAATGTACCTGAATCTCAATCATAATCAGAATACCACCACCACACTCCCTCATCTTTTAAATAAACATGACTTTTAACCTTCCCCCACCACCACACCCTGCCCCCCCCAGTCAGAATATAATTCCTTGTCTAGTACTTAGGTGAGAATTGAATATTGTGACCGAATAAAACCCCACACTCCTGATTCAAGCACATAGCTTGGTTGGTCATCTAACTTTTAAAACTTTTTCCCTGATAAAATCGACCTAATGAATGAAAGAAGATTAACAGTCTTCAAATAATAAAAAAATGTCTGTAATAGTGATGATCTCCTGTTCAATCATGGCATAAAGGATTATTAAAATTTGTAAGAGCTCAGCATCTTAAAAACTGCAAATTTCTGAAAACCTCTTTGGTTTTTTTTTTCTTGAAATGTTAATAATAAGAACTATTACTGCATTAAGACCTTTACAACAGATTTGAAAGTACTTCTAGCAGTATGAGATCCACAAGCAGAAGACAAAGAAAGTAGAAGTCAGGTTGTCAAGCAAGAAAGACATCAGGTTGCTTAAATGCAGAGTAGATCTTTATGCATGCACTTGCACTCACATATATATACATATCACATACAATTTATTGTATTGTTGCTACTTCTCCTGGTACACATCCTGCAAAAATCAAGCTACAGTATACTGAAATGCAACATTCTTTGCTTTATAAAACTTACGGAAAAACTTTACACATGGTTAATTTTGAATAGGTAACAATGCAGCTAATAGCAGAGAGGTTTCAGAAATTGCGGTGACTGACAAAGAAGTACAGGAGACTAATTCAAAAGTAAGACAAATGTAGAAGCCTAGAATGACAAGCCTTTCTTTCGCATGATTGTGCTATGCATACTTGTTTTTTACATTTCTCTGCATTGCAACTTAAAAAAAATCTCAAGTACAATATCTTCAGACCAAATACAAGACTGTTTTTAAACTAAAACAACAAACATACTATTCTCTAAGCAAAATTCATACCAGCATCTCTTAAACAGAAACACTGCTAAACTACACCTGGTGGTGTTTTCTACCCAAGTTTGATCTAGGGAAAGGCAAGAAAAACTCGCTATTTTATTGTTTGAAAGTTTATATTTAAATTATATAGAAGAGAACACTCTTAACATGTAAAGAAGAAGGAGAAAGCCACTGAAATCCACTACCTGTTAGTCACTATACACACACATTTACTACGAACTGTCGAAACAACAGTTGTACATTTGCAGAAAACTGGCTTTAATCCTGGGGTTTAGATGCAGAAAACAAGCCTAGAAGTACCTGGAAAGTGAAGATCCATGGGTCAGAATGGACTCAACATCCTACACAGATGAGCAGAACCGTACTACAACCACAGTTTCATCAAATATATACTCAGATAAAGCAGTGGGTTGTATACTGCCGCACAGATTTACAGAAAAGGGGAGCAATCAACCCCATCAGATAGTAAGTAGCAGTGTAACTCCTAGGAGGAGTAAGAGCTAAAACAGTAATAGAGAGGTAATGCATGGGAGGAAAAATACTTGATTTCACTCAAAGTTATATTTCACTTGGAAGGGAATTTTATGTCCTCTATGCTACTAGTAATTCAGCAATAGAGAAAACAAAAAATATGGTTTGGTCTGTTGCAGTTCCAGCAATGGAATGCAGCGGGATCACATTTCTGCTGAAACTTAGTATGCCTAAATGAAAGCATAAAACTGTGCAGAATTCAGGCCTTGGACCAGCTTGGCTTTGTAGGTGACAAATAAGTTGAAATGTATTATGGAATGCATGAGGGCTGAAGCAAAGAAGCCAGTCTGTCCCACCCCTTAGAACATCAGCTTTCAGGCTCACAGTTGAAGGCTACTGTTGGGAGGGGGTATTTGGCTGGTAAGACTCTGTAGCAGAACTCCCTGAGGCGGAGGCCAAGCTCCCCAGTTCACCATGTCACATGTATCTGGACAAGTTCTGGAGCAGAAATAGAGTATCTGTTCTCCGTCAAAAGAAGGCAGCAAGGCTAGGGAGATGAGGCTCCCACACAAACAGCTCAGTCTGTCTGATGTGGTCATGGACATAAGCAGACTGTGCTCTCATCCTGATACCTTATGAAGAGACCCTTATCTCTATAGCAGCCTTGACCATCACCTCGGCCAACAGTTGCCACAACTGAGTTGACCTGCTTCAAGCTGGTACAGCTTTTGCTCAGGCAGTCCTTTATTCTAGGAACTTTTTAATCTATTGCTTAAGAAGTATCATCTCCATGAAATTGTATCACAGTATCATACCTCTTGAAAGATACATAAGTACCACCTACACCTCCACCCAAACCACATGCCCCCAGTTAGTAACTGAAACTGACCGTTTTCATCTTGGTCATAAAAACACCAAAGAATTTAAGTGACAACTCATCCAGAGACACAAACAGAATTCCTGTAAGGAATTACCAGTCCTGGTAATGCATATAGTAGGTATATTTGTATTTTTCACAAAATGAACAGTAGTGCCATTTTATCTTCCTTGTGTGATTATCTAACTCCTTAATTGACATTAATAGATCAAATCTCACATGAGCTGCCTGCTGTTAGGAAATGTTTCAATGGTATTTCATTTTGAGTTACAGAAAAGCCCATGAAAGCATCTCGAATTTCAAGCAAAAAGAGCCAGAAAGAGAACTAAGGTGTCCTGAAGTCTGTTCCTACATCAATAGCACCATGTTTTGCAGTTATGTTAAAAACTACAAAAAGCCAAATTAGGTTAGAACCCCAGTGATGGCTTTTTGAGATTTAACAATGCACAGGTGTAAGTTAAGAACCACTTAGGAAAAAATGAGAGAAGGGTACATATTGTTCTATTGCAAATTATTTGCTCCACTGACAGAATATCTTCAATTTAAAATCACATAATTCTCTTACTTATTTTTCTTGCAAGTCACATTTGCATATTCCACTTGCTTTTTTAAAAAAGTAAATATATAATCCGTTCACCATTCACTAAATTATCTCCTTTGTATCTAAAATTACTAAATTATAAATTAATAAATCACAAAATTTTTGTAATTTATAAACATTTCATTAAGACAACTGTCAATATTCTACACAGTATTATTTCATGAATTACTAATATAAAAACAAAAAAGAGTCTGGCAAGATGAGAGAAGATTTATTCCAAAAAAGGATTGATAGAATTTTATGAAGTAGCTCATGAAGTAGATAATTACCTCAAATAAGGAACATGAAACATCTACATTAATGCAGAGCAATTTGTTTTAAGAATAATCTTGACTATCTTAAATATTTAAGAAAAACAAAGCAAATGTTATCCGTTACAAATATTACCTAAGTTACTCTATCATTTCCTTACCTACTGAAATTGTATGAAGCATCTTCCTTAAGAGAAAGAATATCTCCCATTATGTGGGCAGCTAGTCTGACTGATTTCTACAGCAGAAAAAACCTCTTACAAATTTCATCTGGCTTTTTTTGAGACAATAATAAAGTGAGTCATTCTAGTGCAGCCACAAAACTCAGAAAAACAAAACACTCATTCTCATTGTACACGTGATGCACTCAAAATAGTTCAAGTATTACAATATTACAAGTATTACTACAATAAAGCCTAAGACAGATACTGAATTACTGAAAAACTGGAAAGAAATGGAAGGAAGAATTGAAACATAAAATTCAGTTGATACTCTGTAGTTTCTTAATTAATGTTAATTCAAGCTTTTTCATGAATCAGAAACTCAAACTCTTTTAGAGGAAATGCAGTTAATCAAATACAGCTTTGTGCCAGATAATCAAAACTACACTGCAAAACTACTATTATGCAGCTAGATGCAGCTTATTACTGAAAGTCAGCATCCTCTTCTCTCCACCTTCAATTCAGAAAAAACCCCAAACCCAACCAACCCCAAACCAACCAAAAAAAGCAAAACAAGCAAGCCACTCCCAACCCCCCAATCACAACTAGAAAAATCAACAACAAAAATATACCACCACCACCTATGCCACCACCCAACAAAACAGAACCTCCTCCTCATCTTTTATAGCTACAAACAGATAATTTTCACCATTTTAGAGGTATCATATTATGGTTTAGGTGTAATTCAGAGGCAAGAAAGAGAAAGAAGAGATAACCTGGGTGCCTTCATAGACAAAAAGTAATTCCTCAAGAATTCACACAGCTTTGTAAATGGGTTCAAAGCAGGACAGGATCCCATCCTGTGTGACCTTCTTCTCCCTTCTCATTAAAGGATTCCTCTGATAAACCATAGACTCCCCAGAGACAATCAACTCCTTCCAATCTACGCTTAACATTCCATTTTATTGGTCTGGAGGAACTTCAACAAATCCTGCCTAAAGAACTCATCTGTTCTGGCAGAAAAAGTGTCACAAATCAAATTTCATCCTCAAAAATATTTTCTTGATACTACTTACAACACAACCGAACAGCAAACTATCTAAAATCAGTCTGTTGGCTGCTGTTCTTTCATGGAAATGTTATAAACAAAGACAGAAGCAAACACCAGCATTCTTAAACGAAGGTATCATACAGACTCTTACCTTTTTTGCACAGAGGAAAGGCAACATCTGTCTTTAGGAACTCGTGTGTGATTAATTTCGAATGACTGTTTATATGAGGGTGCTGGAAAGCAGACTCAAATAGATTCCAAGGCAGAAGCAAGTCTGAATTGGTAATTTATTATCTTGAGATCAGTATACTAAACAATTACAAATAAAGTGACATGTATGTTTTCTGCAAACTATTTATTAAAAGAAAATGGCAATAATATGCTGGCCACAACCTGATTTTCTGTGAAAACTACCTTTACTGATTGGATGGGGACTGGGTTTAGGGTTTAAATCTTTTATGTTTCCCTCATATTGCACCTACAGTTCTTCCCCTCTGCACCTATGCTGGACTGAAAATGATGGGTGCTGAGAGAGGCCGTACAACTCTATATGTCCTGCAGGTGTCTCCAGGAGGATTCTCCAGGAATTTCAGTATGAAATTTAAGTTTCCCTGCATTACAAGATAAGGCTTGAGTTAGCTCTAAACTTTTATTAAGGAAGATACATAAAATTTACTTACCTAATAATTAAGTCTTTCAAGTTTCTTTCACCTTTTGTTATTCAGAGGAATTATTAACAGATAAACAACTCTTATTCCTAGCAGCTCTGAAAGATGCCATTTCATGGACTGTATAGACCACTATGATTAATCAAAAGCANGCTTTAAACCCCATGTCTTGAGAAAAAGTGGTCTTCATGTCTAAGACACTGCGAGAGAGGTTTGGCCATCTGAGTCTCCCCCAGGCCAAGGGCTAACATTCTTCTAACCCTATGGAAAACTGCAAAAGGTGAGTATTTCTTTCTTGATAGGTTCTATCATCAAACGTAATTATCATGCAAAAGAACATACCAACAAAACAATAGCTGTAATTACCAAGCACACAAAGCTTTACAGCTTGATGTTCTGCTTTCATACAGCATAGTTAGAAATTCTGTGACCTGTTTTGTAATCTGTGTTTCAAATAAGTACTGTAGTACTCAGAGTATACTGGACGTGCATCTGCACCCATCTTGAAATACCAATATAAACCAGTATCTTATGTAATTTAACAATACATTAGCAAGAACTGAGTGCAAAAACATGAAAACACCCTTTACAAAGGTTATTTTTAAAAAATATTTACTATATTCTATGTTTGTGAGCTCTATTTTGAAAGCCTGATGTAAGCTACTGACCTATCACTCACACAAAAATGCTCCATCCAGGAGCTGAAAGTGTATAGTACAGTATTTTCTTTCTTAGAATGTGAAAATGCTTACAAGTGAATTACTCTGCTACACCAAAACTAGTATAAATATGAATTTACTGGAAACAAGTCATATGAATAACAGTACATTTGTTATGATTAAATATTTATGTCAAGTAACATTTCTGATGGTATTATTATCTGAAATTAAAGACTGCAACTGTTCTGTAGTATTTTGGTACATTTTTTCCTCAAGAATGGTTTGCCACTGCTTCTAAACAGTTCACTCCAGTTCCAAGCTTTAGTCCAGATATTATGAAGCAATCCTTCCAGGGGAAAAGCACGAATGAACAGAAAACCCTTTTGCTTTTTCCACCTTTCTGTATGTCCTTTATTCATGCCAAAGAAAGAACATTTTCATATGGATTGAGATGATTTAAAAATAAGAAAGAAAAGCAAATCATGTTGGTTGTTCTTACACATAAAGAGAGTAATATTTTTCCCACAAAGCTATTTGAGGTCTTTCTGTGTTAGATTATGTACTCCTGAGGAAGACATTCAAGCCTGTTGCCTTGTTCTCTTCTGCTTGTGCGTTTTTTGCTGTCCATGCTTCAGAGCTCTCTATGACCTCTGTACTAGGTATGATAACATAACACCTGTTTCTGAACACCTAATTAGGCAAGAGTCAGCTTACCAGTATAACTATCAAACTTACACTAGAAACATAAAGCAACTATATATATCAAATGTTGGTATGCAGATAACCTGTCAGACAGCTTCCCTGGTCCATTCATAGGCAGCACTAGACACAAGACAGAGGTTTCTTTCAAACCTCAAATATACTCCTAGCACCAAAATGATGAAGTAATTTTTGCTTCAGCCTAACTACACACAAACAAGTACAAAGTGCAGGGTCTTGCAAGCAGAGCCCTGAACTGACTGGAGTAAGGAACCAATTGGGGTAAGCAATAATTTTTTTAATACTACACCTTACAAGCATATTACACACTGTATCTTTCTGGTTTCCTAGGGAAACACATCTTGAGAGCATCACAAATGAAGTACTTAATGGTGCAAGTGAAAATTTTATGGTAAGTATCTCCCTATAGAATTTAATCCCTTTCTCTCATGCTAATGTGAAGGCAAGCTCCTCCTTTCCCCAGGGAGACTGAAATGGTGGTGGTAACTGACACCCACGCCTACCTGATTTCAGGCCCTCTCACTCTGAATGAGCATCCATTTCACTCCCACACACCACCAACCCAGTTACTCCATTTGGGATATCATTGTCATTACAGCTGATCACAGCATTAAACTGGAAGGAGGGTGGGGTGGGGGGAGCTCAGACATTTTATAAAAAACAAAGCAACCTCCTAACAGAAAACAGAATGGGTAGGGAGCTTCAGCAGACATTGGCTGCTGGGAAAACAAAAAAAAAAAGGAGGTGAACTGGGGAGCACAAAGACAAGTCCAGTGCTGACATTGCTTTCAAATCAGCAGCTGTGAGTTGCCCTGGGAAGAACTTTTGCCATCCCCTACAAGGCAAAGCTCCTCCTGGCTGGCCTTCACTCCCATGGACATGCAGGACTGCAGAGCCCAGGGCTGTTCCTCTTGCCAGCCTCCTTCCATGTTCAAGTTTCTCAGAGGCTATTTAGCAACCACTAGAGAGACTCTGTCCCCAAAAGACCCATCCCTTACTACAAGCAGTGTTCCCTCATTTCTTCACCCCCAAGGCACACATAGAGCAGGGTTGATAGACCACTATAAGAAGCTCTGGCACTGCAGCAGTACAGTAAAAACACATGACTCCATTTTTACTTTCATCCTGCAAATACTGTGAGAGGCTCAAATGCTGGGTTTGTGTTCCCCTTGTTCTTACATTCACAGTGTTGCTCACAACTTTTATGTGTTTCTCAGTGCACACTGGCAGGGGTGTGCACATACACTGTGAAATCCAGGCAGGCTCCAAGGCCCAGCCTGTTATAAATCCACCCAGAGGGAAGCACAGTTCCAGATATTGTGGCACATTTCCTGCAGTTTACAGCAGATCATCCTGAACTTGAGAGTGCTTTTTAACTGCTACTTCCCCTGGGGAGTCACTAGTTTTTGAGGATTTTTGCTGTCCTCTCGCATTTTATGTCTTCCGAGGCATTGCAAGAAGGCATACACTAATTAAGGAGCTCCTCCAAAATGAAGGTAGACCCCTTGCACACTTTTTCCTCCTACAAGGAGAGGGGACCTGAGCAAGTCAGCCCATTAGCTGGATAGAAGAGACACAACTGCTATATTATCATAGCTCTTATTTCAACCATTTCCAATCTAGCAAGTTTAGAATAATGCTGATAATGTAAAGATTGAACAAATCATGTTTTAATCATGTTACTTGCTGATTTTAATGAAAAATACCACCTATGCATATGCACATACTTTCATGTGCACAAATACACACATAAAGTGATGAAGGCTCTAAAGACATAAATATATCACTGGCACTCTCCAAATTTAAGAAATCAGGTCAAGGGTAATATTAACAAAGAACAATTATAATTAAAAGAATTATAATTAGATTCCCTATGCCCCCCCAGTCCCTGCTTTTTGTTAAGA
>VXBU01012468.1:224-11101 GCA_013400315.1 Bombycilla garrulus | reverse complement strand
AAAAAAAACAATTAAAAAAACCCCCAAAAAAACCAACACCAAAAAAACCCCACATGACCATGGACATCACGTTCTCTGTACCTACTGTTTTGCCCTACAGACCCACTGTCATTCACAGCATTTGCTAACTTAGAAATGGCCTTTGTCTGCACTCCCCCACCTATCATCACAGGGATAATAATTATTAACTGTATGGAAGTGACAGAGTGACTGATTAGCTAGTGTGTGGGCATAATTTTGAAAATCTGCAGTGTTATGTAGCTATTCCCTCTTACTACAAACGTGTTATGTACCATCCAAAGAGACAGGAGCATATAAACAAGAATCAACCTGGATCATCCTTGTTTTTCTACAATACGACTTTGCTCCATTTGCTTAAGCCATTGTGGTGACAGCAAGTTTATTTCACGGAACTTAATGATCAGACACGTCCACTCAAAGTACATGCATTGATTATAGTCAGGATGCTGGTCAGTTCAGCAGAAGTCTGCCTGTGGAAATACAAGTTTGTCCATATAGTATATGCTTTTCTGTATCTTAAAAGGTTATTCATTATTTGTAAATCAGTATCCAAAAACCCACAAACAACTAAACGACTTCTCAATACAACCGCTATACACAACAGAAGCAACAAGTACCTACTGTTCTCATGCATATCTGGCTTATTTTTTCTTGCTTAATAAAACCAAAGACAATGTAAAGAATTTATTAATAAGTACTTTAGAGATTGACATTTTGTTAATTACTATCTTTTATGTTGGCACTGTACTTCCACTTCCAGAGTTCCTTATCTCACAGACTTTGTGATATGGCAATAGCACCAGAAGGGCTCACCTGAGCAGTCAGTCTACCACAGCAAGCTTCACATAAAGTGTGAGGACATTTTTTCTGCTTCAAAATACAATATATAGGAGAAAATAACCATTTCTACTTCAAACAGCTTTCTGCTTAGCTTAGTCATACAGTGCACAGAAGAACTTTAATTACCTTCTCTTGTTTCGCCAAATCAGTTCAAACTCCCA
This sequence comes from Bombycilla garrulus, assembly GCA_013400315.1. Classification (NCBI taxonomy): domain Eukaryota; kingdom Metazoa; phylum Chordata; class Aves; order Passeriformes; family Bombycillidae; genus Bombycilla; species Bombycilla garrulus. The sequence continues at coordinate 10,079 of VXBU01012468.1, read as the reverse complement.
TTTTCAACCTCTCAAGATGATGTGCTGTCCAACTACGCTGCCATGTATTGTGCATCCATGTGCTGACAAGCAGGATGCAATCATCAAATGAAAGAAGGAAAGTGGTCACGTTCTCACCCTTGATCAAAAGTTTGTCTCAGCTTCTGATCCTTCCAGCTCTAGCTATTACACACACTTATTCATTCACCCAGTTCTCTTGGGGTTCCTAAATCAGGTCAAAGGGCAGATAAGTACTTCAGTGCTCACTGGCAGAGGTCATAGCTCTCTCCAGGAAACCTGCAATCTCTCTGAACAGATTCTTAACCTAGGCAGTATGGCATGATGAAGACAAACATAGACTGGTGTCCAAGCATGCCAAAATTTGCAGTTTGAGAAACCAGTAACTAAAGAAGCTAGAAACTGCAAATAAATCAATGAATTTCAGTGCCCTTAAACAGATGCTCAGAAGAGTAACAGGACCTTTCATGTACACTTTCAAAAACATTAGTCAAAATTACTTCCAAATATCAGTGTGACTATATAGTTTGGACTAAATAAAAGAGACCATTAAAATACACTTCACAGTAAGATTTTTCAGAAAAAAACTGAACTACTTGTGCCATCAAAAACATAAGCACCTGATTGTACAAGATAGAAAGAATGAAAAAGGAATTTCTATAAATAGTCACTTTTTATGGAACTGTAATAAGATGTTACCAAGATATTTAAATGTGAAGTTTAGTGCAGACATTCAGGCAGCATTGGCTAAGACATGAACTTATTGCTCCTAGGCAATAAGTTTACAGTCCAATGTAAACTAAAATCTGCCTCCTTGGTAGCACTGCTACTTCAGTCTCTTTTCTATCTCAGTGTATAAACTGGGTGATGTGCTAAAGGGGGAAGCAGCATCACCTATGAAAGTAACAATCACTGCCTTTCCACTTTCCCTACTTGGAAATTTAGTTTCAGTACAACACTTTTCCAAAAAAAAAAAAAAAGCTATTGTGTGAAGGTAAGATAATGATCCACGAATCCTGAGTTAAAGCCTTATCATTTAGGAAAGAACCATGCACGATAATCCAAACTGTAATGATTGATCACAGAAAACAAGCAAAATTGGCAACATGCTGCTGTTCCCTGTAATTTACAGCTCAGAAGCGTTACAAAGGAAATGGAAAGAAAGAAAAGAAAAAACCCAACCAAACCCAACCCTAGATCAGTCTGAATCATGACTTTGTTTGCAAAATGATGGTATGGATTCATTAATTGGTCCAGGAATAAAGCTTGGTGTCATTTCCAGTATCATTCTGAAATGTAATTCATAAGACTATAATTACAAAGAGATTACTGGGAAGAGCAAGCAGCTCAAGATACTTAGTTACAGAGATACCATTAATTTATGAAAAAGAGGAAATACTCCTAGGTGACTTTTATGTCAGAATCAGAAAAATAATCTACCTTGCTTGCTGATGGACTTAAAGGGCTGCCTGAAATTTGAGAAAAAGATTACTGTGAAAGCAATAAACTTCACAATTTGCATTACAGGTTTTCAGGAAGATTTTCTGCTTCAAAAAACTTCATCAGAGAATCATTTTTCCCCTGTCTATGAAAGGGGATTCATTAACAAGATGAGTCCAAAGGAAGAAAGGCAGGAAGATTTCTTTTTCATCTACAATTGATTTATAATTGCAAAGCTGTAAATTTAATTTACAATTCATTTACAACTGCAAACCTGAGATATTTCAAGGTAGCTCCATGACATGGAAGAAGGTTGGTTTGTTTTGTTTTCTGGAGTTTGTTTGTTTTTTCTAAGGATGTGTTTGGGGTTTTTTTTTTTGTATTTTTGGTTTTGACATTTTGGGGTTTTTTAAACATACCTTATTCTGGGGGGAAGTGGGTAAGACCAAAAGATGAATCTTTGTAGGAAACAAAGACTTTGTTCACTTACAGCAGACTATTAAGAAAGGACAGGAAAAACAAATAATCTAGAATTCAAATAGGTTTTACCTTCCTTCCATTTATTCATTTTCACAGAGAAAAAAAATAGTGTATCACCAAAAAGCTGACTAATTACCGGAATTATCTCAGGAGAGCCTGGAAAACAACTTGCCATTATTTGATTTTATAGGTTATGATGCAAAAAAATCCTACAGCTTGAGAGCTTCAAAGACAACCAAAATCCAACAACAAACAAACAAATCCCCAATACTACACAGCGCTATGACAAGAGGAAAATAAACCCAAGAGATCATTTTTAAAAAATAACATCAAAAGTAACATTTTTAGAAAGTAACAGCAAAGAGCCAAGCACAACTACACACTCACTTGCTAAGGTCCAGCCCTCCTCACAGATTTCAGTGCTTAGTTTCCACAAGAGCACTGAGTACCAGCCTTTTAAAACAGAGTCCTACAGGTAGGCCAAGGTTCCAACTCCAGTGCAGCCTGACAAATGTCCCATGTCTCCCTAACTGTACTGAATGTGATGTTTTACTGGAAGACGGTGCCAATATCTCCATTTCTCCCTGTACCATAGCCAAGGCAGACAGAGCTAAGGTGTGCTTCACAGCCTCCCTCACTCTTCACTGTCCCAGATATTACAGTCGTAAGTGGACATCAAGACAGGAGATACTTTAAGGTACTGGAGATGGTGATGTACCTCATCACTCAACTGCAGTGTACAGGTTCATCTTCACACACTAGCTAGGAGGGACACTCTTAAAGAAAGCAAAAAGGGTGCTGGAATAGGACTGTTACTTTAGAAGCAGATGCCCTTCTGCATAAAAGCCTCTATCCTGCCCCACCATTCCCAGAAATTGCCTAAGGGAAGCCACCAGGCCCTCTAGCAGGCATCCACATACTAAAGAGTAAAGTCCTGTCTGCCAAGAGCTAAGGCAGGTGCTGGCTGCTCTGCTATTCCAGTACCTGGCAGGAGCATGGCAGGGCTATAGACCGGCAGTACATGCACTTCTTCCTTACTCCCAATCTTGTCAACCTTGACAAGACAGGCTGGTTATTTTAAAAAGTTATTTGTATGTATTTTAGAATACACATATTTGGTGCACAGTACCTTTGTAGAGGATCACAAATCTTACCCATTTCTTTCTCTCATGAATGTACACACTGAGAATTAACATTCATCCTTGCAAATAATCTTCTGACCTTGCAGCACATTTCTACCAGTGGTAAGTAGTTTAAGGGTAGGAAAGAGATTATTTTTCATTCTGTTACTTTATCTAGAAATAATTTGTCTTCTGCAAAAGGAATTTGCTAACAGCAGACAGAGCATCTTTCTGAGTACCACCAAAACAAGTGAGTTTGTGATCACATCCATGTGCCACTTACCAGGATGTTTTGGTACTGACCTGGGCTTACTTGCACAGCTAGCATCATGCACCTAGTTTACCATAGTCTCAAGATGCTGCCAAAGTGTGTGTTTCCAGGTTAAAGGGTTTCGATCCTGCCGTGTCCACTTATTTCATAATAACGTGTCAAATCCCTAAAACCACAGCTACCCTACATAATAATGTGACAATAACCAGGAGCACTGAAACTGGATCAGGCCAAGAGGCCACCACGCCTAAAATCAACTGCTTGAAGCTACAGCCTGTGTTAGCCCTGTAGCTATTCAGGGATCAGCTAAAAGACAGCACTCTACTGGCCCACAATTCAGAGTAACAAGCTACCTTACTGTCTTCCCAAACAGACTTAAGCTGCACAGCTGGCTGCTCTGGGAAAAGCATGCTAGCATACTGCTACTGTAAGACTTCTGAACTGCAAAACTAACATTTTCACTGATGTCCCCCCAGGTAACTGGTCACCGTGGTCCAAGACGACTTACAAAATTATTCTTTTTTGCACCTAAAAGCACCAGTGAGTGTAGCATAATAAAATATATATCCCACAGGATTTCCCCCACAGTGTATCATTAAAGGTCAAGGTGAACTGGTGACTCAGCTGATATGATGCTGCAGCAAAGTCACTCAATTTGTTAAATTTGTGATTTAACAGAATCACAAATTGGGTGAGGTCAGAAGGGATCTCAAGCAGGGCCACAAAACACTGCCCAGGAACATGTGTAGATGTTTTTTTAACAGAATGCGTATGCTATAACCGCCCTGGTCAACCAGTGCCAATGCTCAGTCATCCACACAGTGAAAAAGTGTTACTTGATATTCAGAATCTCCTATGTTTCAGCCTCTGCCCACTGCCTCTTGCTATATCACTGGACACCACTGAAAAGAGCCTGGCTCTGTCCTCTTTGCAAGTTCCCTTTGGGTACTTACATAAACTGGTAAAATCCCTCCCTGAGTCTTCTCCTGGCTGAAGAGTCTTAGCTCTCTCAGCATTTCCTTACAGTAGAGCATTCAAGTCCCTTCATTACCTTAGACTTGCTTGAATCCCTCCGGAAGTTCCACACTATCTCTCTTGTACTGGCAAACTTAACCTCAGATTCACTGCCCACCAGGCAAAAGGAAAAGAGGGCTACATGCTCTCTCTACTTCATAAGGAAACCTTTTCCCCAGAGTGTTCAGGCTACATCTGCGTCAGTACAGTGTCAAGGCCTGGCCATGCTTCAGCTTCAGTATTAACGCACACCCGAAAATTATGTAAGAAATTTATGAGCTCTATAGGTACACAAGAAAACACAGTCCCACAGGAAAGCAGTGGTCCTATGGACCTCAAATTCTTATTTTTGCAAGATTAAATCTACTCATGAAAGTCTGATACCTAGATGAGGGTAAGTGGAAGAAAGTACCCTGAAAGCATTCCAGACTATTCCAACTGCAGTTAAGTCCTGGAACCTCCAGTTCCTCCTTGATATTAAGAAGTACTCCTGTTCTAAGGATAAATCTGATTCCTCTGCAGAAGATGCAGAACTTCTTACAGCAGACTTCTAAAGCCGGTGCTCCTCAAGGTGCAGCCTAAAGCTGTTTTCATATTTCACACAAGAGCTAAGCAGCTGCTACCAGGAGTCACCAAGCACTGACCCTTACACAAAAGCCCTGGTGTACCACCTGTATAGTCAGACAGTGCTCCCAAGGTGGATAAGCCATGACCACTGTGCATGCAGTACAAAAGAGAAGCCTGCAGGTACCAAGATGTAGGCACAGACGGCTGGGATTCTTATGACATTACAGTGCACTCTATTTGGATGCAAGCAAGATCCTGCAAATATCTCAAAGGGACTGTTCAACATTTTTAACAGAAATAATGACAGCAATATGGTACATGTGCCTGAAGTACACTCCATCAGACTAATTACTCTCAATCTTCTAAATTATAAACACCTAAATACCCAACATTTATTATCCTGACACCCAGTTTAGACATTACTCTGCTATACCAGAAGGAAACAGAAAAACCTGGAGGCAAACTCCTGGACAGGAAAAGAATACACAACAGAGTTCTGGCTGGGGACTAGTCCCTGGATTTCTGTGAAAGAACATATGTTGCAGAATGTAGGCAATTGTTAGAAAGGGAAGAAAAGCATTCTGAAAGACAGGTTGGCCAGAGAGGTCAGAGCATCCTTGCACTGCTGAAAGTGAAGGATGGGGAGGGGAGTGCACTTATTTAGCAGAAAAATCAAAGAAGGATTACAATTAAATGAATAATCAAACAAAATTGAGAGGCTGAACTGTTTGTAGAAATATTCTAGACAGGCGATAAACCCACCAAACTATGTAGATGCCAATTTGAAGAAGGAGGTATAACTAAAGAAAAGATTTACCTAAGTTGAAGTTCAGTGGTTGGCTTTATTTTATACTTCAGAATTGGCTGGCAGCCAGTGATCTTTACATTTTTGGTTTAAATTCTAACAGGGAAAAACTGAAACAAAAGCTGATGCCACAGCAGATAACAGTGACAGGTAATGTGACACACAAGCAAGTGGAGCTCCTCTAGTGCTTTTATAAAAAGGGAAAAGTATAATCTCCTAAAGCCATGTAACTGATGCTAAAGGTCTCAAGCAAATTACCCTGGTATTTTTTCAAGTTTAAAAATTGTGATTCTTAAATCAGAAAAGCACCATACAGAAATACCACTTAATAAAAGGAGCACATGTCAGAACCACAGTCAAAAGCAACTGGAGGAAGATATGATTACGACTGTACACCAATTGCTATGTGTAAATGAAAGAAGTTCAACTTTTAAAAGTAGTAAAGGTATGTTATAAGCACATTGTGTTCATGAGAGCTACTTTAGCAAAAAAACTTGACAGAATTACAAGTGTAAATAACTGGATTTACATTTAAAATAGGAACAATTCAGAGTCATTTCAGAACATTTTATGAAGTAGCCTAGACAGCCACAATTATAAAAAGAAGAAAAATTAAAAACAATTAAACCAGCCTGTATAACAGAGGAAGTAAAAGAAGAAAATTGAAAGGTAAACCAAAATCAAGAGAAATCTCAACCATTTTGAAGAGAAAAAAATGAAATTATGACCTCTGGGGCTCCACATAAGACCTCACAGTTTTTTTTTTTTTTTAATGACAAACCACACTGGTCTCTCACAAAACTGTTGCTGCAGAATACTTATTAAGTACTTATTAAGAATAGTTACTAAGACAGAAAAACACCCATGCAATTTTCAATTTATTTTTGTTTTAGGGAAGCACAGACTACNCTTAATAAAAGGAGCACATGTCAGAACCACAGTCAAAAGCAACTGGAGGAAGATATGATTACGACTGTACACCAATTGCTATGTGTAAATGAAAGAAGTTCAACTTTTAAAAGTAGTAAAGGTATGTTATAAGCACATTGTGTTCATGAGAGCTACTTTAGCAAAAAAACTTGACAGAATTACAAGTGTAAATAACTGGATTTACATTTAAAATAGGAACAATTCAGAGTCATTTCAGAACATTTTATGAAGTAGCCTAGACAGCCACAATTATAAAAAGAAGAAAAATTAAAAACAATTAAACCAGCCTGTATAACAGAGGAAGTAAAAGAAGAAAATTGAAAGGTAAACCAAAATCAAGAGAAATCTCAACCATTTTGAAGAGAAAAAAATGAAATTATGACCTCTGGGGCTCCACATAAGACCTCACAGTTTTTTTTTTTTTTTAATGACAAACCACACTGGTCTCTCACAAAACTGTTGCTGCAGAATACTTATTAAGTACTTATTAAGAATAGTTACTAAGACAGAAAAACACCCATGCAATTTTCAATTTATTTTTGTTTTAGGGAAGCACAGACTACACTTGCAATGATAACAAAAGAATGTCCACTTAAGACCAGCAACATAGAGGATTTATTCAAGTCAGAATGTCAGTCAGAGTGTCCACAGCTTTTAGAAGTACTAGCTAGGACTGCATACTGACTTGAAACTCTTGAACTATCATCCAAAAACCCCAAAGGCTGAGAAATGGGTGAGGGAAAGAGACTGCATACCAATACCAATGGAGTTACGGTATTCAGACCGTTTGCTGAAGTAAGCCAGTGGTTTTGAAGAATTAAGCAACTGATCATACAACCATGTGCTAAACAACTGATCATGCAACAAACCAACACGGCATGCATTCAGTAACAGTTGTTTAAACAGTTAAGTACTAAACTAAACAAGCAAAAGTCCTCAACAGACAACTGTCTTCCAAACAGGATCCCAACAATATTGACTTAAACCTAAAAATCTTCACCCATGAGACAAAATAAAAACATGAAATTATTAGTGATAGTACTTGTAGGTGATGCAAAAGCTGTGAACTGGTTAACATTGATGATGATATGATGCTGAAAACTATATTAGAATAACCTGTAAAACAGAAAGAAGCAAATACAGTGTATCCAAACACTGTTATATATAAACTTGTCAAACAATGACCAATCCAACCCTAAAAAGCAATTATTTAGAAAAGCATTTAAGTTACAGGAGTCATCTAAATATGACGAGTTTAACATCATGGCTTAATTGGCTGTTTCACTCTTCGAACATACCTCAACAGTGGTATTCCACCTAGCACTACTTATATACTTGTGATAAAAAGTATATACACATCACTGTTCAATTCTCATGATCTGTACTTCAGTACTGACCTTGAATTGGAAAGAAGTCAAGAAATAGCTACAAAAACAATTAAAGGATCATAAAATCCACTCTACAGTTACAAAGTTAGAAGTGAACTATGGAACCATCCAGACTGAGCCCCAAGATACTGGAGTATTTTCTTTCTGTCCTCAAAGTTGATAATAAATGTAATGTTCATGTTTATGGTGAACTTAAAAAAAATGAGTAGTGCAGTTATTTTACTCCTTATGCTTTATCTAATGTCAGAAAACAAATTTCCACAATATATAAAGAAAGAGCTTATCAGACAGGTCACTGGCATTTTGTACAACCATGTATTTTGCTTAAAAAAACCACATATCACCCTATCAAAAGACTCACACAAATAAAAAGAAAACCCAGTCATAAATACCCACAAAAAGAAACCTTTCCAAACCCACAAACTAGACTGAGTTATTGAGCACAGTGATATACACAATTACCATCAACTAGACCTAAACTACAGTCTAGATAAGTAGGTTGAAATACTGTTTTAAATAAGACAGTTATAATACTCAGTCAACAAATAAACATTTGTCTGGCTTATGGCTCTGTTTTGACTATTTGTCCAAAATTTTGGTCCCCTGTGCACATTTAAAAAAATCCTGCAAAGAAATGGGAAGTTATTAGAAAACTCCATATCACTAAGCAAAACTAGTTTGATATCATGTAAACAAGACAAAACAGATACGTATAGTGATCATATGCTTCTGCAGCTATAGATTATTCCAGAAAATACTGTCACTCCTTGAAAATAACTAAAATATAAAGCAAAAGCATTACAAAGTATTTTCATAATAGTTTTTCCTCCCTTTTTTGAGCTATTCTAATCAAAGACTGTCCTAGCAGCCTGACAAGTCATACAGTAACATATGGTAACTTTGTATAACTACCAGCCAGAAAAATCCCACCATATTTTATCATTTTCAACATCAAAAAGACAACCTCCTCCTGGAGGTTCACTGGTTTTATATTATTTAATGGGAAAACTCTATAGATGAAAAATGCAATGTAAAATTGCATATTATAATTGTGAATATTTAAATCTATCCGTCACACTTTACTACATTAAAATGTAGACCAAAAAAGTCTATAAATCAAAACACTTAGACAAAGTATTTTCTTTGTCAACCAAATGAAAACTGCACTAATAAAACCAACGTAGTTGTAAATTTACAAAACAGAACAAACAAACAAAAACAAATAAAAAAAAGCACAAGAATTGCATAACCCAGACAATGTTTGTGTCATAATTTTTTTTAAAGGCATACATACTAACTTCACTGTTTAGCATCAGAGGTTTGCATTTGGTGAAGGAAATACAGCGACAGTTAGGCTATTAGCAAATTCTGCTCATGTTGGTCAGGTAGTTTTGGTTCAAAGGCCAAAATCCTCAGACATTACCATGAGTCTAGTTCTTAGCACTAATTAAATCTAATAATTAATAGGGTTGTATAATTATGTTGTGGAGCCAAACACAGAACAAAATCAAAGTGAGTCCGAATTCACTATTATCTTGCCTTGCAGGTAAGAGGAAAGGATGAATGCAATTAAGTAAATAAACCCCAAGAGAACAAAAACTGTTCTGCATAGACAATGTTTCAGGACTTCTATGAATGCCAACAGCATCAAAATCCAAGCTTGAAGGGTTGTAAGACAAGCCATTTTACTGATGCTAACTGTGGGGGTGGTGAGACACTAAGACAGTGTCTTGGGTTGAAGACAGGTATCTGCTGGGGAAGGCAGGAGCCTCTCTTAGAAACCCCCTCCCTCCGAATTACTAAAATTAAGACACAAATGAACAATAACTATGGTATTAACAA
>VXBU01012467.1:0-18831 GCA_013400315.1 Bombycilla garrulus | reverse complement strand
CCAGTGCGAGCCACAGGCCCCAGGGTCATAGGCATCATACACCACTGGTACAGCTATGCTGCTTTCCCTTCTGGAGCAAGGTAATTCAGGATAAATTCAGGGGTCGTCTGTGGCACAACACAGCCATTCTCATGGCCGGCATATTTGTTCAGTTTCTGTGTCTGGTCCATACAGTTTGGGCTGGGCTTCTTTTTAAATCTTACTCTTTACCTGCTTTTATATATATAAGGAATTTTTTTGTTCTGTGTGCAGCTCGCATGTGCACTGAGGGAGCAGGAGGCTCCAGATGAACATACCAAAGTGTGTTCAGCCTGGGCACCGGAACAGCACCTGAAGCTTGGGGACTACAGGCACTGACTGTAGATTCATGCCTTTACTGGTACATTCTATTGCCAGGCTACCTAATGAAAAAATCAGATCAAAATTTAGCATTTTCCTGTGTAAAGCCTGCTGAGGAATTCTATATGTGAGTGGGATACTCTTGCTTTTCTGCTGTGAGAGTTAAAAAAATTCATCATTGTGTAAACACTGTGAAAGAAAAATTAGCTATCCCATCTGCTTTCCTCTGACTTATATTTCTTCCATCACATGTTTAACACTAAGCCTCTCTGGTGGAATTCAAAATAGATGGCAACAGAGGAGCCCACATCTATTAATTGACATTCAGTCTTTGAAACTTACAACCATAAAATCACTGGAGTATCACTGGAGACCCAACCAGGCTTTTATGTGTGTCAGATTTTTAGTAAAGGCACTAGTTGCACTCTTTCTGTATTTTACCATTTTGGCAAAATTCTGTTGTGAAGTTCAAATATGAAGATAAATTAATGAGTCTTACACAGACTGGAAAGGAGAAAAGGGTTAATTTTAATCCTTCAGGAAAGTGAAAAGCAGAAGGTTTAATTTTTTCTGAGTCTTTTACCAGCCCATCGTCACAATATCTGATCACCTTGGAGTCACTGTTATGGGTGACAGTGAATAATTGATCTGTTTGTTTGGCAGCATGATACAAAAGTGGAAGAGGAAAACTATTCCACTCTGACCTTGTCACAGCCTAAAGGTTATTTGGCTTGTGGGATCACAGCTGTGGGTTCGTAGGACATGGCATGGAGGCTTTAATCTTTAAATTTTGACTTGTAGTCTTGCAGTGGAAACACTTTTAGTAATTAAGACAGAAGTAAAAGAGAGATGATCTTTCAGGGTCACAGTGGAAGACAGGAAACAGGCAGCTTTAATGTTCGAGTGAAACCAAACTTGCCCTGGAGTGTCGTGCACATAATTTCTTTTTTTTTTTTAAATCACAATTCAGTAGTTTCTAGCAGGATTTCAAGTGCATCAAAACTCTTGAACAGCAAACCCAAATTATGGGCATAGTTCTATGATTCTATGAAACTGAAGAAGCTGCATAACCACATAAAATTGCTTAAACAAAATTGCATGTAAAATATTTTATTTTCAGTTTTACCAAGATGATGGTTGAAACAGAGTATGTTTGCCAAAAAAACTGACATGAAATCATAACTGTGATTCCTTAAAATTCCCATATTATTGTAGAAGCACTGGGGCAATTCTCTCACTATAAACTCTTGAACTGCTCAGTATCACATAGGGTTGCAAAATGTATTTGATTTCCATTTTCTTGTAGATGCTTATCGTTAAACCCATAATTTTGAGACAGATTAATGAGTAAAACAATAAAGCTGTTAAAATTGCATCAAAAGAGGGAGAACTGTTCACAAAAAGAGTGGGATTCTGAGCTAAAAAGGACAATTCTTCTGTTAAGTATGGTTACATGACAGTAATAGCTAGGACTATCAAAGGAATGCATGAATTCATATAAAGATGTATCTTTGTCCCATAGCTAATGTTGTATTAATGATTAAAACCAATACTCTTCTGACTCATATATTATTAACCATGTCTTCAGGCAGTGCACACAAGTACATAAGCCAAGCCATTGTCTGGAGAGTGTATTAGTTAACAAACATATGGTGAAATATTCCATAGTTTGCTTTTCCCTATTGTTGAAAAATAATACAGTGTATTCAAAACACAACTTATTCAATTGCAACATTAAGTTGAAATATAAAGTATTGACTAAATGTCATAGTTTTGGTAACCAACTCTTCCTGAGCTTATTTCCTGTGAATACTGCTGCAATTTTAAGTAATGTTTCAACTCAAAAAATTGTAGTGTCCCATTTAATTAATGTCATGAACACTCATTAAAAAAAAATGAAAGTAAAAAATAAATGGGAAAAAGTCAGGAATTAATCATACTTTGAATTTACGTGGGAGGGGAAGGGAGGGGAAGGGAGTTATGGGAGTTACAGGGTTTCCCCAAGATGTGGGCTTGGCAGCTGTGCATCCATTACAAAGAGAAACTGGAAAATAATTGTCTCTGTTTCTCTCCTTTCTTCCCCATACTAAGTGCAAGAGCTGTTTTCACTGCTTATAAGACACTCCTTTTAAAACATTCCTGTGAGTTTGCTGAACCAGGGCGAGTTTGCTTATTTAGGCCCATGGTTAACCAATGGTATGTGCAAGCTGATGCAACCTAGTTTAGATCACAGTGAAATAAAAACTTTATTGAATCATTTCTAGTTGTATGAAGTTGAATTATTTTCTGTTTTCCAGTGGCTAGTAGCTGGCAATCAATTAGCAATATCTCTTTTGGTGAATCTACTATCATCTGCATATTTGCAATTGTAACTGCTTTTGACAGTTTCTTGATACCTATGAGATGTATTTTCTTTAATGCTTTCTGTGGAATTGTGATATTGCAGGTTACATTAAAATTAGCTTTTAAATTTCATTTGCATCTGAAATACGGAAAATCTTGGTGGAAGGATTTATTATTGAGAGTAACTGGTGGGGGGGAGGGTGGCTATGTGTTTCCGAGCTGGAATAAATTTGCTATGGTTAAAAACCTATAATATATTCCTTACACTCTCTAAGGAAAATATTGCTGTCACTGGTGCTTTGGAGGAGATCTATACATTCTCTTGGTATCTGAATGTATCCTTTATGAATAGTTAACAACTCATTTTTGTTTTTAAATGGAAACTCAGCTAAGCCTCCCTCTGTCAGAGAGGTGATGGGTCTCCAGCACAAGAAGGACATTGACCTGTTGGAGTGAGTTCAGAGGAGGCCACCAAGACGGTTAGAGGGGTGCAGCAACTCTCCTATGCTGAATGGCTAAAATAATTTAGATTCTTTAGGCTGGAGAAGAGAGGGCTGCGGGGTGATGGAATTGCAGCCTTCCAGTAACTGAAGGGAGCCTACAGGAAGGATGGAGAGAGACTTTTTACAAGAGCATGTACAAGAAAGGACAAGAGGGAATAACTCCAAACTGAAAGAGAGTAGTTTTAGATAGGATATTAGGAAGAATTCCTTTACTGTGTGAGGGTGGTGAAGCACTGCAACAGATTGCACAGAGAATTTGTAGATGCTTCCTTCCTGGAAGTGTTAAAGGCTGGATTGGATAAAGTTCTGAACAACATGGTCCAGTGGAAGATGTCCTTGCCCACTGAGGAGTGTTGAAACTAGATGATCTTTAAAGTCCTTTCCAACCCAAGTCATTACATAGTTCTATGATCTTCAGCACCAACCAGAAAGCCCACTGTATTTAGCACCTGCTAAAGTATTCCTTGCTCATGCTTGCCAGTGAGCAGTGATGATGTTACAATGATGAGGAAACAACTTATTGAAGCAAAGTATTGTGTTTTGCCAAGAAAAAATGCAATTAAATAACAGAAGGGCTTGTCTATACTTGTCAATCCTTAGGAAGCAAGGCTGTTGGTTTTTTGGCTAAGACAGAAGGCAATGCTACATTCAAACCATCTAATTTTAGGTAATTCATTCAGATGCTGGGTCACCTTTGAAGCAACATGGTTTTCTCCCTCAAGGGCCAGGAATATTGAGCTCTTAACTTCAAGTACTCTGAATTAAATTTAAATTAGATATGGTGTGCAAATCATTCAATTTAATCTTTCTTCATTCAGATTCTGTATCATAATGGGCAGTTACTAATCTGTGCTCTCTCAGTTTCTTCTCTGGAGGTCTGGTCTTTTAACTGATCAGGGTTCTTTGATCTGCCCTTTCTCAACTGTTAGGAAATTTGCCCTACTAACAAAGCTAAGATCTTCATTACATCATGATGACTGGCTTTGTGTTTTATGGGAATTCCTCTGGGCCCTACTAGCTCATATCTTTCTTCTCCCTTTTTCACTGTATTTTATGAACACTTTATAAAAGTAATACTTGAAGGACACATACAGATGAAATCATATGGCAGGCTGTTACACTTGCTGACTTTTCAGTGATGATAAGATGTAAAATTTTGATTTTTAAAAAATACACATTGAAAAGCTGTGATTTTTTAACGCTCCAGAAAATGTCCAAGAATTCTATTTTTTAATTAAAATTACAGAATTTTATTAGTAGTGTTGTCATACCCTCATGGTTTAAATTCGGATTTTTACACTAATCAACAATATACCTCTGTTTTACAAACTAGATCCTGTGTTTTTTATATATGCAGTTGTCTTTATTTGCAGTTTGATGTACTCAAAAAAACTGCTTTTTTGTGGATCTTTCATGTCAAGTCTTTCATGTTGCTGTAGAGGTGAGACAGAAAAAAATATAGCTAGTGTTTATCGAGTGATGCTTCAGTGCTAATTCTTTGGCTGTTTGAGTAACTGTTGCCAGAGTGGTATTTTACTCTTTTCGTTACATTCTTTTCATTGTTGTCAGTGAAGATTGTGCTCTTGAATTAAGTGTTTTAAGCTGTGATGTTGTCTCAGTTTTATATAAGCATGATAATTATTGTTACACTTGAAAATCACATTCTTGGCTACGTAAACTATCTGTATGCAGAGCAGAAAGATTATAGGTGTCAGGAAACTTTTTCTTTTGTGGAACACCCCTTGGTCCCTGCTGCAGCATCAGGGGCTAGTAGCAGCATAGCAAAGAAAACAGGGGTCATGCGTGTACCCAACTGTCTCATTTTCCTTAAGTTGTCTGGTATACACAACTTCAAGCACCTTTGTCATTATCTTCAACAGATTTTCAACATCAATTTCTTTTAATTTTCATTAAAAAGACGTAGCTCTTCCAAAACATTCTGTGAGAAAACCTGGTTTATGCTTCAAGTAGCTGAAGGAAATGTTGCATATGGAGAAAATAAACAAAAATGAAACAAAAGTTCCCAAAGCTTATTTTCTTCTTGGAGCATTTTAAATTCAGGCTTTCAGTCAGTGTGGTGTTGACCTTTAAACCAGGGTCAAAAGTAACAGTCTAAAACAGTTTTTAAAAGATTTTTTGGATAAACATGCTGGTTTAATACATAAAGACAAACAGTCCGGTCTGCTTTCTTCACTTGCAAAGTTTTATATTTAATTTAAATCAAAATTGTTTTAGTTCTTCACTTTAAAATTAGAATTTCATTTCATTTTTGAATATACTCTTCCTAATAACTGTTTCTCATGAAAGTTTTTGTGGAAAGACTACCTCTTGAACTAAGGCAAGTTGTCAAATGTAGAAATCTACATTTGAACTATTTACTGGAGTGGAATAAGCAGTTCTATGTGAATTTCATCCTAATGTGTTGAGGAATAAATTCAGAGCAGTTAATTCGGTGTGCAGGTTCAGTGCCTGGGGGCAGAAACCCAGAGACAAGGCAGGAACCCACAGCTCCCAGGCTCTGCCCCACTTGGACTGTGAGGGTATAAAATCACAGGGCATCCTTTGCTCGGGGGCCCTTCTCAGAGACAACAGGTAAAAAAGTTATTTTGTTATTTAGTTATTGCACCAAGACTAGATTATTTAAAGGATTCAGACGTGATTTCCCTGGCCTGTTGCAGTGCAAAAAGGTGAAACTATATCTAAGGTCTAATGCAAATAATAGTTTTCAATCCCAGATTCTTTCAGGAAACAGTAAAAACAGAGGCTGCTGGTTCAGCTCTTCCTCACAGCTTCTTATTTTTTTTGTATGTAAGTGCTTCCACTCCTCTCCGTTGATATCTTCCACCTTTGGGCTGTCTTTCTACGGTGTAGTTTTGCTGCCTGCATCTGCTCATTTTTCAAATGACATTAATGTGAAGCTGAACTGATTTCTGACATCTGTCTCTTGCCCAAAGCATTATGAACAGCCAAGAAAAAGACAAAAATCTTGTGTTTTCTTCTGCTTGGCAGCATCATAATCACTCTCAGTTCCTCAAATTGTGTGTAAATCTTCAATGTATCACTGTACTGCTGCATGTTTATTTGGTATTTGGGTGTCTCATGGTATCTCAAAAAACCGGGAAGGAGATATTTAAATGCAAAGAAAAATACTGTACTTGAAGTCTGGGAGTTATGCTTCTATCCTCACATGAAAACGCAAATGGAGCAGAAGCAGCGGAGCACTTGGAAACATTGCAGATGTATCCCAGCTTGTTCATTAAAAAGAAATATTATCAGAGCTATATTTGCACAGTGCCTAGCAAAGCTAGTGGCAAGTGATAAGATAGATTATTTTAAATAATAATTTCTTTAGGTCAGCAGGATTTTATGTGATAGCCCTGACCTGTTCAGGACCTGCAAAATGCTATACCAGTGAAACAGATTGCTTGGAAGCTGATCCAACAGAGCAGCATTAAATCCCCAAGGAATTACCACTATCTATGCCTGTCCCACTTGTATCTTCAAGAGCAAGCTGAATTTTTTCAGCAATGTCTTCTCTAGAAGGGTAAACACTTAAAAGAAAACGTCAAACTGAGAACAGTTCAACAAAAATGCTTTGCAGACTGCAAATATCTGTGTATCTGTACACATTTCTCTCTGAGGGGACAGACTACGAAAAAACTGTATGTTAACAGTGTTAGCAATACTTGCTGGGCTTATAGAATGAGGCTATAGTCATAACTAAGGTACCATTGTTTCCTTCCAGTCACAGAGAATATCTGTGTTCCAGAGTCCTCCAGAGCCCAGGCAGAGCAGAATCGCTCTCAGGGGCTGCATTCTGCACTCACCCAAGGGCACATTTCCTTCTCCTCACCCTGATTCTGAGTGATCAGAGGGCAAACTGTCCCTCTGAAGGAAACTGGATGTGCCAGCAAATGCCTTCAGCAAAATGATGAAGATATACGTTACTGCAGAATAAGTGATTCACCATCTTGTTTTTTTCCTTATGTAGAAATCTGAGGATTGAAACAGGAGCAGATTTTGAATAGGCTTCACCTGGCCTTTATGGGGCAATCAAAGTTGTATGAGGCTATAGAGAATTATTTAGGCATGGTTTTGGCTTTGCTGTCTGTCATACAGTAAGAACGATACTACAGGACACCAAGTTTTCAAATTAAACCAAGTATGATTAATTGTGTTTTGAATGTATTTCCAGAATTTTGACTTAATTTTGTCTTTAACAAAACTTTGTTAGTCCCTGTCATCCTTGTCCCGTTTTTGAGATTTCTCTCTTTCACAAGATCTCTGAGATTTCTGAAATATATGTAGGTAGGCTCCTCAGGTGTGCTCAAGTTCCACTAACCTGTATCTCTCAGCAGGTCTGTTCTCCAAGGACCATGTGCACAGTTTAGTATCACACTTTCCTAAACTGTATTTGTCTTTTTGCAGGGCAGTATGTACATGTATGTGAACTGCTGTCGTCCTTCCTCACAGCCAGGGGGAGAGAGATTAGTATTGTAGGCTGGGGGCAAGTCTGGTAGCTGGTTAATTATAGGAGAAAGATTTCAGAGAGTGCAGGAAAACATTGTAGGTGTCTTTGATTGTTAGCTTATTTTTTCTTTTATTTTTCTCTTTCACTCATTTAAGCCTTTCCTGCCTTCTTGCCTTCCTGCCTTCTTGCCTTACTGACTTCCTTCCTTCCCTTTCTTCTTTCCCTCCATTTCTTCCTTCCTCTTTTCCATGCCAGTCATGAATAAAATGACTTGAAATTGTACCTGGAACATAAATATCAGACAGTTCGTGCTTCATTAGACAGAACAAAAGAGTAGCCAGCTTGATTTCCACAGACCTGGTTTGAAAACAAATCACTCTAATGCTGTCCAGGGTCCAATGTTCATATCTTTTCATATTTTTACACAATATAGATTTTCAAAAAGGACATTGAGGTGCTGGAGCATTTTCAAAGAAGGACAACAATGCTGGCAAAGGATCTGAAGCACAAATCCAATGAAGGAGCTCTAGTTGTTTAGCTTAGATAAAAGGAGGCTTAGGGGTTAAGTTCCCTCTCCCTACAAACATCTGAAGGGAGGTTATAGCCAGGTACAGATCCAACTCTTGCCATGTCTCAAGTGAAAGGAAGAGAGGTAATGGCCTTAAGTTGTCATTCCTGAGGAGGTTCAGATTAGATATCAGAAGAATTTTTTTTTACTGAAAGAGTGGTTAGGCACTGGAGTAAATTGCCCAGGAAGGTGGTGGAGTCACTGTCTCTGGAAGTGCTCAAGAGGTGTCTGGATGTGGCATTTGGGGATATGGCTTAGGGTTGATTTTGGTGGTGATGGGTTGTTGATGGTCAGATTCAATGATCTTGCAGGTGTCTTTTTACCTTGATGATTCTGTGTTTTTGTGAAATTAGCCTGTCCTTTGTTTTCTCTACTTGTAATAAAAAAACCCCGACAAACTTCTAGTATGAAAAGAATTTATGTGGAGGAAATTCTGACAATTAGGAAGGAAAAGCAAGGCAATATTTTTCTTTTCTGAGTAAGAACTAATTCAGACAGTTCCTTTTTAGAGTATTTTTAGCAGCTTTCTATATCACTGGTTATAAAATCTGACTTTGTTGTGTATTCCCTGTCCTTATTTTGGACTTGTCTTTGAAATTAGAGCCATACTGCTCATATCATAACTGAGTGCAGGATTTCCTGCTTTACCAGAACTTTGGCTGGGGACTTGCTAATAAGTTCAGATTATAATGGTGGTGCTTAGGAAAATACGTTCTTTTTCATGTAACCTGGACAGCAAGTTCACTTGTAAGCCCAGTAACCAACTAGTTAATGCAGTTGCTTCAAGTTGTAAGGTTAGGAATACCAGTGTTGGAATCAATGAATTTTCACCTACTTCTCATAGGTTAATTTAGAGAATTAGGTAAAACTTCTTTAATTTTATTGCTTCCACAGAAACTTGAAATTATAATCTCATATATCCTTTGTCACTATTTCCATCTGGTTGTGAAAGGTAGGCCAGTTTGCTGTGTATGTGTGCCATTATTTGTGATTATTGTCTCATGTGACCTTGGGGACTCCAGACGGTGTAGCGTAGCTGTGTATGCACCTAGAGGGCATTTAATAGGTGATGCATTTTCTCAATATGTTTTCAGATGCGTCACAGCCTCACACAGGGGTTTTCCATGTGGAAATACAAAAGAAAGATGAAAAGGAGGCTGGAAATATTTCTGAGTCTATCAGTAGGATACAGCTTGAGGAACTGTCCCCCTGCATGTGGTTTACGGCAAATAGTAGCCAAAGTGCTCATCCCAAGCGAGAATATATGCATGTTCTAGAGATTAATTTTCAGAGTTCTGTCTCCCTGTTAACCCTGTTTTCTCCTCTGATAAACTTTAATTTTCTCCTCTGTTAAATGTCTTCCAAAGGAGAAAGCCCAAACTGTAATGGAAAGTGTTGTTAATATAAATTCTAATATGTTGTAGATATTAAGGTACGAAATACTAAGTTGATGCTATGCCATTAGATGCATTCCTGAATGGAATAAATATTTTATCAATGTGAATGAATAGGAATTGCTGCACTACTTACAATGCATAACTCTTTCATAGATTTTTGTACCTCAAATAATTGCCAATAAAATCTTCATGACAATGTGATGCATTTGCCTCAATATACACTGTTAAAAGAAAAAAATTAGAATTAATGCACAGATTTCATACTTTTAATGGAATATTTTTCTTTCACTTTTCTTACACTTGACACTTCGGATATTGAGAGTCCAGTTGGATAGGAAATTACTATGGCTATAAGGAAGTAGCCTTACAGCATTGAAGTATCAGGGATAACTCATTTCCAGCGATGTTAAGTTTCCCATAGTAAGTCTGAAGAGTCAAATTGCCGGACATTAACCCTATCAGCTGCTAGAATTGAATTCAACAGAATTAATTTTATACCTTTTGTCACTAGGTCTTTCATCACAGTTTTACGAGAGGAAAGAGGGGGAAAATTGTTTACAATTTAATTTGAAAAATTATGGTAAACTTAGAGAATATTGCTGTTAACAGTGATGAACAGCAAGAATAAATTAGTTAACAGAGCTCAGATGCAGCAGTCAAAAGCATACAGTAGATCTATCTTTTTAAACATAAGTGCAAAATTATCAGAACAAATAATATATCTGATGTATGGAAATTAAAATGTGAAAAAATTTGTTAATTATTTANAAAAATGAGACTGAATGGCTAAAATTTATAATGTGTGTGTTTACTTGTGCTGAAGTATTGTTTATTTAAAACAGTACTGTGCTGATATGATATGTAATGTGATTTCCTTAAAAAATTCTGGAGCAACAGTGGTACTGTAAATACATCTGAACATGATACATGAATTAACTTTAAGTTGCTTAGCATAGAAATTATCTTTTAAAAGTAGCTGCTCTGTATGAAGTGAAATATCTTTTAAGTAAAGAGAATAGCATTATAAAAATATTTTCAAATATTTAAGGCTGTAAATGTAAAGAAGGGAAGTCTGACAGAAACAAGAACTTGCCAACTTACAGGGAGTTCTGCTTAAAATTCAAGATTTAACGTCTTTTTATATGACTGCGTAATTCTTCTTTAAAAGTTTAAAAGTATTTCAAGTATGTAAAAACTGTTCTAAATCAAAATGTGAGGATCATTGCAAATATGTGATTTGAAGATAGATGGACATGGATACATGCCTGAGGCTGTTGTTAAATATATTGATAATGTGTACATTTGTGTTTACTGCAAAAGTAAGCTGTAATATAGAGTCAGGCTTAATTTCTTCAAATTATAATAGTAAATTCACTTTAAAACACATCTTGCAATAAGTCATGTTTTCCAAATGTTAAAAATACTTGAATGCAAAAATACTGTATTTTTGCCTGGTTAAAATGCCAGGTTTACTCTATTGAGTTAGTAAATAGTCACAGAAATAAAGCTTACGTCAATATTTACTTTGAGAAACAATTAAGATCAACTATGATTAGCAGATCATTGTATGTATTGTTACATATGCTCTCAGCAGTGGGAAGAGATTGTTTAAAGGTTTAGTCTAGAACTGCTGGTTTTTAACATCTAGAACTTTTGAAAATGTCTACTGTGAATTTCTTCTGAAGTAAATGTTGAAATCTGAAAAAAATACCACCTGGTCAGATTGCCTACTAGTCAAGGTCTGTCTAAAGAAAAATTAGATTTATTGAGCTCTTCAGAAATAAACTAGAAAGTGATAAAAAGGAGGAAAAATAGCATTAATGCTAAAATACTTCTTCAGAAGCTGAAGGGACTTCCAGATTTTTCAAATGCACATAGATTCTTTCCTACTATTTTTATTTTCTTGTGATTGTTTGATGCAGGAAGGAAGTCTGAGCATGAAAAAATTATCAATGTAATGGGTAAATTTACCTAGTAATTTAATAGATTATTTATTTTGATGTTTTTCCATAAGATGTTTAAATAAGGGGGAGAAGATCCTACTTTCTTCAAACCTCACGAACAGGTAGAATTCTTGCTTTATGTAGAGAGCTCAGGTACAAGTCAGCCATGGAGCTGTGATTATTTCTCCCTAGTTACCAGACTGTTTGTGCTTCAGAGACCACTTCTGTGAACACAGTGCAGAATACCGACGTGATCTACTATTTGGTTGTTTTCAGTACTTTATGAGCCAGGAGATGTAAGAGTACTTTCAATTGCTTTATGTAAATTTCAGTTGAGCCACATCAGTGTTCTCTTAGATATGCTTGTTTGAATGATCTCATTCATCTGTTAGTATGGTGTAATTTAAATATACTGTAGTACTGTACAAAATTTTGTTCCATTCAGCAGAATCTCTGTTGCCCCCTTTTGCAGATGACGGTTGCTGCTGGTACGAGCATTGAGAATAACATTCAAAGGACCATATCCTGCCCTAATGTATGTTCAAAATATCTTGGTTTTTTGCATAATTTAAATATGAAGTCTCCTTATGTGAATTTGATATTTTGTTGCCCACAGAAGCTTGTGCATCTCGAGGTTACTTCATATTATGTATTTCAGGGTCAACAAATATTGTACTACAAGTGAGGTCTCAGCCTATCAAAATTCTCAAATTGCTGTAATTTCTTTTTATACAGTTTGATGGTGCAGCTAAATAAAGATGATGATAATATATTCATAGTTCGCTCTGCATTTACCTTGCTTCCCAGCAAGCTCAATGCTCCTGTCACTTGAAATCAGAACAGTAGAACAAAATGAGGAAAGCAATTAGAGGCTATATTTATTCTACTTAACATTGTCCTAAATAGCATTTTGATATGAATATGTGTAATATTAAATGTGGAAGGAAAGTAATTTCATTTTTCTTGCTTAGGCAAATGTATACCATTACTTAAATAGAAGGAGGGAGGAGTTATTACTACTTATGAAAGGTAGAATTAGTGATATATCTGGCTAAGAAAAGAAGCAAATTATTCACTTGTAGTATAATAAGTCATTTGTATTTTTAGACAAAACTATTTAGATAACGGAAAGTCATTGGGCCAAAATTGAACTCTTTCACTTTAATGGGGAAACGTTAATGAAAATTGGGATGTACTGTTGAGAAAAGACTGTGGTTCCGAATTTTATAGAAGCTATTTTTTATGATGTAATGTGTTTACTAATTTATTTTTCAACTAAAGATTATCATATTTATAGGGGAACTGGCAGAGGAAGTTCTGAGTAAACACTTCCATCCCCTTAAATTCTTTGAAGATATAGCAAATAATCAAAGAACAAGAACAATAAAGTAAATAATATCTAAAAGATAAAATGCTGTGATTTAATATTTGTAAGAAGTCAATTTGTCCTCCCTGTCTGGGAAAATAATCTCAAACCAGTCTTTTTGCTGGAAAGTTTGTGCTCATAAGGGAAAACAGAGAAATTATTTACATTGCATTCTTAGAAGATACTTCATCTCACCATCTGAATCATTGTGGATTTCTGCATACATTCCCGGAATAGATGAATATTATAAATTCTTGACTATGATTTGTACTGTTTGATTCCATTTGCAGACTTGCTTCTGTGCAAAGAAAAAAGCCTTCCTCAATACATAGCGTATGATTTATCTCCAATCTCTTCTGGAGTTTCAACATGACTTTAACTTCTCCAGTGTAATTTTAGTATTCCAGTTTGCAAATTGTACCATTTGTAATGGAAGCTAGTAATACAGACAGACAGTAGCGAGTAATATAGAAAGACAATAACATGGCAGAAATTATGAACATGGAAAAATGCACTATTTCCAATTTAGTTATAGAAGTTCATGCTATTACTTCAAAATCATTTGTGATCTTTTAGTTTCCTTTGAGCAACCTGGTCTAGTGGAAGGTAACCCTGCCTGTGGCAGGTGATTGGCACTAAATAATCTTTGAAGTCCTTTCCAACCCAAAACATTTTATTCTATGATTTTTAAATTTGTAGTTAATAATGAATAGTTAATTTATAGTTAATATAATGAACAAATTTTCTGTTAGTTATAAAAGAATCCTGTTCAGAGATAGAATATAATCCCTATCAATATCTACATGTCATCCAAATGAGCGCTTGAGCAAGAGCAAAAAATGGAAATCTGCACTCAGCCTTTCACCCAGCAACTTGCAGGGAGGACAGGAAGGCAAGTTAGTTCTACTTTACAAGTACAAAATTAAGTAAATAATTTATTTTATTCCATTCAATGCCAATCCTCCAATTACCTGTGTGAGCTGTAGTTCTAACGGTGGGCATTAAGGCTATCAAATCTGCATCTGAAATTGTTTGAATGCGTGGTAAATTTTCAATTACTGGGCTACATTATTCTGAAATGTTTCTTTTAATTACTGTGAATTGTACAACTTTGTATTTCTGCCTACAGTAAAAGGAATAATACAGAGGATAGCCTCAAAGCCATAACATTTTCAATCAGTATATATTGGGCTGGTTTGAGAATTTAATTACATGGCATTAATAATAATTTGCAATTAATTATAAACCTGTGACTTAGTCAAAAAGGCACGATGCATTTGGTTTGGCTTTTCTGCTCTTAATTTCAGACCCTTCTAATATATTAAAAAATTATATATTTCTAGAACTACTCATCTAGAAGCAGTGTTTGAAATGCTGAAACCATAAAGAAAAATAGAATAGATGTGCATTAGTCAAATATGCTAAAATATTAAAAAAGGCTTTCTGAACCCTGAGTAACATTTCTTAATGTTATTAATAACAAATATAAGTAGGCTTTTAGATTTAAAGGGTTTGTGGTATGTCATTTTGCTTAAGAGAAACACTGCAAGGCTTGCAGTAAAGGTGAATCTCAGGAGGAAACTGCTATATATTCAAAACTGAGAATTCAGATATTACTGAGAATTCAGTGATTTTCAAGGTACGACTGTGGACAGGTACAATATGTGGACAGGTTCCCACATATTAAAAGTTCCAGTCTGTATGTTGTTGCTCTGTGAAGTTTACACCTTCAGAAATATAGCCTTTAAATGACCTTTATTCCCACAATGTGGGGATCTCCTATGGCCCAGGAGACCCCACAGTATATAGAAAAGTCCAGGTTTCCAGCCCGTGCTGTTGAAGGAGTAGTCTGGAGTTGTTTGTTCGTGTTCTCAAGGCAGTTTATTAATTCCTTATCAAAAGTAGATTTCTCTGCCCTGCCAGGGTTGACACAGAACGCGTCCAGAGACACATTGTGTCCGCCCCGGGTGAGCTGTAATCTTTTATACTAAAAACTACGTATTAAATGTTTATAATTAAGTACCAATCCATGCCCCTCACATCACCATGTCCAGATCTGTGTCAAACCAATCCAAAAGTGCCAGCATCACCAAGAAGATGGAGGTTATGAAGAAGAACATAAGATAACATGCCACATGTAAAAATTCTCCATCTTGTGCCTCAGACCGCCCTGTACAGATCTCCAACCCCCCTGTACAGGGCTTTAAATCCCCCTGTACATACACTCAAATTTTCTTCTTTTTACTTATAACTACTACTATTTTTCTATCTAAGTTTTTGTGACTTGAAATTCCTCATACAAAGTTGATAACCTGTTCCATGGATTAGAATCAGAGCTACAGGCATTTTTAGTATCGTTCCAGGGTCCCTGACACCTCTGGCAAGGCTGAAAAGCCTCCTGACCAGGTTTTGGGTTGGCCAAAGGCATCATAGGAACCCCCTGGGTTCCAACACCACAAAAACTTTCTATTTTACATTGTTATCAACTGTTCATGCAGCAGAAGCTGAGGGAAGAAATGGATATTATACACAATAATAAAATACTTTGCAGATTATTCTCCTCTGTATTGTTTAGTAGGATACTAACTACTAGGTTTGCTGTCTTTCATGCAAGATATCCCAAATCATTATTCTATCTATCTATCTATCTATCTATCTATCTATCTATCTATCTATCTATCTATCTATCTATCTATCTAATCTATATGTATCTATCTGTGTTTTTTAATAGATTGGTCTTTAAACAACCCCTCCAATTGCTGCAATCTTCGTACACACCATTGCTTGATAAGAATATCAGAAGATGTAAGCTGAAAGTACATTATAAATTGTCTGGATGACCATTACTGATAAATGTAGAGGCATTTAGGGCAGTCTATCATACTGTGTTATCTCAATGTCATTACATGATAACAAGAAGCAGTGCACAGACAAAGACAGGACACTTTGTATGCAGATCCAGTTGCAGGGGTGCGGGGGGTGCCTGACCCTGATCCTCTGCAAATTACAGCACTAATTCTTCTTTTTTTTGCAGCTTTCATTGGTCCACAGTGAAAATGTAAACAGCAAAATACAAAAGAAAATGGTGACAGGTATTAAACATGCTGTGTTTCTTCATTCAAAACTTCTTCATTTAAAAATTCAGAATTTGAAATTGTGATTTTGTAGAACAAAATTGAGCTATACAGTAAATTAAGACATACTACATGGCATATAATAATTTCACTTTAATCAAGTGCAAATACAATGCATTTTTTTCTTGAACTGTCAGATGTAACACTCCTTTTTCATTGAAAATCCACTTTTTTTTGTCTAAACAGATATATACCTTCAGGAATTCTTTGAGCTAGTCAGAAGTTTCAGAGTTTAAGTACTCTGAAATGCCAAGTCTTTTGAATTCCAGCATATGTGATTCAGACTGGTTTTTTGTGTAGACACTTTTATTAATTACAAACCTTCAATGTGCTTAAATTTTTAAAATCATTTTTTTATTATTATTTTATGGTTTTAGTCCAGACGTAGAATGTAGCCCACCACAACAGTAGAGCATATCTGTAGACATTTTATGCAGGAGCTCTGTAGGAAAACAGCAATTTGTTTATATTTTGTCAAATTTGGCATCTTATAAAATTGCTGGTTTTCATCCATCCGCAATCTTAGTTCTTTACACTATTTCAAAAGGCTTTTTGAGAGGATTACAGAAAAGAGGGGGCAGAGGGTAAAAGTTTTGATAATATACAGATGCCTTAAAATACCAGCATATTTATTTCCCTTGTATATGAAAATAAAACTGTACTTCCAAGTTTTTTTAGCTCAAAGATTATATCCTGCTTTTTTTTCAGAAGTTTGTTAATTTGAATAAGCTGAGCATGTCTTTTCCTTAAATTGAAGCCAAATGCCTTTATTTTTAAGCAGAGACAATTTTTTTCTATGTTGGGAACATTTCTGAGACCAAGAGGAAAAAGTACTCCTGAACTGCTACAGATAGGGA
The DNA here is from genome assembly GCA_013400315.1 of Bombycilla garrulus. Classification (NCBI taxonomy): domain Eukaryota; kingdom Metazoa; phylum Chordata; class Aves; order Passeriformes; family Bombycillidae; genus Bombycilla; species Bombycilla garrulus. The sequence goes on along the minus strand of VXBU01012467.1, from coordinate 1,910 downwards.
GCAAAAAGTCAGAAGCCAAAACATAATTACAGGCCTCCAGCCTTTCTCAAATTGTTATGAAAGCACCCTGAGCTTTCAGCTCAGCTACTTCATCTCATTTTCCACCTTTATAGAAACCAGGGATTTACCAAACAGTGACCTACCACTTGAAGGTAGAAACCCATTTTGTGTGATCACCTGGCTCTTTCAAGCCTCAGACCCTCCTAACACATAGATGTCTTACTTCTGTCCATGAAAGGAAAAAAAAATTGCAGAGAGGTTTTTTTTTTCAAGATTTCCACATACTCCATAGTTTAAAGTCTCCAGGAGTTACTTCATTCACAAATAAACTTTCAAAAAGAAAACCTATTTTGATTTCTTCTCAGTAACAGTGACTGTGTAGCTCTGTATTTTCAGTGTGACACTAATCTTTGGCCCTCACCTCTCACTTCCCTGCCACAGGGCCAGAAAATCTCAGTATGCGGCCCACCATTTCTGCCCCTGCTTCAGATCTCATGGCAGGCAACGAACTGGCAGATCTGCTGGTGGGCCAGCTGTGCCACATGTTTGAAATCAGGAGGGAGAAAGAGATAGCAGCAAGGCTTTGCAACTAGGGAGATGTATCACTGGCAAATATGGGCTGCACTCGTCCTCAAGTGTGTAGTAGCACACTCCTGGTAATGCTTTTATATGCCCAGCATCGGTGTCCTGGCATAGCTTTGCAACCACTCCAATGCTTTTCCATGGCATTTGGCCTGACACAGCCCCAGTGCATTGATTTGAGAGATTGAAAATTACAAAATGGACGTCAGGAATTCAGAATTGTAGCAGCATTTGCAAGGATTTGCAAGAAACAGTTCTCAGATGATATCTAAGTAACTCCACACATTTTTAATTTATGTTTTTATCTTATGTTTTCTTCTAGAATTCGCCACTGGTTTTCTCTTTTTTTTTCTTTGTTTCTTTTGTTTCCTTCCCTGCTTCTGAGGCACAGTTTATGCAGAAGCCACAGAAGGAAGATCTAGATATGGAAAGAACTATGCTTTGGGGAGAAGAGCAGGTTTTCATTGATTTGGTAACATTTTTCCTTTGGATTATTACTGAGAAAAATCTTAGTCCTATCACCAGGAAACAGATGGGACAAAATCATTTCATGGCAGAGATCTAATATACATGAAATAATTTTCTAGATAACAATGATGGTTCTAGATACTTTCCTTTAATAATCTCCTGTAATTGGCATTTTTCTCACAGAAGAGGGATACAGAAGAGCTGTCAGCTGTTAATGGCAGGGAAATAACTCATTTGGCAAAAGGCAGTTGGCAAATTCCTGTGAAAGAATAAAAGAATGTTATCCATCCCAGGACGGATGCAAAATAAAGCAGCTCAGATTCAGATTATTTCTGTGTTTAGAAATATGCAAAGTTTATGGTCTACAGCTTTTGCTTAGTGAATCTGCAATCCTTTCTTGCCACTGTAATGCTGTTGCTGGAACCAAGAGGAAGCAGAGGAGGAAGCTCTCCCAGGGGAAATGTTCCTGGACCAGAATAAACAAACAATTAAATTGAAAGGGCACCCATGAACTGGAAGGGCGAAAATAATTATGATTCATTAAGCATGGAGTGTGGAAGCAGGTGGGGAATCAGAAACACCAGTGGGAACAGGGGCTATTGGCTGTGGGGGAGGAACACGATCGGAGATGGAGGAGAAGAGTGGAGAAGGAGGTTTCAATGGCACAGTTATCAAAACTGAAAAGGCAGATATTTGTATGGAAATATGAAGTGGAAAGATTTCTCAGATTTCTCAGAGAGGCTTAAAGTGGGGGAGAGATGGCGCCTCCTAAGGTGTCTTGAGTTCCAGCAGATGAAGCTATAAATGACGTTGTAACAGGTGGCACTTGTCATGTGGTGTCGTAGGTTACAATGTAAAAA
>VXBU01012464.1:29875-42640 GCA_013400315.1 Bombycilla garrulus | reverse complement strand
AAAAAAAAAAAAAAAAAAAAAAAAAAAAAAAAAAAAAAAAAAAAAAAAAAAAAAAAAAAAAAAAAAAAAAAAAAAAAAGCAAAGAACAAAAAAAAAAGCAAAGAAAAAAAAAGCAGAATTTATCAGGCTAGTGGTAGAAAACAACCAGCCAGTATTTATGGAAGAGAAAAAAATAGGAAAAGAGCACAGGAGGAAAAAAAAAGGCAAGATTAGGAAAGGGGACAAACAACATGCCCATTTGCAAAGAAGAGCTTTACGAATTTGGGAGTTTTTCCAGGAATGACGGAGAGCTCCAGCGTGTTTATGGTGCAGGAGCTCAGGATGTAATGAAATTACACTGCAGAGTACTTTACCAGTGTCATCTCATTAGACCTCCACTTGGAACGAGAGAGCCACATAAACCACGCAGCTGCAAATGACTCCATTCTCATCTATTCTCATTTGCTATTAAAAATACCTTTCGGCGTCTTTTTTTCCCTCCCTGACATCCCTGCACAAAGTACCCCGCAAAGTATGATACATGCACCTATTTAAATTAACAAAGGAATGACTTATTTTAATCTCACTGTGCTTTGGAGTGCTCTGGCCATTTGGATGAGCAATATATCATTACACACAACCTTCCAGCGCTGCAGGCAAGAAACTCGGAGCGTGCAGCATTTGGTGGGAGCCAAACAATTTCTCTAGCACACAACTGTGTCAAATGCATGCATGTATTCATTATGGGGAACGGGGAAAATAGCTTTGATGTAGTGGAAAAAAGAAGATGATAAAAGCACCTCTGCAATGTGTGTGCCATTATCAATGGTGGCAGATAGACACGACTGCAGAGCCTCCTGTGTGATTAGTAAATATACATATAATTGCTGTGGCCAATTATCAGAAAAATGAGATCGGTAATTACAAGAGAGAAAATTAACTAGAACTCTTATTAAGGCTTTGTTTCCAATCCCAACAATTGGAAACCGCTGGAAAATACAATTAAATCAAAAGTAGCTGAGGAGTAAAAGGAGAAGCCGAAATTGCTCGACAATTTTCAAAGACTTCTATTAAATACAAGGAGTGTTTGATAGCACGTGGCCAAATTCTCTTTGAACTCGGGCCGGGTGAGGGAGAGGTTATTGTTCCCAAACTTAGAAATGACAGCAATCTAGGGAAGGTTTCTGCTGGAGAGTGGAGGCAACACACGGAAATCAGCAGCACAATTAAACTTTCTCCACTTCAAAGCACTGCCCGTGAAAATTACCTGTATTAATAGGGAAAACAGAGGGAAAACAGAGGGAAACAGAGCAGGATTTGTCTCTCCCAATTCTCTCCTTCTGCCCAGCAGAGCCTTCCTGGGATTCTCCCTGAAAACACTGGGATGGACCCAAAAGGGACAGGCAGGAAATGCTCTGGGCACAGAATTCATGGGATTTGACCCAAAAGGGACAGGTGGGAAATGCTCTGGGCACAGAATTAATAGGATAGACCTAAAAGGGATAGGCAGGAAATGTTCCAGGTACAGAATTCATGGGATTTGACCCAAAAGGGACAGGCAGGAAATGTTCCAGATACAGAATTCATGGGATGGACCCAAAAGGGACAGGCAGGAAATGTTCAAGATACAGAATTCATGGGATTTGACCCAAAAGAGACAGGCGAGAAATGTTCCAGATACAGAATTCATGGATGGCCCCAAAAGGACAGGCAGGAAATGTTTCGGGCTCAGGATCCACTGGGATGGACCCAAAAGGGACAGGTGGGAAATGTTCCAGGTACAGAATTCATGGATGGACCCAAAAGGGACAGGCAGGAAATGCTCTGAGTGCAGGATCCATGGGATTTTACCCAAAAGGACAGGCAGGAAATGTTTCGGGCTCAGGATCCACTGGGATGGACCCAAAAGGACAGGCAGGAAATGTTTCGGGCTCAGGATCCACTGGGATGGACCCAAAAGGACAGGCAGGAAATGTTTCGGGCTCAGGATCCACTGGGATGGACCCAAAAGGACAGGCAGGAAATGTTTCGGGCTCAGGATCCACTGGGATGGACCCAAAAGGACAGGCAGGAAATGTTTCGGGCTCAGGATCCACTGGGATGGACCCAAAAGGACAGGCAGGAAATGTTTCGGGCTCAGGATCCACTGGGATGGACCCAAAAGGGACAGGCAGGAAACGCTCTGGACAGAGAATCACAGGGATGGACTCAAGAGGGACAGGCAGGAAATGTTCCAGGTACAGAATCCATGGGATGGACCCAAAAGGACAGGCAGGAAATGTTCCAGGCACAGAATTCATGGATGGACCCAAAAGGGACAGGTGGGAAATGTTCCAGATACAGAATCCATGGATGGACCCAAAAGGGACAGGCAGGAAACGCTCTGGACAGAGAATCACAGGGATGGACTCAAGAGGGACAGGCAGGAAATGTTCCAGATACAGAATCCATGGGACACCATTCCCTGGGGATCTGGCTGTGCCCAGCCATCCACCCCTGCAGTTTATTTTAACTCAGATGCCAGTGAGGAGCTTTTTGCAGCCCTCGGAGGGGCTGCCAGCTCAGCTCAGTCCACGCTGCAGGATCAGGATGGGCATCCAGCACTTCACACTCATTTGGGAGGTGATAATTTCTGCATTCACAGGAGATGACGGACCCATAATGGAGAGAAAGCTCATTATGAGAGGGGAGGAGAAGCTGATGAGCTGCTCTGGAGCCACCGGGTCCCACTCTGGTTATTCCAAACCCTCTGGGCTCCTCCAGGCAAGGGGAGCTGCTCCAAATTCAGCATAAAAACCTGGACTGTGCAGCTCCTGTCCTGCAGCACAGCCAGGGCACAAGGGGCTCCTGCCTAAGAAAACCTCACCTGGATGGAATTTTTTTTTTTTTCGATTTTTTCCCCATTTTTGAGCACATTTTTCTGTTCAGTTCAGGTATTTTACCTGCTGGCCATGGCTGGTTTGCTCTGAGGAGCTGGAAAAGAGATTTTGTGTGGAAGGGTGGAGATGAACACACACTGGATCTCAGGATGGGAATAAGATGGAGTCATCCTGAGGATTTTAGTGGGCCACAGATTTATCAGATATTTTCCTGAAAAATGCAAATTTTGGGAGGCTTTTGGGAGGCTCAAGGAAATCAAGGTTGAATTTTGACTACGCTTCCACTAGACCAGGCTGCTGTAGTCCAGGATGTGCAGATAAAGCTTATTCTGTATCCTGAGGTTTCCCAGATGTTTTCTGACACTTCAAGAGATGGGAATAAAGGGAAATAAAGCAAAGTTACACATCTGTACCCATCTGAGTGATGCAATATGGTCACATTTGCTGCTCCCACTGACCTGCCTGGTGTCCTCACCTACAAAATGAACTCACACTATGGAGAGAAAAGAAAGCAGAAATCCAAGATTTTAAAGGAGTGAGGAACAGATCTTTTCAGTTTTGACTGAAAAATGTTCTTTCCTTTGCATGAACTGCCGCAGTTTTTGACCAGGATGATAAAAACCTCGATACTGGGGACGGTGCCAAAATGGCAGTGAAGACACTGAGGATCTGAGGATCCATGAAATGTTATTTCCAGGACTGGCTGCATCCCTAAGATCCCAGCAACAGTTCCACAGCTGGGATCTGCTCAGGAGAAGATCCAAGCAACATTTCCACAGCTGGGATCTGCTGCAGGAGAAGATCCAAGCAAGACTTCCACAGCTGAGATCTGCTTCCCTAAAATCCAAGCCAATTTCCACAACTGGGATCTGCTGCAGGAAAAGATCCAAGCAACATTTCCACAGTTCCACAGCTGGGATCTGTTCAGGAGAAGATCCAAGCAAATTTCCAGTACTAGGATCTGCTGGAATAGATCCAAGAAAGATTTCCACAGCTGGGATCTGCTCGGGAGAAGATTGCAGCAAGATTTCCACAACTGAGATCTGCTGCAAGAGAAGATCCAAGAAAGATTTCCAAAGCTGGGATCTGCTCAGGAGAAGATGCAAGCAGTATTTACACAGCTGGGATCTACAGAAGATCCAAGAAAGATTTCTACAGCTGGGATCTGCTCAGGAGAAGACCCAAGCAGTATTTACACAGCTGGGATCTACAGAAGATCCAAGGAACATTTCCACAGCTGGGATGTGCTCAGGAGAAGATCCAAGCATTATTTCCGCACTTCCAAAGCTGGGATCTGCTCAGGAGAAGATCCAAACATTATTTCCACACTTCCACAGCTGCGATGTGCTCAGGAGAAGACAAGAGCAGCCTCTGATTTCTCCAGACCAACTGTGCACACCCAGCGAGGGAAGGGCAAGAGGAAAAAAGTTTGAGTGATGCCTTTGCCTTGTGAATAATGAACAGTTCAAGGAGGTCAACCCATTACAACTGAAACCGTTTAATTATTAATTATGCACAATCTATGAGCAAAAGGACAAGTTCAGAATGTTTAATGTGTGGTAACTCCGACCGGACCCTCCCTTGGCATTTTGTTATTAGCACTTGTCAGCAAGGTGCTCAGGCAGAAAGACAAAAGCACAGCAGCAGAAAATCCGAGCTGGAGGAGGAGGGAGGGCTTTAAACTTCAAACACTGCTCCTAATATTTAATTTATAGAGTGCCAGGGCTCTGGTATAAACCTTATTGACCTCCCTGGAGTCAGGGGAAGCCACATTATCTAAATGAAGACCTGAGAATGAGCACGCTGAACAATCCCTCCCAAATCCCTCTCTTTTGAAGGCAGCAATAGCATTAGGATCTGGATTCTCCTTTTTTCTCCCTCACAGGTCTGAACAAAGGAAGAAAGAACCACCTAAGAGCACATCCAGACGCCAATCCTTTGGAACCTTTCCAATATGAGCTTGAATTACAGATCCCAGCATTATCCTCACTTACTCCTCCACCTGATTATTTGGAAGTTCTGCTCTGTTTGCTCTCCCTACGCAGAGCAGCAGCAGAGATGCTACTGAGGCTCAGGAAATAAATCATGTCCAGCAAATCCACAAATAAACATGGATAAGGTACCTTCCTCCTTTTCATATCCAGTCTGCAGGTTTACATGGATAACCACAAGAAGAAAATTCAACAGATGCAGTTTGAAGCTGCTTTTTTTTTTTTTTTGGAAACACTCTCATGTCAATGAAATTTAGGACTCATTCCTGACTGGCCACAAACACCAAAACCCTCAGGGCTTTCCATGCCTTTATCAGGGGTCATACCCAAAACACAATGTCCTGAGAGTGAAATATTTTCTCAGAACGTATTTAAATGTCTGAGATTTACCCCATCCTTCTGAAGGAGAAATCCCAAAACCTCCCTAAGTGGAAAACCAGGAAACACAGCTTTCCCTGAGCATCCAAGGAGCATTTCCATGACTGGGATCTGCTGCAGGAGAAGACAAGAGCAGCCTCTGATTTCTCCAAAGCCAGTGAGGGTGATGCCTTAAGTTTTAGCTTTTATATTTTTCACATTCTGTGCTGCTTTAATGTGCAGTTCTGGGTTTCATATTCAGGGTTGCTGAGCTCTCTGCACAGAGCAGGGACACAAAACAATTCCTTTCCAGCTTGGGACAAAGGACAAATTTTAAGCCCAGGAGTGGAAACAACAGTGAAGGAAGAGAGGGAACAAGGAGGATGGAGCTTCATCAGCTGGAGCTGGAATTGGACAATTTACTCCAATGTGGTAATGAACAAAAATCTATGGAAGTGTGAGGCCTCGTGACTGGGTGGCCATTTTGTGCCCATTTGTGGGTGTATAACATTTATTATTTATATATTTATATGTATATAATATATAGATATAAAGTGTGAGGTCTCCCCCTCATGACCGGCGGCCATTTTGTGTCCATTTGTGGGTTTGCCTTGGGTGCAGCCCAAGGGGTTCCTGCACTGCCCAAGCTGGATCCTTGCAATAAATCCCTTTTTATCCTTTTATTCTGTTTCCAGGTCAGCCTTTCCAGGCATCAAGGAAACAGGAAAAAAATCTGACTGCCATCAGAAAACTTGGGATCAAATCCCCGCTCCTTGTCCCTCGGGGCTGGATGGAACGATGGACAACTGTCCCCAGCAGCTCCTACAAGAACCCAGCACCAACAGAGGCTGCAGTTCCCGGTGGAGGCCCCAAAACCAAACAGGTTTTATTCCTGCTGCTCTGGGAAGGGTTAAATTTTCCCGTTCTTTCCCCTCAGCTCTGTTTGTGCAGAAGGAGCTGCCATGGTCCTGTGGCTCCACGGCCACAGGAGGGAAGTTTCCAGAAGCCAGCAAACCAAACCTCAGCTCCTCTGTGCTCTGGGCTCCCCTGGTGCTCCCTGCCTGTGGAATGAGCGTCTCCTCTGGGCACAAACTCCTGCCCTGGCTCCTCCACGGGTACTGAAATGGCAGCGTTCCATAAATAATGACTGTGCGCTGCAAAGTGTTCCTGCCTTATCACTTCAGCCCTCAGAATCTCCAGGATTAAAGGATTTTTCTACAAAATTCTATTCTTCCCCAGTACTAAACCTTTCAAAAAATATATTTACTTTTCTACAGTAGCTGCATTTTGTTTGTGGCCAAATAGTGATTTTTTAAATTTTATTTTTTGAAATTTTTTTTGAAAAATAAGTTTTAGATGCACCAGAAATGCTGCCAGCTGCGCTTACAGGTAATAAATGCACTGTAGTTCCCAGAAAATTCTGAGTTGGAGGGAACCATGGGGATCACCAGTCCAACTCTTAAGTGAATGGTCTTTGGCTACAACAAAAGCAGTGAATAACAATATTGTACAAACTCAGATTTACTCCTACAAGGACAACTCTCTTCCACAAAAAAATTACATATATCTATACATATATAAATAAATATATGTATTTCCACAGTTCCACAACTGGGATCTGCTCAGGAGAAGGTCCAAGCAACATTTCCACAGCTGGGAATTTACTCCTACAAGGCCAACTCTCTTCCACAAAAGAATGATATATACCTATATATACACAAATAAAATCTATTTCCCAATATAGATTTACTCCTTCCAGCCCAACTTTCCTCCACACCACTCTTAAAAAAACCTCCACTCTCTATATAAAAAAAACACAATCAAAGCCTTGCTTTCGATTTACTCTTACAACTTTCTTCCACAACATTTCTAAAACAATATATCTATATAAAACAACAGCAAAAAAAAAAAAAAAAAAAAAGAAATCTATTTCTGTTTTTCCAGCCAATCTACTTCAAAAGGCCTGAACAAGCCCTAATGCAGGGGATTTCTGACAAGTAACAAGTTGGTGGCTGGAGGTGGCTGCGAGGCCCAGACTTGAAAGAATTCTTGGATTGTTGCTGCTCGGCTCCCACCCCGGGCAGGAAGGTGAAGGATGATTACATCTCTGCACCTCTTGCTCTTTTCTCAGTAGCAGGTGCCCAAAAGTGACAAATGATCCATGGGGGCACGTGGGTGTGAAGTATGGCGTGCACAGCAAACTCGTTTGTTGGCAGAGCTGGAGCTGGACAGAGCCCAGGTTGAAAGGGCGATGTTTCATCCCCCAGAACACATCTGCCTCAAAAACCTCAAATCTTGTGGGGACCAGCTCCTCAAATCCCTCAAAAGGGAAAATCAGGCACTTCCCTCTGTTGGGAATAACCCAGTGGATATTGGGATTGTTTGCTTGGAGCTACTGGGGGAGATTTTTCAGAGCCCAGGAAAAGGGAGGAGAGAAGGGATTGAGAGCAGGAAAAATCCAGAGTGTGGGACAGGACACTTCCTCCCCTTGCCTCAGGATTTGAGCTTCTGTATTTTTTATATGTTTATAAATATATTTTTCATCTATTATATTCATACAAGAATCCTGCAGTTCTTTAGGGTGTAACTCCAAATCCATATTCAGTGGGAGCTGCTGCTTCCCCATTTTGGGCAGACACAACAATTCCTCTCCAGGCTGGGAATCAAGGACACCTTGCTGCCTCAGGCCCCCAGAGATGGAAAACAAAAGCGATTTGGGGGAAGCAAACTTGGGGTAAATTACTGAAGCTGTAATTAGAAGATTAACCCCCAATTTGCAAATGGACCAAACGTATAAAAATAAAAAAACCCTGAGGTCCATTGTTTTGGGTGTAGGAATGCACAAAAATGTACCTGAAGGCCCTTCAATAAATGAGGATTTTTATTCCCTTCATTTTCTCTGCCCTCTGTTTTTAGGTAGTCCCAAAAAGGCTCCGTGCCTCTGAAGGGCCTGCAAAACCAGGTTAATCCTTCCACCAGAAGTGTAATTGCTTTTCCTCTCCAACAAGCCAAGAATTCCTCCCTCTCCTGTCGCTCATCAGGCAGCAGAGCACGGCGGGTTTGGGCACACAAACACAAAAAAACTCAACCCATTTGTTGTTCCCTTCCCTCCTCTGCACCCTCCCGATGCATTTTTATTGCTTTTTCATAAAACACCGCTGCAAATAATCAAGCATGACCATTGACATCCACAAGATTGAGTTTTAGGAACCATTAAATGAGCTTGTTCTCCTGGGAAGGTTCTTGCTCAGGTTGGTCTAAAGGTAATTATTCAGCAATTCCTACCTGTGGTTTTACCTTGTTCCTGTAGAAGTCTCTGAATTTCATACACTGGTAAGGTCACAGTTTCTGTCTCCAAAAAACTGTTCTTTATTTTGTGGGGTTTTTATCCACAAAATAAATTATTGTAGGTTTGGGAACACACACACGTGTGTATAACCTCTGGAAATCTTCAAAACTCCAGAAATTTCCAGGTTTCCTAGGTTTAAATCAATACCTGAGAATCTAAAGAGAAATTCCTAAAGAAAAGAAATTACATCTTGTTTCATTCTGAGCGTTTTTGGAGTTTTTTTTACTGTGTTTACAGCAAGAGCAAAATACAACATGAATTCATAAGGTGAAGGAATTCAGGAACTCTCCTCATGGTATCTGATCAAGCTGAATATCCTGGGAATTTTTAAGGCTATTCCAATAACTAGAGGGGTATATTTAACCACATTAAAAAAAAATAGTAGGAACAATAATACANATTATTGGATTAAGTGCAAGTTATATTTTTTTCCACATGAAAATCTGAAAACATTGACACTGAAACGCTTCACAGCTCAGCGTTGACACCCCAGCAGCTCTTAAATGTTTCTGGAGTAAGGATTTCAAAAGAGACAAAAAAAAAAAAGGCAAAAAACAGCAAAAAAGAGGTCTTTGATTTGTGGAATTTGGAAAGTCCTTGAGCTAGATTAAACTGCAGTCTTGTGAGACCGAGGATCTCTGTGGGGGCACTTCACAGAAAAGCTCAAGGAACTCATGGAAAGCTCCCTCTGCTTCCTCATGAAGCCAGCAGGGTAAGGATTCACGAGGACAATTAATTAATTTCTCTTAATTTCTGCCTGTTAAACCAGGCAGGTTTTGCAGTGCTGCCTCCTGTTTGTACAAACCAGGATTTGCTCTTGGAAGTCTCCCCTCCCTGAGCTGCTGATGGAATTGGAATAACACAAGAATTTAAAAAAAATTTAAAAATATATTCTCTGTTTAAAAATTCTCTTCCTCCCTAATCCAATGCAATTAAAAACAACCAAACCAAAAGCAATGCTTAAATCACAATGAAAGTGAGACAAACCCTGCCACCTTTGAAAACAAAATTCATTTCTCTCAGGTGAGGAGGGAGAAAAGGTTGGAAAGCAGAGCTGATGAACTCCAGAGGTGCTGACAGAAATTGCTTTCCTACAAGGGACACTCCAAATCCATAAAGATTAAACAAAATAACCCTGCAGAGCTTCAGGAATATTTAAAGGATTTACTCCAGCTTTCTGGAACCTTCTCCAGATGCAGAGCACCTCTAAAGCCATGGCATCCAAAGGAAGGGAAGCTGAAATGCTGGAAAACACAAAAATCCTGGGTTTGGGCTTTTGGGATCTTTGGAGCCAATCTGCAACCAGCCAGGGAATGCTGAGCTGAGCAGAGATCAGGAGAATTGGCATTTTTAGAAGGTTTCAGGAATTCTGCAGCTGAGGAAGCAATGAAATGGTTGGGTTTGATGATTTTGGAGGTATTTTCCAGCCTAAATGGCTCTAAACAGTGGTTTCCTACTGACAGCAATATAACAGGGAAATAAAAATAAGTACCTGCAGTTTGGAAGAGCCTTGAAAATAATGTCACTTCTCAACTCACTCCAAGGGATGTAAAAAAATGCTATGAACAGAGCTCTGATTTTCCTGAAAAAAAATAACCCCACATTTTTCTGCAGAGTGCAGAACCCAGTGACCCACCAGTGACCAAACTGGAAACGCAGAACTGCCTCCTTTACCTTCCACACTGAGAATTTCAAATGCATCAAAAAAGGAAAATGCAGAATTTTAATCCGTGTTACAGTTCTGGGAATTTGGAATTTGATTTCCTGAGTGCAGATATCAGCCAGGAGAACACTCAGGTGGCCCAGGTGAGTTGTTTGGGCTGTTGCTGAAGATGTGGAGGCTGAGCAAGGAACTGACAGGATTTCTTCTGTCAGCTCAAGAGAAAAGATCACAGGAGATTGTGAAACCATGAGCAGGGAGGATGTTAAAAACCTGTGGATTCTACCTGCAATATTCAGCTTTCAGAGTCAACACCTGCATTTCTCCAGTCACAGAATCATGGAATTGTCAAGTTTCAAATTTTGGAAAAGATCTTCAACCCAGCACCTCCACATTCACCACTGAACCTCGTCCCCAAGTGCCACATCCACACTTTTTTGGACATTTCCAGGGATGGTGACTCCACCACTGCCTGTCCCAAGGCTTCACAACCTTTTCCACAAAGGAATTATTCCCAATATCCAAACTAAACCTCTCCTGGCCCAGCCTGAGGCCGTTCCCTCTCCTCTTCCCTGGGATCAGATCCCAAATCCCCCCGGCTGTCCCCTCCTGGCAGGGAGTTGTGCACAGCCAGAAATTCCCCCTGAGCCTCCTTTTCTCCTTTCCATCTCCCTGAGCTCCTCCTGGTGCTCTGGGGTTTGCATTTCTAACTCCTATTTCCATTCTTTTTGCATCAGGAACAGATTCCGGTGACAAAAACTTTTAGGAATTGTTTGAAACTGCACCTCTTGCTTTGGCAGCACAGGGCAAATCCTTTGGCTGCAGCACCATGAAAAACAGAGCCACATCCAGGACTCCTTCCAAGCTTCCAGCCCCTCTCCATCCTTCACGGGGCAGCTCTCTGGAAAAGCTGAAGGGAATCATCTGCATTTCCTGGAGCTGGAGACAAAAACTCAGAATATCAAACAGCTCTCAGCTCCCCAAAAACCAGCTTTCTAGCTGGCTGTGGCAGGAGGAACTCCATCAACACCCATCCATCCCCATTTTTTGGGATCTGGAAATGGTGGGAGGTGCTGCTCCAACAGGATTGCTGCCCAGATGAGTGTGGATTATTTGGAGCTGGATCAGAGCTCACTGGAAGTCACCACATGGTAAAAAATCAAAGTTCTGGCAGGCACGTTTGTCCTGTGCACACAATGCTCCTCACTAATTCTGCCATTAAAAAATAATCCCAGCTCTGATGGCATCAGCAGCCCCACAAGATCATTTCCAACAAAACCCATCAGGCACAGTCTGCTGTGATTTCAGGGGAATCTCTGGTGTCTGGCTTTTTGGGGGTTCAATTATCCTGCTTCTCAAACCCCTCACTCATCTTTCCTCTGAGTTAATTTAAGTCCTAGAGATGAATAAATAAACTTTTCAAACTGCTCAAGTGACCCACGGTGGATTTCACAAAGAGCTTAAAACCAGCTCCAAAAACCTCACTGCTGCAGAAAACCTCAAAATTCCCATGGACAGATTTTATTCCACAGTTTTCACTACCCCACGTTGCTCCAAGCTCCAACCTGGCCTTGGACACTTGCAGGGATGGGGCAGCTGAATTAAATAATCCTATAAATTAATATTAACTTGAAATAATTATATTAATAATATAATTGATACCATATTAGTATAATAATATCACATAAGTTAATTAAATAATATTAATATTCTATTAATATTAACTTGGATTCCTGCCATGTTTTGGTGCAAGTTCTACCAAATCCCATCACTACCAATACCAAAAGCAGCTACCAGGAAGAATCAAGAAATAATTTCATCACTTTAAAACATCTCTAGGTTCTCCCAGATCAGGTTCCAAAGTTTTAGCTCCAGGGGAAGGACTGAGGGAATTTTAAGACCTCCTGAGAGCCAAGGGGAAAATGTGACCCAGAATAATCAGTCTTTCAAAAGCAGGATTTCTAATTCTGAATATTTCCATTCTGACATTGAGTGTGGAGCTCAAAGAACTCCCAGCTGAGCTGTGCTCTGTCACCTGCAGCTTCCACCTCAGCAGAACCACAACCTCACTTGCTGTGGAACACAAAACAAATCTAAAAAATACCAAAATGCCAGCGGGGAAGGAAGTTCAGCACTCGGATGTTCCCAGCCTGCACAATGTTCCCTGGCTGAAGTTTCTGTGAGAAGATTGGATTTTGTGAGAAGATTCTCTGATCCTGAGGAGATGTGAAAGCTGCCAGAAGACCACAGAAGATCTAGAAAATCATAAAATCCAATAATTTACCCCAAAACGAGCTCCTCAGGGCTGTGTTTTGGAACAGTGAGCTCGGATTCAGGCAGCAGCACCCATTCCAAAGTGATTTGTGGTATCAAAACACAGGTAAAAAGATGATTTTCTTGGAGTGACCTCCCTGAGGATGGAAAGAGCCTTTTTTGGTGGCAATGACACCCCTGGTGCTCTGGAACATCCACTCCTCAATCAAGGATATGAAAAACAGAAATAACAACGGATGGAAGAGATGAAAGAACCAGAATTCCCTCAAAAGCACC
>VXBU01012464.1:24875-27375 GCA_013400315.1 Bombycilla garrulus | reverse complement strand
TTGGACTCCCAGTAGAGCTTCACCATCTCCGAGATGGGGAAGTTTGGTCAACTTGGCTTTGTTTTAAACCGAAAAGGGAAGATTTGCCTCCGAGCCTCCCTGAAATTCTGAACAATTTGGGGGAGAAATCCACGCCCAGTTTGTGTCGACAGCCCCTTCCACTGCTACAAAATCTCCTGCCCCACATTCCCCTCAATGGAAATAAAGAAACAAAGGCAGAATCCCAACACAAAGAACGCAACACAAAGCACAGAGCAGGGACTTGATGTGAAACACTGAATTTTGGGACGCTGCTCTCCCAGCAATTTCTAATTTCTAATGGCTGGGGGTAATTAATTATCTGTTTTTTCCCCCAGCACAAACAAAGTTGGCAGCCCAATGTGATCTTGCTGCAAACAGAACACGATCCTCAGTGAAAATGTTCTTTTCTCACCCCATTTCTTTGCCTTCCATCCCACATTCTCCCTCGCCTGGTGCTGCTGCTGAATTTTGTGGGCTCCCAGCAGCTTTGGAGGCTTTTTCCCCATCCCCAACCAGGACACTGGACACTTTTCCAGCAGTAAAATGGGATTCAGAGGAGGGAGAGGCCCAGCACCAAGGAAATAGCTGGTCTTATACACCTCAAGTCTTTTATTACTGTATTAGCAGCACACAAACATCAAGCTCCCGAATATAATTCTAATTTTTCCAAGGAGGAAAACACAATAATAAATAGGCAGAAGCAGCCCATTATATTTTTTAAATTGCCAATCTCCATCTATTACAATTCAACAGAATAAATCTGCTGGTTTTGCTAATAAGCAAAATATTCCGTGGCTATAAAAACCTTTTTTTTTTTTTTTCTCCCTACTTCACTTCCAGATGTTAAATGACAAAATAGACTGAGCTTATTCAATAGAGATGATTTGGAGCTTCTTTACATTAGAGCACAGGACCAGTTTTTATCCAAACAGATCATCAGTCACATTTCCTTCCTGGAAAAAATAGCTCTTGTCACGGAAAGGAATCGAGGAGGGGTCACACGGAGCGGCCCCAACACGGGTATGATCACATCCAATTTCAGAGCAAGATTTAAAATATCATTTCTAATAAAAGCACTCAGCCCTCCTAATGAAAAATCAAGCAACACAAATCCAAGTGTTGGGGAATTCTCCCCGCGACACCGGAGCCCGGCCCGGCCGCGGCCTCGCTCCCTCACACGTCGTTACCAGCCTTTATTACACAATTCCGATGGCAACAAATTATTGGGAGATCATCTTCATAAATTTTGCATTAAGGTAGCTGTGCCACTACCTGGAATTGATTCAAAACGCTTAAGACACTCAATTACTTTTTAACACTGTTACCCCGTGTAACGACACCGCCGCCGCTCCCCTCGCGTCTGATGATGCAACATCACCGTAATTGATTCATTTTCTCAATTAAATAAAAGCTCCTGTGCTCTCCTCTCTGCGAGGCCACCGAGACTCCCCAGTCAGATGGATTACCTCTTCTCCCTGCCCTGGATAAATGGCTGGGGAGGCCACGCTCTGCTCTCCCCTTCCCTCCACAAAGCTGCAGCCGTATTTTTCAACTCGGGAGCGGGGCTGAACTTGCCTGTATTTATATTAGGCAGATTTTTCACTGCTAAAAACCCACGGTGTTTACCTTTTTCCCCAGCTCCCATTAAGGGGCAGCTTCAGAGACCATAAACCAAAGCTGAGCCACGACAACTTTACGGCCGGGGTTTCTCCTCTTGCCCACAGTTCAGGGAAAAGGGGAGCAGCAGCTTTACTGAGCATTAACGACTGGTTTAAAAAGGGCTCATCGTAAAATGTTTTGTCTGGTTTTTGTCTCCTGCCTAAACACCAGGTTTTTGTGGATTTCTGGGAGAGGAGAGGTTTAGGAGGCAGGTTTGCCCTGAGGGATCCCAGCTCAGTGGCCACAGCTCAAAAGCTGGAAAATCTGGGGTGTTCCTACCTGAAATAATGCCCAAAAAAACGTGGGGGTTGAGGAGATTGTTGTGTTTTTGTGTCTTCCACAAAGAATTTTAAATAGTGAAATAGTGACACAAGAAAACCCGGAGTGAAAGGAAGACAAAAAAAAAAAATAAAAAAAGCAGGACACATTTTGAGAGCATCGAGGAACAATTTGATGGGTTTGTTAGAACATCCTGTGGCCAGTCCTGGGAGCACCCAGCTCCAGAAGGTCATGGAGCTGCTGGAGCAATTCCAGAGGAGGCCACAGAGCTGCTCCAAGGGTGGAGCTTCTCTGTGAGAGCTGGGAATGTTCATCTGGAGAAGGGAAGGATCCAGGGAATCCTCAGAGCTCCTTCCAGGGCCTAAAGGAGCTTCCCTCCCTGTGGGAGTTGCTCTGGATGAGGAATTCCCTCAGCTGGAATTAGGAAGCAAAAACCTCCAGATCCCCAATTTTGGGAGCGCCCCAGCAGAGCTCCCAGAGCTCCTGACAGCAGCAGGGTGTGGGATTGGGGGATTTGGGCAGAAATGGGATCCTCAGGGGG
>VXBU01012460.1:20000-24277 GCA_013400315.1 Bombycilla garrulus | reverse complement strand
GCCCTCAGCCCATCCAGTGCGGGGCTTGGGTGCAGCACAGCAAACAGATGCAAGATGGCACACAGGTTGTGCCGCCAGATTTCCAGGCAGCTCTGACTCCGGCAACTCGAACGCTCGCTTTAATTTATGGCAATTGCTTGCAACTACATACATACCCCAAAAGTAAATGTAGCGATAAAGTAGGCTACCTATAAAGGTACTTGCAGTGTCAGCCCTTGGTATGTTATTTGCCTCCAAACCTGCCACATATTTCTCTGTTGGGCAGAGATTCTTCCTAGCAGCAAGCTGACAAAATGATTAGTTATGGCTGTCCTCTGCTTTTTTTTTTTTTTTTTTTCCCCGGCAAAGTGTGAAGGAACAATGCAAAAAAAAAAAAAAAAAAAAAAAAAAAAAAAAAAAGAAAGAAAAAAAGAAAAAGGGGCATAAATATAAAAAGGCTTGATAGATTCCCCTGAATATCTGCCTGGAAAACAGAATTTTCCAGAATCAGCTGCCATTTCTCCCATTAGCTTGACAGCTGTCAATTAGGGCTTCAGTGCTCTCCTGGGCCACAGTTTATTGCGTGCGGTTGATGTTGTCATTTTGTTCTCGGTTTTGCCTTGAGCACTATCATGAGCAGGAGTGAAATAGTCAATAACTGATGTATCAGCAGTTATTTCTTAAATTGGCTTACAAGTCTGCATTTTTCCTCTTTTTACTAAAGATTGTTTTGTAAAGTGATTAGAATGAATTGTGACTGCTGCAGGGTTATGGGAAATGCAGTGAAGCTAGGGTGAGTTAGCAGGATTAGAGTGGGTCCTTTTTGTCAGCCGTGCTTCCAGGATTAGTGGAAACTGTATAGAAAAGATCACCTTCAGGGTGAAGTGTGGGGTACATTTTTAAGCGTGCTACGTGCACGCTTATGCAGAAACATATGGTGGTACAGAGTGAATGAAAAGAAATCATTTGCCAGGGTGTAAAGTAACCTATGTGTTATCATTCTGAGAAAACCTTGGCACTGCTGGCTCTACCCTGTAGTAATCCATATTTTAATCCAATGTCGTGACTGTTTCCTAGAGAATCCAAATACAGATTGTCAGATTTTAACACAGCCCTGTTTTCAAGGTGCTGCTAGTGGATCAGGTATTAAGATGCCTGAAGTGTTGCATTGTCAAGTAGGAGTGTGTGTGTGTGTATGGTTATGATACAACACCAAAAATAACATAGTTGCTGAGCAGTCGCGTGTTATCTTATCTGTGAAATACTTCAGCATCATTTACTAAACAATCTACCTCAGGTGTTTCAGTCTTTTTTTTTTTTCCTTCTCCATGTGTTTGGTAATTTTTTTTTTTAATTTAGTTACGCCCAAATTGTGGTTTATCAGCCTTAAGTTAAAAATGAAAGGTGAATACAATATATTGTATTTGGTAACAATGATATGGACTGGTACATCCAGACAGATAATATGCAGTTGTAATTAGAGTGAATAGACAGGCATTCATTTTCAAATTCTTTGACACATGCATAAAATAGTCATATAATAAGATAAGATGACAATTTTATGTTAGGTTGATAAAGTGTCCCGATACATGCATTTAAATGTCTGTAAGCCTTTTTTTATCCAGACAGATTAATTCTAGTTTCCAGCATTTGCAGTTAGACATTAAATTAATTTTAAAAATCCCACTAAACAATGGATGCGTTGCTCTTTTGTGTGTGTATGTGTCATAACCTAAAGCAGGAGGATTGAAAAAAATTTGTGGAATTGATTTTTCTTGATTTCAGCATAAAAAATAAAGCATGAAAATTGGCTCAAAGGATTTAAAGCATAGTCCACGAGAGATTGTATTGTAGTTTTCTTAAGTACAATAATGCAGAATAGAACATTGTCAGAGCTTGAAATGTTTGTTACCATTTTCATAAAAAGAACTGAGAGAGTTGAAATAAGTAGGGCTTAATTTCAGAGACTGCGAGATTCATCCTACTGCATTTGCCTGATTTTGCGCCTGAAAGATATTTTGGTCATCTCAGCAGAGAGTCAATCTGCAGAATTTAAACACTTCTCATTGCAGGCATCAACTTTAAGATATTTCTCAGAAAATGTTCAAAGGGTTTTTTTCCCCCGGGGGCGGAGGGAGAGCAGGGAAAGAGTTACCAGAGGATCATAAAATATCTGAAAGCTCTTTGCCAATGCCATTACCTGGCCTCTTCGGGCAGTAAAGGGACAACTCTTCAAGAATAATCTAAGTTCGTATTTTAGACTTAATTATAAATTATTAATTAACTCTGTCAGGACACATGTTATTAATTATGACTCTCTTTTCTTCATTCAGAGCAGCTGTTGGGAATCACGTAAGTTGACTGTGCTTGTTGGTGTGGGAGTTTGCCAGTGAGGAGCCTCCATGGCCAGCCCGCCTCACCTCCAGCTCCCATCGCTCCCGCCTGGGCGCGGCTCTCGGGCAGCTCCGCCTGGCAGCGCAGGCAATTTATCCAAGTTCTGAGGCGACCCAGTGTGCTCACAATTAGCAACCATTGTCACAGGGCTGGGCTTTAGGTCCTGTCCATAAATAATTCCCGTTTTTGCAAGGCTGTGTGGCGGTGGGGAGGTGGGAAGGGCGGCGGCCAGGCCTTGGCAAGGGGGAAGCCAGGCGGTTTCCCTGCCCGCCAAGCTCCCGCCAAACTTCGCACGCTGGCACAGAGCGGAGGGATGCTTTGTAATTCCTTTGGAATGATCCAAATTCACCTACTTTTGATATTTCCATCATTAAATTGAGCCCTCTGTTTCAGTTTCTTATGTGTTCTTTGCGGAATGCATGTTGCATAAAATAGGCAATTTTTAATGAACAATTTAATGTAAATGGGTTCTGAATTTAAATTAATATTAATGAAGCTTTGAGTGAATTTATTTTGCATACGTAAAGGCTTGTAACTCTTTCACTCTTACACTCTTGTCTTTATGTACTAACACACTGGTTAGGTGAATTGGCTAGTTTCCATATTTTGTGATTAAAAACTCTGAGCGTGGATATTTGTGCTAGCGCAGCTTTGTGCAGGTTACTATCGCTAGTAAAAAACATACCTGCCTTGATATTCAGATTTTTGTAGTTAACGTTTTGCTGTTACCCCACCGTTTCTGTATGTTTCTTCCTACTTTGGTTTTGCCTTCATGCTTAAAGAAAAAACACTCCAACAATAGTCACCACAGTCAAGATGTTTTCTTTCTTTGGCTTACCTCTAATGCATTATGTATTTAGAAATGATGGGATGTTCTATAATTAATTCTGTTAGATGTAATTGCTATAATCACTTTGATGCTACACATAATAAAAGTAATATGGTAAGCATACGGAAAAATATAAACACCTTATTGTAACACTTTTTGTAAAGTTCTTTTAAAATCTTGTTTAGAGCTGAACCTCTGCTTCCGTATTTTGTGAGAGCTAAGATTTTTTTTTTTTAAAGTAAATGAATTAATTTTAAATATTGAAAAGATTTTGACAGGCAGGTTGTCTTGTATGTGCATGCGAATATCCCTGGCCCTGTGCGGTATTAAAGATGTAGTTCATTAGGAAGCCAATCTTCAGTGTGGCTACAAGTGAGACATAAATATCACTGTATATCTCATGAAATGAGAGACAAATATGTACATTATATCAACACCCAGGACATAAGAAATAACACAGGAGTGGAATTGTACAGTGGAAAGCTTCTTTGTAGCGCAAAATTATGAGAAATATAAAATGTATGAAGGGTAGCATGTAACTAGAGAGGGAGTTTTTCAGGCATGGTCCCAAGTGGGAAAAAGACTACAGAAGGTGATTTCCCTCCTTCTGCTCTTTTTTTTCTTTTTTCTTTTTTTTTTTTTTTAACAAGTAGCTTTGAGGTATTGTTTGCAAACACAGTTTTTGATAGGGAGGAAATGAAAAAAATATGTGCAATGGTTTAAGCTGTGTAGCTGATATCCTTGATTCTGTAACAAAAAATGTTAATATGGCCATAGTTCTTAATTAGTTGCACACACCATACTTTATGCTGCAAAGGTCACTTGGTTTTATGGTCCAGCTTCGCCTATGAATTTGTATGTTTCCCCCCAAATTTATATTTCTCTCTCATATATTTTCTAAGCAATTGAATGTGCAAATTGTGGTGAGAATGCAAACTAGAAACAGGATTAGAAAAATTCATTTAGCGTGGACAAAGAAGTGGCTTTTTTTTTTTTTNTTTTTTTTTTTTTTGCTCATGTTATTTTCAAAAAATGCACAGCCTTTGCGTGGCGAGCAGCAGTATTACATTTAACT
>VXBU01012460.1:0-17500 GCA_013400315.1 Bombycilla garrulus | reverse complement strand
GCTGGAAGAATTAAGGAAACATCTTTTTATAGGCAATTAGATCTTTCCTTGGAAGCGCAGGCAGGGACTTTCAGGAGGTAGGCACTCCAGCAATGGAGCAGCCTCAGCAATAGGGAGTACCAAAACTTCAGGTGTTGGGGTGTCTGTGCATCTTCAGGCAAGTGCGATACCCAGCCTGGTGAAACTTGTTCCGAGCTGACAAACTATTGACTGTTCCCTGCCTGGCATCCTACAAAGCTCAAATGATTTACAGGAGAGGTAGGAAAAATGAGACAAGAATTACTTTGTTGGGTCAGTCTTGAATTTGCACAGGTAGATGGTATTTTTGAAATACTTCTTGTCACATCAACTTTTTCTTTGATTGCAGGATGCTCTCCTAGCAAAAGGGAGTGACAGCAACATTTAATAAACATTTAGGTTAAAACTTTTTTTTTAAAGCCACCAGGGATGTTATATGTATTTTGTAGAAATGAGTTTTTCAGTTCCATTTACTTTTGGTACACTCAGTTGTCAAAAGTAAGGAGAATTCATGTTTATACCCTTCATTCAAGTCCAGCACCATGAAAAAACTCTGACAAAACATAATACTTTCTATAAAGCCTTCAACAGTATAAGGTAAAACTTTGCTCTGCTACTCCTGCACTTGTGTAACACAGTCGGTAATTGAAGTACAAGTGCCAATTTGCTGTAACAATTGTAAACACACCTTGATACAAATGGCATCATTGCATTCTTACTGATTAGAAAACTTTGCTATTAATAGACACAAAGTCCATTTCAGGTGTAATTGGTAAGGAGCTGAGTGCACTCATGGGAAGAAACCTTGTTTTGTTTTTTGTTCGCTTTTATTCTTATCCCTTTTTTCAGTTTTATAGCTGGAGACATGATTTATTGCAGCCATCCATCTTTGGGGCTCATCCATCACATCCTGGTTGCTAGGCAATCATGGCAGCAGCTGTTTGCTTTGAATCAGACAGAAAAGTTGTCAATCATCAAAGGCAGGTGAATAGCATTAGAAACACGCTATTGTCAGACGGAATAATTAATCAAAGAGAGAAAAGATAATTAAAAAGATATGACCCTTGCAAGTACTTGCTCTGGGTTGCCTGGAAAAAAGAAAAACTGCCTGGTCTTTTCTAGACACTTAAGCAGCTGAGAGCTGATAAAATATGCACTCTGCAGTGCATAGTTTTTAATTAATTGAAAAAGGTTCAACATTCAAAGACGATGCTGGAGAAAAGTCTGATTATGAGCATAAGTAATATTTATTGTTTGCATGAAAGGCTTGACATGGAGTTCTAACTTTCTGTCACAAATCTCCTGCATGCTTGCACTAAGCCTCTTTCAGCTTCACTATCTTCCCTGGCAGTTACTGGAGTGTGTGGTTAGTCTGTCCAAGTGAGGGTCCTACAGCTTTCATCCAGCCTTTTCATCCTGGGCCACCTTTCCAGGGCATTGTCTCCTTGGCTGTCCCCTGCAGCAATGTTGGAGTGCACGAGCTCTGCCATCAGCAGGGCAGGCAAAGCTTGGTGAGGCTGCAGCACTGCCCTTTCTTCAGTGCAGGAAAGGTGTCCAGGCAGCACCTATTTCATTTCCGATCAGCCTGAGGAGTAACAGGCTTATGTGAGGCCATTCTGAACCCTGATTTTCCAGCAGTCCTCTTATTTGTAGCTGGAATGATGAGAAGGCTGCTGCAAAGCCCAGTTTCCAACTCCTCCAAGTTTGGGTACCCTGGCAGTGGATGCAGCACAGCACAAGTGTGCACAGGAATGCACTTATGCTGACCAGTGTGTGTAAAAGAGCTGGGCAGAGCTTGTACTGCTGCCAGCAGAGCAGGGGTGAGTGCTTCTGCTGCCCAAAAGCTGGATCTGAGGTTGTAATCTGGCACAACATTTTTGTGAGAATGTAATGTCTTTTGATTGATTGTTGAGCAAAGTGCTCATGTAGTCCAAAAAACCCCAGCTTTGGTGTTTGTTCATGCTGAGAAGGTGTCTGTGGATAGACTGATTGCAGGAGATCAAGATATGATTACTGCATTAGTAATGTTTCTTTTTTTACAAAGTATTTTGTAAGTAATGATGCAGAGGTGGCTGCCATGCTGCCCCTCTGTATTTTTCCATTTTCAGTTTCATACTTCCTTTACCCTGTATAGAAACGGACAAAGAAACTACAAGTTCTCGCTGCCAGGAGAACAAACTTGCTTACTTTTAATATCAAAACTAGATATTAGTGTTGATTGTCAGCAAGATTTGCAAGGATACATGCTTTGAAATACTGGGAATTGAAACTGCAGAATGAAACCTTGTACACCACTCTGCACACATCATCCCTTTCACACTGGCTGATACCTCGGGGTGTTCTTTGCACAGTTCTTCGTGTCAGTGTGTCACAAGCAGCTCCTCTGCTAATTGTGTGTAGCCTGTATCACATTTTCTGCTCTCACACCCTGTTTCACTTGTAATCATTCCAGTATTTACTTAGAGGAGAAGAGAACACAGCTAAGAAGGAAATGGGGTGCCATCTGAGTGCTGCGTATGACACATCTGCTGCATAGAGCTATTCTTCCAACACTGGGAGCAGGAAGCTCAGGCTGCAGCTAGCTTGGATGACTTGGAGAGATCTGTATCCTCAAGTAACATTTCATATTAGTGATTCCTCAGAATGTCATGTTCACCAAAGTTTGTGTGAGAAAGAATAAAAAAAAGATCTCTTTAAAAGCATAGTACTGCATATTAGCATTAGTTTTAGAAATATAATCTGTGCAACTGCATGACCAAAGTCAGCAACCCCTTGGTTGATAGCCCAGCACTTCTATGTAAAGTTAAGATGTTGACTGGAGTTGCTGGCAGGTATTTTTTTTTAGTAGGACTAACTCTTTTTCTTCTATGTGTAATAGTAATTCAGTCTGACATATTACTGGCATTTTTTGTCATAGGTGAGTGGGTCCTGTGACTGTACAGGGAAAATGGGGGGATGCTTGTGTACAGGAATTCTGTGCTTTCTCTAACACATTTCTGCGGATTAAATAAATGTGGGGTAGCCATGCCAGCATGGGAGGTGACATATTTATGGCTAAAGAGCTCTTTTCTGTTTTGCTGGGAAGCAGATTTGTCTCCTTTTCACATATCAACACCTCTGATACCTTTTCAGGTATTTGCTGTATCTGCTGATCACTGTTTTATTTACTGATAGGGGAACTGTAGCAGTAGTTCCCTAATGGAGGGATATATAGTGCTGACATCTAGGAAATGTTGGCTAAGAGACATATGGATAGATGGCTGCATGTTGGAATATAGGTGTTATTGTTAGTCTGATAGTGACTTTTTAACACATTGTATATTTTTGAAATACTTGATAATGCTTCCCTGCGATAATGCTCACCAAGGTGAGATGCATCTTTTCCCTCTTATTTTTCCCAGTCTCTATTCCATGCATGGTACTGGGGGAAGACAGAATAGCTGTTCTTCATTTACTATATTTATTGTGCAGGTGAAAGAGGTTAGATTCTATGAAAGGGTTTTTCTGTCCTAGCCCCTTCCTCATCCTTCTCCATATACAGGCTGCTTTTGCAGTTGTCTAGAGAAAACTGTTCAGAAACATGAAATACCTACTTACTGAACATGGCAAAGCTGGATTGCCTTTTTGTTCATATGAAAGGAAAAATGGACAGAATATGTCAAACATTAACACCGGCAAAGATAGTAAACTGTTTTGCTTTAACTGGTGGAAGAATGTGCTAAGGGAGTTTAAAATAAACAGTCAAATAACCATCAAGCATTTGCCAGTGTTTAGGTTGCTGTGTTTAGTAGAATATAGTATCTCAGTATGAACCACTAAGTTATATGGTATCTGTATACTGAGAAAAATATCTTGAAAAAAAAATGTATATGCATAAAATGTGCTTGGCTGAACATGAACAGAGTAAATGTGCAAGGCTTCCCTCAGCCCATGCCCCTGCCTGTTCCAGGCTGTGACACTGCAGCTCTGTGCCAGACTGCTCAGGTCTGTCCTGCTCTCTGCCAGAGATCCTGGGCATTTCTCACTGGCTTCAGAGCGCGCTGTGTCTGTGAAGGATGGAGGAGGATATGTGTTTCCTTTTGAAGCTTTCTGATATAAGAGAGAAATGTGTTTTATTCCACATTTTTAAGGTTAGTTGCCCTTTTTATTCTTCTCGGTGTAGTTTGCTGTTGCATCTCCTATATGCACAGTGATTTTAGGGCTTCAGTCCTACCAGCCTATGCAGTGAAACAGAAATATTTCTTATCTCCAATTTTCAGTCTTTCAGCATTGTGCTTAAGAAAAATCTTGTGCAAGCTAAACCTGAAGCTTGGGAGATGTGCTGGTGTTCTCTAAGTGACCGTCCTTTGGTGTGCAAGCCACACTGCAGTGAAATGCATAGAATACATTTGTATGTACTTAAATGATGAAAAGTACCCTGTTTTATTCAGCATGTTTTCTAGGATACGAGTTCAGAAATGACTGGGGTAAAAGATAATGGTTTTACTGTCGTAGGTGCAGGATGACTAACTCGTGTCAACTGATAATCCAGGAGCAGAGCCAGATGGCCTTGGAGGTAGGGAATCATCAGATAAAAGCCATCAGGCAGGGTACTACTTTAATCCCTAGGGTAACTGTGTAGGAAGGAGCAGGGTTGGAAATGCCTTCAGGAAAAGGGAAGGAAGAACAAGCGCCATGCAGAAGAAAAGACTGATAGATAGGTAGAGATCCAAACCACTGTATGGGCCCCAAAATAGAAATACCTGAATTCATGTGTTACTTTAATTCACTTGCCTTCAAAATCCTGTATATGACTGTGCTGTTGTTTCAGAGTTAAACATATGTTTTGTTTTATAATTAACCCCCAAATCCCTTTGCATTTGCCATATTAGTTTAATTAGTTTGGGTGTAAGAGTACAATTCTGGCAACCACCTTATCCTTGTAAGTAAAATGGAGAGACAAAAACCAGGTGGACAAAACTGGGTAGGACTTGTTGCAAATTTTAGTGAGAGAATATTTGAAAAGTAGAAGGTAAAACTTGAGACAGCAAAGATAGTGTGTGAGTGGGTTTTTTATCTGCTGAAATGTATCATTTACCCAGGATACCTTGTCTTCCTTTGTTTTTGCTCTGGGCCTGCAATAAAATGCTTCCTATCTATATTAGTTAGAAAATAGTCCGATGTAATATATGAGAATAGTGGTGCATTATTTCCTCGTGCTTATACGTTTTCTGTGTAAAATATTCTAGCAGCAGTGAAATCTTGCTGTGTGATTGCATTTCATTTTGAGATGGTTAGCTGAATAAGCAGGAGGACAAGCAAGCAGTAAGCTGAATGAAGGAAAAAAGAAATAAAATTTTACAGCACATTCTTGTTGTAGGAGTGTGCAACACAAAATTGTGTGACTCAAATGCTCAATCTGGTCTTCATGATTAAGCAATAAACAAATTACAAAATGAAGTTATCATCCTTTAGAAACTTGTGCTCAGTCGTGAAAAAGCGAAGTATTTAACATTTCTCAAAGGAAAACATCTTTTGTTACTTGATCTTCTCTGCCTGTGTTTTTTAACTAACAATACCATGTGTTTGCATTAGGCTAAAATTAAAAACTTTTTTATAGACACCACAGACATTTTATACAGTTGATTTACTGAATGTTGATAAAAGTTAAATTTTGTGTTAAAATGAGAGTGTGATTTTTTTGTAAGGACTGGAAGATGCACTTTTGTGACACTTTATGTGAAGTAGTCGCTTACTTTGCCGACATAGAAATGTCTTTGTGTGTTGGATGTTTGTGTCACGCCCCGTGTAATGGAGTTCTGGTCCAGGAGTGGGTCTTCTCAGCAGCAGCACTAGAAATATGTAAAAATACTAAAGCTGTGGATTCTCCCAGGTTCTGCTGCTTACATCCAGTAGAGATGTACCTGTGTGATTTTTTGTGTAAAAACTGAGTGTGTAATAATTATTGAAATCTGCCAGATAACTGGGAGTGTGTTCTACTTTCCACACAAGATTCCTCACAAAAAAGCCTTAAAATGGCAATTTCTGCAGCTAAGGAATTTGCATTGTTCTAACAGGAATCCTGCCTGCATTCAGTGTGGGACCTACCTACATGGGGGAAAGTGTTCTGTCCTTCCTCGGGTCTGCAGCTTGACATCAGCTGCTGTGGTGGCTCAGGCAGTCGAGGGCCACGGAGGGTGAAAATGAGCTCCCATGGTGTGACTTGGAGAGCTTCAGTTCCTGTGCTGAGCCTGCTTCCCTGTGACAGTAGTACAGAAATGTGCAGGGAAGCTCAGAGGGGCTGCCCAGCCCTTGCCCAGGTCAGCCTCTGCAGCCGTGCCCTTCCTGGCAGACACACGTGGACAGCCCAGCCCTTGCCAGGCAGGACCTTCCAGGGCCCTGCTGCAGGTGGACAGCCCGGCCTGCAGAGCTTCCTGGGGGCTGTTGCACTTCCAGATATCCCACAGACTGCCTTGGCTGTCGATAGCTTGAAGCAAAGGTTTGGAGCAGCTGGTACTGTTGTGGAATATCCTTCAGAGTAAGCCATGGATGCTTCCAGCTTCTGTTCTCGTTAACACCCAGTCCAAAGGCCACTGAAATAAAATATTATTATTTTACTGACTCTTTTAACTTGATTGGGCTTTGACTGAGATCTTTGCTGCCCGTTTAAGGAACAGAATTTCATCTGTGTTACCTGATAACTTATGTTGTGGTTTTGCTCGTTGTTGGATGTAGTGTAGATACCAGCAGATTCTGGTAGATGGTTCATGGCTGGTTTCTCAACTTGTCAAGTAACGTGTTTTTGCTAAAGAACCTGTAAGGATTTGGGAGTAGGTGCTCAGCAATTGTTTCTCTTAAGAGGAATGTAACGTAATATTAATGTCTCAATCAGGAATGGAGATTTTTGTTTGATGGCATTCAATCAGGTGGAGTGTTTAAATCTGTTTGAAATAATTATGCAACTGCTAATGGGATGCCAAGAAACTTTTGTTAATATTCAGAATAGTATTAAGTTATAAATAGACAGTATTATCAGTCAACTGTCTGTATCAATAGGTAACAGCATTGTACAAATTTGTCTGTTGACTCTATTCTAAAAACACATTCTTTATCCTTACTCTTTTAGTGCAAAATTACATCTCGTTATGGGTAATATGTCATGTCTCCCTAAAAATGTGATCTTGATTTTCATCCCATGATGATACTTTACTCAATAAATCAAAATCTTCCTCAACAGTTAGCAACCAACTTATTTAATGGTTATGCCTGAAATGTTGATACAGGGAATTTAGCAGTTAACAGTGTTTATACATTCCAGAAGCATTAACAGGTTGGGTTATACTGGAATCCAGTAAATATCCATGAAACACGTGGGAGAATGATGCGCTCTGCAGGGTCTGAGCACTCGCCTGCCAGACATCTCGTGAAATACCAAAAGCAATAATAAAGTTTATAATGATGATATTGTCAGGAGCACACGTTGTGTTTTATCGCCGACAAGGAGGGAGCGGGGGCCCATCGCCCGGTGTTTAGACTGCAGCAGGAGAACACCACAGATGTTCTTATCTTCTGTAGATAGTTTTGTACTGAATCAGGGGGTTTTACACATTCTTGTGTACGAAGAAATGCTCTTCACCTTCAGAGTAGTTCTGAAGAAAATAAAAGGAGGACAGTGTTTGTCTTTGTCAAGGTTGTTTCCGATTTCTGCAATCAAAGTTCAGCAAGAGATCTCTACCAAATCTGTAATTTTCCCAGTAGCTTTTTGCCTTTTGTTGCTGGTTTTCCTTTATTGCAGTCGAAAATGGACATTCTGCTAAAATGAGTAAAAAATGCCATTTACTAGCTACAGTCTGCATGCTCAAGGGCTGGCTGCCTTGTACCTGATCTGTTTAGCAGCTGTGGGGTGGGTAACCCCAAAGCAAGCCAGGACTTCTAAACCTGCTACTGTTTTTTTGTCTCTGTGCATATAGATGACATTTTCTCAAAACACGCATTCAGCACAGTTTTTTACTTCTGTTCCTTATGACAAAACATGGCAAAGAAAGACAGAACATAAATTCCAACTACAGTCTTGAAGCCTGAAGTTGCATTTTATCCCCACTACACTGGGTATTATCTTTATTATCTTTTGGTGCTTTCATGTATGTAAATTACACTAAAAGTAAGATCAAGTCATTCATTCCATATTGGTGACATCAGTGGAAAAAAGATGAACAAGCTATTATAAAAGATGAAAAATAAAAACCATGTCTTTGACAGTGAACTGAAACCCACCAACTTTATAACATGAGAATATTTTTAACAAATATTCACTTAAAGCTTTGCTGCGGCCATGCCCTCGATGGCATCTCCAGTCTGTCAGCAACTCCATTATAAAACCCTCTTACGAGGATGCAGCTTTAGATTGTTACCTAAACCTCTGTTACTTGGAATGCTCTATTATCTTGCTTTGCCTGAAAGCAGGCACACTTTTTAAAGGAGCTACTTGTTCAAACTGTTTACGTTAACAAATTGTCATAAATACATTCTTTGATATTCAGGTTCTCCTGTTTTCTGAGGCCTGCTTATTAAAACCAATTTCAGAAAACCTGCCTTCAGTCAAAATTGTCTGGTAAATGCTGGTATCTTGAAGTTTAAATGGATCTTTATATCCTACATAACAAAGTCTATATTTATCATATTATTACGTGTGTATTTCATGGATCTGAAACTTGAAACCCCAGACATGAATTCAGACATCAAAACTAGGAATACCTGGCTTAAGAAACCTGACTTTTGATACATACACATGCATTTTTTTCTTGGAAAAAAAAATTGCAGTGAGAGATTAAGTTCTTGAAATTAGATATATTCACAGTCTATCAGTCTATGCACCAAAATAATAATTTTTCAACGTAAATTTTATGAAGGGTTAGAGAGTATTGGTACTCAGTGAAATACATCGTTCCCTTATAGTAATATTTTAAATTTTTTGCCCTCATTCATATTAATTCCTTGAAAAAATGTACTTGAGGCCTTTTTTACACACACTGCATGTCCAGAATATACAGCTTTTAGCACAGTGTAGCTTGGTGTTCGTGGGTCTGTTCACTGCCAGCCAAAGGAGTCTGGGGTCTTGGAAAACAACAGCATAATTTTTTGCTTTCTTTTTTTCCTGAAGTAGAATGAAACTACTTGGAGAAATTTAGTAATATTTAGGATTAAATGGGGTTTTACTCATCCCACAGTACTGAAGGGATCCTCAGGAAGAGGGAATCCCCGTCTGTATCCACACGGCTGTACCAGAACATTTGATCCTTACATTGCCAAAGGAGCCTGAATCCCAGTCAGGCTGGCTCTGTGTGCAGCTGGCAACTACAGAGCTTCCCAGGAGAAACAAGCCTCAGAATAGCTGCTTTATTTTTTGTTTGTTTGTTTTGTGATTTTTTTTTTACTAGTAAGTGCTATGATTTTGAACTTTCTTATTTTGACATTGCTTTGGTGGTGTGTCCAGTTCTAGGTTAAAAAAAAGGAGTTATATAAACAGTGCTGTGAACTAGGAATTCCTGAATTTTCTCTAAAGGGAAATTGGAGCTTTGTATATCTGAATTTTCTACTCGTAATATGGGGGTAGTGTGAGGTGGAGAATATCCTTTGCTTCACAAGAAAAATCTGGGAATTAATGCTTACAATGTACAGCTTTGTAATGAGATTGTGATATGTAGGTGACATTTTTGAGGTGGAATTCCGAATTCAGTTTCTGTTTTGCTGTATGTGTTTAGCCTTTGCTGTGGTCTGGCAGTATGTTCTTTATCATCAGTTATTCAATCTAAGAGAAAGACAGTTAAAAGAAAAAAAAAATTGTATTTTTAAGTTGTTGAAGGAAGGGGTCTCTTTTTTAAGTTTTACAATTCAAAAACTGAAATGGAAGTTAAACAGCTGCGAAGAAAGAAGAATCATCTTAATAGTCAAGTGATTCTAAATTAAAAAGGAAAGAAAACAAACAATCAAAAATCCTTATCAAGTTCTTTGGGAAACAGAAAAGGAGGAAAAAGTCTAAGGAAAGCCAAACCGGCTAATGTTACAGTTGTCACAATTACTCATATCCTATTCTAAAGCTCGAGGAAGCTAGGTAAAAACGAGCCAAAACTGGCCTTGGATCTCATGGCTATGGCTTCTGCTCATGTCAGTGTTTGCATCTGAGTCTCACTTTCAAATCTGGCCTTACTATTCACAAAAATATATGTTAAATCATGTAGTTCTAAAATAAAAGAGGAAGGGGTTCTTCATACTGTGTAAATACAGAAATGGATTTTTTTTTCAGATGTATGCAAAAAATTACAAGGAATATTTTTATTAATTATAGATGTTCTTAAATTATGTCATATTGCTCTGTTTGATTTTTAGACAATTTAAAAAATACAATTTTCCTGAAATTGTTTCAAATTATATTTCTTAGTATATTCAATTAAATGTATATTTTTGCAGACAAATAGTACAACCGTGATTTCTTAGTTACCTCACTGACTGCATTGAGACTGGATATGATTGTTGGACCGGGTCTGCTTCTCTGAAAATTGTACTTCATGGACGGCATGCTCATATATATTCTCCTATACTTTATGTACACATATAAAAGAAGCACAGTTTATATGTAGAGATTGAACAATCTGTCTATTTGTACGGAGAAAAGGGGTGTATATACATGAGTGCAATGTTTTGTAGCAGAGTCTTTATTAGGTACCTGTGTAATTTACTAAGAAGTGAACCCCGTAATTTGCCATTGTCCTGGAAGTAATCTTAATATTCCAGCTTGTCAAGCACTTTGGATACTTGGCATTTCAGTAATTGCTGCATCATGGGCAAGTTTTTTTACTTCTTCTCACAAACACCCCGCAATTATGCCTCTTGAAGTCCAAGTCAGTTGAGAAACAGTCCAAAAAAAAATCAGCCAAACTTTTTTAGACTCCTAAGTATCTCTGATATGAATTAGCCCTAGTGTTTATATGTAAAAAGAGATACTGAGTAATTTTTTACATATGTTATTTTTTTATAGCATTTTTTGCTCCTTTTTTTCTCCTAAATCTTAACACGGTTCTGTGCATAGGCATTTGATAATAATCCCATTAAAATGGTTAAAAACATTCCTAAACCGACTTGTAGAAAACTGTGTGGTATCTGTAAAATATACGACAATGTGGTTTAGAAGAGAAGTTTTGTCATATTTGGTTGAGCTGATTCCAACACCCATGTGTGGTTTTTTTTTAGGCACACAAGTGCCCATTCTGTATATACTCAGTTTCTGGTTTTCACATTCTTTTCCCCTCAACCCTCTGTTCTGATTATGTACTGGAGAGCAGTCTTTGTTCCATTGATTTCTGTCTGTCTACCAAAGGATGAAGTTTGTTCATCTCACACACACGTCTGTCAGTGCCGCACCAAGGGTCAATCCCACGAGAGGCAAATTGAAGAAATGAAAACAAATAAGTTATAAAATAAAGTGACAATAATGTGCAGTAGCATAAAGATTGCTCTGGGCTGCTTTTGAGAAAGACAGCTAATGACTGGCCCTGTTGGATGGAGCGGGAAGGGTGCGGGAGGAGAGGATGGGGAGGGAGCTGGGGGCAGCAATGGGAGAACAGAGCTGCCTCTTCCTCACACCTTCTGATGCTGGGCAGGGCTCAGTGCAGGCAGAATTCTGTGTGTTTATAGTGGGTAGCTCCTTGTAAAAATCAGGTTATCTGCAGATCGCAGCTCTGTGACCCAGGGTGTCAGAATCAGGCCCAGCACTATTACAGAGTTTCGCTGTGTTCTGTGTCACTGCAGACATTAATCTTTTAAATTCCTCAGAAAAAACAAACAAACAAACAAACAAAAAAAAAAACCCACTAAAACCAACCCACAACTGCAGAATATTTCAAAGTGCAATTCTTTTTTCCTTTTTAAACCAAGTTTTATTTTTTCAAATAAATGATCCATGCATTAGAATGTCCATAAACAAGCACACATATGAAAATGTATTTACATGAACAACTGGTAGTGTGTGTGTGTGTGTGTGTGTGTGTGTGGGTGTGTGTGTGTGTTCAACATCTACGAATCCTAGCCTAATGCAGTTGAAGCATTCAAGTCTCTTTTAAGATTGTAATTGAAGTAACATGATATAAATGTAAACTTTAGCTTAGAGCACACAGAGCATACAAGACAGTTTGACACCTTCATTTCAGCAGTAAGAAATTACCATTGTCTCTTGTTTCTTGCTTCTAGCTTATATGACCAAGCCAAAAAGTAATTACACAATTAGGGTTGACATACTGGTTCCTGTAATATTTCTTGCTGTAGTTTTTTAGTGGCTTATTTCTACTTCAGATTTTCCAGTCCTTTGTAATTCATACCAAGATGTCCATTTTCATTGCAACAAATTTACTCATGAAGATTGCAAGTCTTGCATAATTTAATGATGAAGAGGCAGCTTTTCATTTTCCCCAAATGTAGTTATTTGTAGATTAAAGATAAACATTTGTGGAGCTAATATGGTTTTTGTAAGAATTTTGTCACCAACTTGAACATTGAATTGTTATGTAAAGGAATGGAAAAGTGTGTAAATAATTACAGGATTATGCATTTTAAAAAGAAGGATGTACAGTAATGTGCTGATCAGGAAGGGAAGTGGTCTCCACAGGTCAGGTAAACTTAGTTTGCTGTATTCTGCATGTGCAGAATGGGAGTCATTGATGTTTTTCCAGTTCTTGAAGCCACTCAGTTGTACAGTCTCTGTCTCTCAAGGCCAGGGCACCCCTTGTTCCCCCTCCTGGTATTCAAGAGCAGGTCAGATGCACTGCAGCCCTACCACCCACCCAGTCCTTGGCTCAATTTGTTTCCCAGTCTGTTCCTTATTTCTGGGGTGTGTAATGCAGTTTCCGAGTCCTGTAATTCTGTACCTTAAGACTTGCCCTCTCCAAGAATATTCTGGGACAACTGTGCATGATCGATCACCTGCTTAATTATGTAGTTCTGCTTGGGACTTGTCCAGGATGATGTAAAAGCAGTGCAGAACGGAATTGTTCTCTGTTCTCTGGGGTTTTTTGATTTAACAAAACCCCTTATCCTAATTCTGTGCTTTTTGACCATTCCTGCACTGTACCTTAATTCTCCGAACAGAATGATGATGAGATGAAGATCCTGGATGAGTGTATAGGTACAGAGTGAGGCATCTGCTGCAGATCCAAGTTGTCCATGGCTTCTGCAGTTAAGCTGGCAGTTCAGATCCCTTGTCGTGAGGTTTCCTTGCTTTTGATCCAGACACGGGAGCTTCATCTCATCCTGGAGCCGAGTCTGACATTATATAAAATACAATGGAGGGCTGGGAAGGAAGTATAGTGAGTTTGCTGGTGACAAGCCAAGTGGAGGGGGGTTGCCAAGTATTAATCATTTGTATAAAGCTGCATCCACTCTTCAGCCAAATGAATCTGTTCTGCCTTGGCTTCTCACAGTGACAGTATCAAGATATTGGTAGTTTCATAACGGAGTTGTCTTTTTACGTGCTCTTTAAATTCTTTCCATCCCCTTGTGTCTGGAGTGCCCTTAGGAAGGGACTTTGTACTTCCTTGAATTTCCCTGTATAAGTTCCCCAGTTAGGGCAGATTATATACTTATAGGTAGGAAATAGACTGTGCTCTTTAAAATTAATTCTTTCTCTCCCAGCCCTCCTCTCTGAGATGTCACTCGGTTGCAGTATCCTCTCTGCAAATCAAGGCTGGAAACTTTGAGCAGCACTGTTACAGGGAACATTTCTACAGGGAAAGACAAAAGGAGAAGGATGCTTCTTGTAATGGGCTACTGCTGTTTCAGCCTGTTATTCTTTTAACTAGAAAAGGAGAGTGCACATAGAGGCTATTAAATCATTAATTACAGCATGTACTTCT
Source organism: Bombycilla garrulus (assembly GCA_013400315.1). Taxonomy (NCBI): domain Eukaryota; kingdom Metazoa; phylum Chordata; class Aves; order Passeriformes; family Bombycillidae; genus Bombycilla; species Bombycilla garrulus. The sequence goes on along the minus strand of VXBU01012460.1, from coordinate 3,602 downwards.
TTCTCTAAACACAGACAAAACATGGTTAAGAGGTAACAGAAAGAAATAACTTTGCCTTATTTTGAAACTAAGTGCAGGATGTGAGGTATCAAGCAGAAACCATGCACAAAGTTGTATTTTTTTTTCTGATGGAATTTATACCAGCATTTTCCGTAATTATTCTTGATGTTTTGCCCATTATACCATTAGCTTCTTCGGAGGACAAAGATAAGTTGCCAGTATCCACAAGAGCGAAGTGTGAAAGCATTTAATTATTGATATCTTAGTAACCAAGGTTCCAAAATGACGTTGTCAAAATCCATAATGATCAGACAGAAAATGTATCAGCTTGTTGTTGAAAAATATGTCTCAGACTGTGTGGGATCAGAACATGCACAATCCCAAGAAAATAAACCACCGGTTTCCTGCATTCCCACTATGTAACAGTTTTACCCAGTATTTTCAGTGCTTGAAAATTCTTACTGTTAATGTTCTCCTCATTCTTCATTTTAATTTTAGTCTTTCCTTGATTGTTAATCTCATCCATACGTTTCAGTAAATGAACTCCCGCGTTCTCACTGGGTGGATCAGTAAATCAGTTAAACGGTCAAGCAGAGCCTCACGTTATAATGGTCTGTGTTCTCCATCTCTTTAAAATACAGGTTTCATTAACAGAACAGAGCTGTTTAATACATATTTTCTTTGTATCTCGAATTAAGGATTTTTTCCTCCCTCCTGCTGAAGGCTGTGGGAAGGGTACACAACTCATTCCTGTGCACAGAATTTCTGGTTGCCACCTTTTGGCGCAGGAGCTGGTGCTGGAGGTGGAGGGTTTGGGGATAAGCAGAGCAGCACCTAGGAGGAGCTGGAAGCTGTTGTGGCTGTCTGTCCTGCTGCTGCCATGCTGCTGGCACCATGCCCTCCTGCCTGGGCAAGGGCAAAGGGTGGAGAGTGTGCAGGAGAACAGGGCAGCTCGTGGTGGCTCTGCCAGCATCGTGTCCCACGGATTTACACCTGGCAGGCTGTGCTGTCACCCCCTGGGAGAAGAGCGTTGTGTGTGAACCTCTCCCAGGCCAGTGCGGTGTCACAGCCCCCATGGTCTCAGCCGTGCCCTTTATTTCCAGAGTGGGGTCACAAAGGTTCGAGGGCAGTTCCATTGAGGTGCTGCTCCTCTTCCCCCTCCTGTAGCACAGCTGGGCTGTACCTGCTGTGGCCATGTGATAGCTGAGACCTCAGGTTTGTAAACAAATGAACCAAAAAGTTACCTGAATATATATTGAAATAATTAATAGTTACTTGAGTGTATATTTAGTCTGCAGCCAAATTAAAAAAATAAAATAAAACTCCCTTGCTGAAGTGCTATTTACCATTAATATATTTAATTAAAAGATACTTCTGTGTTCCATTTTTCACTCTCTCACAGGTGCCAGAGCTTTCATGTTTATTAATAGCATTAGATCAAATAATGCAGATGTTTGATTTCAGACACTGGGATATGTTGCAGGTTAATCTTTCTAGAAGGATACACTAACACTATTTTGGTTTCCTTTGTGCCATGAAGTGTTTTATGAGCTACTTTCAAAATAGGGATACTAATGTAAGAAAAATTACATTTCAAATCTACTTTTGCTTTGAAAGTTTTGGTTTTTTTTTTCTAATTCTGTTTCCAGCAATGGATCTTAATGTGTAAGATATCCCTATAAAATTCTTATATTACAGGGTATGCATTTCACAAAGCTGTTTAGGATTCTTTTCTTTCATGTAGTGAAGGTTTTACTTTCTTTATTCAATGATTATGTCTCAGAGCTTAAAGCTTAAATGTGGGTATTTAATTTGCGATGCAGTGCTCTTTCTGAACTTGCTACTGTTATAGGTACAGAGGGATGTTCATAAAAAAATCAGAGGCCACTGCTGCAATAGTCATGTGCAGATACTGCAAATCCATGTAAGAGTTGTTTTTATACAGCAAGTAGTGCAGCAGGTAACTGGAATTCTGTTTTTCTTTTGCTTTTTGCAAAAAATGTTCAAGAACTGTGATTTATTTAATTAATCCTTAAAAAAATCAAACCAAACCAACAGGTAATTGATGATGCCCATGTAATGTTTATGGACATCTCATCAGCATTTGTCTTAACCAGCCCTATTAGAAAAATGCTCTCATAAAATTATGAGTTCTTTGCTTTCTTTCCTACCAGAATGCCAGAATCAGCTCATTTGTCCAGGATCATCTTTTGCACACCCCCAGAGGTTTGCTTTCTTCATGGTCTCCTAAATGAATAGTACAATGTACTTTTCCCCAAAAGCCAACATCGCCCTTGTTTATTAAACTTCATCCCTTCTCCCTACCTCTCCAGTTTTCTTTGAACCTGTAGTGTCTGGAAGAATTGTAATTGATGCCGTATGGGTAACGCTTTGTGATAAAGGAATGGGCTGTTCATAGAATCTAACAGCAGTTATCATTTCTGCATTATTTCTCGTGTTTCCTTTGATGTCCAGTACCTTGATAGAGTGCAGGGGTATTAAAACAAGTCTTTATGTCTGAACCTACCATTATTCTTTATGTTTATTGCAATGGTAACCAGAGGCCCTGCTCAGAACCGGGGTCCCTTTGTACTAATCACAGGACACAGGCCTTGTCTTCAAGAGGTCACCGTATAATTTAGTCCACATTAGTTAATTTTCTCTAAATATTGCCTTTTTTTTTTTCCTTGCTCACCAAAAATGAAAACAGTTTATATAACATCACATTGTGAGGTGAGGTAGAATATTTTGACAGTGCCCATTGCCTTAGCAAAACTTGCTGCAGGGTTTTCGTGCCACGTTCAGCAGTTCATCACCTGGCTGTAAAACTCTGGACGGAATTCTGGTAGAAGACAGTTTGAAAATCCTTTGTTAATTGCTGTTCTTTTTTAGCCAGTTCTAAAGGATTTTCCTGTTCAAATCTCAAAATTTTAATTTCACTAAGAGCTGGGCATTTCACGTACGTGAGTCTTTGAAAATCTCAGCTTCAAGGGAAAAAGGTAGTATTTAAAATTATACAAATAAAGGTGAGGTTTAGCTGTTTTAGATGAATGGTTGTGTTCATGCAGTTTATAAAAAAGGACCTTAATTTTTATAAAGCATCATGTTTCAGTTTTTGCTTTGCAAATTGAGTAAAGTATGGGAAGTAATTTTATTTTTAACAAAAAGCTTATCTTGTATGGCAGTACAAACTCACTCATCACTGCTGTTGTCCTGGATTTGGCTGGCATAGAGTTAATTTTCTTGCTAGTAGCTGGTACAGTGCTGTGTTCTGGATTTTAGGATGAGAATAATGTGGGTAACACACTGATGTTTTCAGTGTTGCTGAGTACTGCTCACACAAAGTCAAGAGCTTCTCAGTGAGCCATGCTCGACCAGTCAGGAGCGGCACAAGGAGCCATGAGGGAGCATGGCCAGGACAGCTGACCTGAACTGGCCACAGGGATATTCCATGCCCTAAAACATCAGGCTCAGTGTGTAAACCGGGGGAGTTGGCCAGAGCCACTGATTGTTGCTTGGGTACAGGCTGGGTTGTTTTGGGGTTCATTTTTTGCTCTCTGTTTTCATTGTCTCCCTTTCCACATTATTATTATTATTATTAT